>CM016566.1:28908917-29057599 GCA_003412495.2 Echium plantagineum | reverse complement strand
TAAAACAAAAAAAATTGGTAAAATTTACCAGCTTTGCCTATCCATGGGTTTGAGTTTCGATTTGCAGCGCTTAATTACTGATGAATTTATGTTGTGTTGTTCGAGGGAAGGATGAAATAGGGAGAAGAATTGGTTTGAGAAGAAAATGATTTGCAATTAATACCAAAGAGCAAATTGCTGAAATAGTCCATGAAAGTGGGTTCAGGTTGTCTTTTGGTCCTCGAAAGTACAAAAGTTGCACATCAGTCCACGATATTGGCCAACGGTTGCAGATGGGTCCAAAATTTAATGGCGCTGTTAAATGTTAACAAGCCACGCGCCTCGTGAGTTATATGTGTTGTTAATAAGTTAGAACGGTAATAATAAAATTAGCTTAGGAGTGAATTACAATCGTCATTGGGGCGTTAAGAATTAACACCTTAACTAAATTTTGGACCAATCTGCAAGCATTGGTCAATATCGTGGACTAAGCTGCAACTTTTGTACTTTCGAGGACCAAAAGGCAACCTGAACCCATTTTCGAGGACCATTTCAGCAATTTACTCTAATACCAAATGCCAATTGGTTTGAGAAGAAAAGGACCAATTTAAAGCGCGTGTGGTTCAAACGCGTGTTAGGCCCAAGTATAACTGGAGTCTGCCTGGTTGATATAGTCCGCTTCGTAGTCGGTCTACTTCTACTATTTGATCTCCGTCCTGGATGATCTGAATCCGCAGGTAAGGAATCCGTCGTACCTGAAAGTGTGGTCCTTCGGGGACCACAGACACTCCGACGATCAAGTCAGTAAGAGCACCGTTCGGGTTTAAAATAGGAGCAGAGCTTAGTGAGAGTTTAGAATTCAATTACCTTTTACTTCTGAAATGAAGTGGGTATTTATAGAGAAACAAGAGAGAGAATAAGAAATACCTCCTTGGCTAGATACTTGACGCGTGTAAGGAGGAGATACATTTCCTCAACTATGGGCTTCGTCCGTACAGCCCAAAAGCGTGATCCGTACGGTCCAAGTCGTGCTGGACCTTGACCCCTCCGTACCAGTCATGGTTTGGACATAGCTGGATCGTCCGTACACCTGAGGAGGTGGGCCGTCCGTACACTTTCATCTCATAGGGTTAAGGAAGCCTAATTAAGCCCACTAGGGCATAATCCATCATTGCCCCTTTATCCTTAGTTATAAATACCCTTTTAAGAATCGATTTATTATCGTTCATGGGTGATCATAATCAAAGGATAAACCAAGGCTTGCTTGACCAGTTCGATCTGACGGTGTGGGATATTCGAAGATACCATTACACGTGTCCCGTGAGCGGCCGTCCCATTCTCCCGAAAAACCCATGGCTTATAAATAGTACAACTTCTTCCCTCATTCGTACTTTTCATCATCTTCTTCTTCCTTACTATTCTCTGCAAAATCGCCATTAAAGCTCCCAACTTTTACTGAGTTTCCCCTTCCCCGTTTCCACTTTCTGTTTTCTTCACAAAGTCCTCAGGTAAGTTTCCATGTTTGTTCTGTACTTTATTTTCTTGTTGTTATCACCATTATCACAACTAGCCCTCTTGGAGAAGTTTGGAAGTTTTAATCATGTTGAAACTTCCTCTCCATGGACCCAGAAGTTCTTTTTACTGATAAAGTTTAGAACTTTTTAACCTTTGAGTTTTTCTCAAAGACCTACTAACCTCCCTTTTCTGAATGTTGGATTTCTGGTGCATATGAACTTTTATAACACTTTCCTGGGTTTGTTCTTGAGAAATGTGGATTAACCTCTAAGAAAATAGATTTTACCCATCCATTTCCTCCTTTGATTTCGGGTTTTGATTTTGGATTTCCAAGCGTCAAGATGTTTGTGACTGTTCATTCCTTCAACTGTTCAAATTCCGACTTATTGGAAATCATGACTGTTCACTATCCCCAAGATGACAACTGTCATCCATTAATTACTCATTTGCTTTAGGCGGGAAACTCAATCGCCTGACGCTGCTCTGCATTGTTTATAAATTAGTTTTCTTCTTTTTCAGATATCAGTCTTGACTGTCTTCACTCCTTCGCCTACCAATCCAACGACACTATGGTGAATCCTGAAACCCCTCCTCCTGCTACCGTTTCTCATCCTGTGACTGGATCGGGCTCCGTTTCTCCAGCAGCGTCTCAGGTAGAGGAACTTGATCCTGAGGTTATAGATATGTATAGATATTGGGTCAGGACAGGGATAGCGGAGAGCGTGAGAGTGGGTGATGGTTTGATAATTTCATCTTCCCTTGACCCTCTTTCCTCTATAATTCCTACCACCAAGGAAACCTTCTCGTGGGGTGCTCGATCTTCTTCTGACAGTGATCTTTTTCAGGGAACCAATATACCGTCTTCCTCTTTACGAACAGAGTCGGAGCTCCAGACGCAGAAGAAACGGAAGTTGGTCAAAAAAAAATGTTTCCAACCCGGCCTCCGGTCCTTCCCGTGCTTCCTCCTCCGGTCCCACATATATCAGAATAGATACTTCAGGTATTTCCCAAGACTTCATAGACAAGTCCCTAGAATCAGATGTCACCCATGAGACTCTTAGAAGAGTTAGGAAGTTTTTATCTATCCCATCTTATGTAGAGCTCTGTCCCCCAACTCCCAGTGAGAATATGTTTTACTATGAAGAGGGTTGGACTCCGATTTTCCTGGTATCCCTACACTTATGTTTCCGTCCTCCTTTCAGTAATTTTAAGAGTATTCTCCTCCGTACTCTCCCTGCTCCTCCAGGACAGATTCACCCCTTCTCCGCTTTTGTGGTCACCATGTTCCAGGTGGCCTGTCGGAAAGCCAATATTTTTCCCACCATTGCCTTTTTCAACGAAATGTATAAAGTCACTTCTAAAGATTTGATATCTTTTTCCCCTAAAGCCGATTGTAATTTCTTGGCCACTTCCCGTCCGGATAAACTCAAGGTGAGTGTATTTCATAAGAAATGGTGTTTGATGAGGGGAAGACTGGGGCCAGAAGTGCCCCTGGACCGGACTCCTAAGTTCGGGGTAAAAGGCTTTAAGAAACGTCCTAAGTCTCCGGTGGACAAACTGAACATTGACCTTCTCCGTTCTAATTTCCCCCAAGTGCTTCCTTGGGCCACATTTTGCGATGAAGGGGCTTTAGCCATGGCGGGTCTAATTAGGAAAAGATTCGCCTCTGATGCTGATGTCCCGGTCACATGGGGTATTTTAAGTTTCCTTATCTCCTGTTATTTCTTTTTGTTTACTTTCAAACTAACGTTCCCATTTCCTTTTGGTGCAGATGCTGTTCTGCAGGCTGCACAAAACAGTCCCTCTCCTTTGGACCTGGACTTTGAAACGATGTTGGGGGTCCGTCAGCCGATGTTTACCCGAGTGGGGTTAGTGCCCTCTTCGGCTAACATTTCTCCCACCCGGACCGTGGACCCGGTCCCTGAAGCTCGTGCCCCTTCGGTCAAAAAGCCTCGGATCAAAAGAGCTGCCATTAAGACCGTCTCTTCCGTGCCCAAGAAGGCGAAAAAACTTTGCACCTCAGAGACGTCAGAGTGGAATATGGCTACCTCTTCAGCTCCGCCTGTTCCTCCCTCGACTGATGACACTGAAGTCCCCATTGCAGAGACGGAGGTGGAGAGGGAATCAACACCCTTGGAACCTCAGACTTCTCCTTTCCTTGATTCTTTTGACACCATTCCCCCTATGCCAGACTTGACATCGGAGAAGGTCAATGTAAAGGGAGAATACACCGGCCCCCGTGGATCCTATCTCCTCAAGGGATAACCCCCTTCCTGGGAGTAATAGGGATAAGGGTAAAAGTCCGGCCACGGATTCTCCCAGCCGTCTCCGGAAGGTTGAGCTTAACGCCAACTATGTCCCTCTCCCTTATAAGCTTCCTGGGACCGGGGTGAAGGTGACCAAACATTTTTCCTGGAGACAGCCTAAGGATGCCTTCCTGGCGTTGAAGCCGTTGATGTTGAAAAGAGAAGGAAGTCGTTCTGGCACCGGAAGTTCTCCTTTGGAAAAGTGCGCTAAGCATTTTCAGCAAGCTCTCCGGGTATGTGTTCTTGAGCGTGTATGCTACCCTTTGTATTGCTTCTACTCATTCCTTATCGTAATTCCTTTTCATCATTTCCTTGCAGTGCTTGAACACTTCTTATTCTATCACCCGAGACGCCCTTGGCTTAGAACATCTGAACAACCGTCTGTCTGATCAGTTAGACCAGGCGGAGAAGTTTAGACGGGCTGATAAGAAGGCATTCCTCCAGCAGATTCAACGCCAACGAGCCTTCAGTCACCGCGCCTACACCGCTCTTGAGGCAGAATCTTCCGCGGCCAAAGCTACTTTTATTGAAGAGAAGGAGCAGCTAGTAGCCGAGAAAGAGACTTTGACCACCCAGTTAGCATAGGTGACCGACTTCAAGGAAGCTGCTGAACGGAGGCGTGCTGATTTTCTAACCGCGGCCAGAGAGGCAGAGGCTAAGTTGAGGATTAGCGAAGAACGTCTTGCCGCTGCTGAAGCTGCTGCTGCTGAAGCCCGGGCTAGCGTCCCTCCCTTGGTTAAGGAAGGTGTGGCTAAGTTTATAGCCAGCCCTGCCCTTACTAAATATGTTGGACAGCAAGTGGGTGGCTTCTTTATGGACTTCATTCGTCGCTATTCTCCTCAGGCTCCGTCTCTGATTGACCTTGTCGAAGCTTATAGAGTAGAAACATCTTTAGATCCTAGCTGGTTCGTTCCTCCTTCGGAGTGAGGACCCCTTTGTATAAACTCTTTTACGGAATGAATGAATTTGTTATTTTCCTTTGCTTCTTTCAGTGTTGAAAATCTTTATTACATGTCTTAATTTATCAGTATAACTCCTTTGCCCCTTTGCAGTATATACTTTGAATGAAAGTATGTGCTGCAACTAGACGTTGTCTGATAAATTGTTGAACAAATCCATCTCATGTCCTCGTTGATGGTGTGATGGTTAAATTAGTGTATTTGCCCCCTAATGACCGTCGTCATATGTGGGAGGTCTTATTTGTTAATACTCCTCTAGCGACGCCGTCACATGTTTGAGGGTGTATATGTATATGTATATATATATATAGATTTTTTTTGTGCCCCTAGTGACGGTGTCACATGTTGGGAGCTTTCCTTTAGTGTAATACCTCTAGTGACGGTGTTACGTGTTGGAGGTCTTTAACTTAGCGGAGTGCCTCTAGCGATGGTGTCACATGTTGGAGGTCTTTTATCTGTGGAATGCCTCTAGTGACGGTGTCACATGTTGGAGGTCTTTACCCATTTAATGCCTCTAGTGACGGTGTCACATGTTGGAGGTCTTTTTATATGTGGAATGCCTCTAGTGACGGTGTCACATGTTGGAGGTCTTTTCTGTGGAATGCCTCTAGTGACGGTGTCACATGTTGGAGGTCTTTTATCTGTTAGATGCCTCTAGTGACGGTGTCACATGTTGGAGGTCTTTTATCTGTTGGATGCCTCTAGTGACGGTGTCACATGTTGGAGGTCTTTTATATGTTTTAACCGAGTGATCAAGTCGGTTAAGGAAGTAAAATAGATGCCGAGTTATTAGTCCTGCAAAATAGTCATTATTTTATTGAAACATGAACATAGGAAATAACTTCAACATGTCTTACCACCGTTTTTCAGACGTAATACTTGGCCAAGTTCGTTATGTGCCAAGTTCTTGGAACTGCAGTACCGTCCATTTCCTCCAAGGTATACGTCCCTGGTCCCAAGACTGTTTTAATGCGGAACGGACCTTCCCATTTTGGACTAAGTTTATGCACGTCCTTTGGGTGGCTTATTGCATATAACTGTAACACCAAGTCTCCAACCTTGAACTGTCTGCCTTTGACCCGTCTGTTGTATGCCCGAGCCATTAGGTGTTTGTATTTTTGGGCTTTGTAAAGAGCATTGTCCCTTTTTTCTTCAATGAAGTCCAAATTCTGACGGAGTTGAGCATCGTTCTGTGCTTCGTCGAATCCCCTTTGTCTAACTGTTGGAAGGCCCACTTCAGCTGGAATGACTGCTTCTACTCCGTATACAAGGCTGAATGGAGTTTCCCCAGTTACTTTTGATGGTGTCGTTCTCAATGACCATAAGATGACTGATAACTCCTCTATCCACGTACCCATTGACTGAAATAACCCGTCCCGTAGACATGCTAAATAAATAATATTTTATTTTCCGAGAGAGGTAACGAGTCATAATTTATAGGACACGTAGAATTTTAGTCGAAAAATAAATCGAGTCGTAGTCGAATAATAATATTTGGGGCGTGTGTGTTGCATGCGCACTACTTGAGGATAAGTTAAACTTTGTCTATTTGCATTTCCACCCCATTAGTTTAGAAAATCCAAATTGGAGCCAAACTTGGTCTCCACTCTTTGTGGACAAGTGTCCTCCATGCACTAAGCCTTCCTAACTAAGCTTCCAAACACCTATACAAGTGTCTAGCATGCTCAACCTCCATCATTTACTATCATCTTTTTACAAAACAAGAAGAAACAAAAGTCTTCATACTCCCTCACCAAAGTGGCCGAACTCCCCTCCCCCTGCTACACTCAAATTTCTTCTTCCATTTTCTTTGATTTTAAGATCTACACAAAGGTTAGGATATTTCTCACATAACTCTCATCTTAAGGTATGAAATTTTAAGCTTTAAAGTATGTTATTTCATGATGTTGACTTTTAAATATATGATTGACCATGGTGTTTTATGCAAAGATTTTGACATGCATTCATGTTAGATGTTAAAAGAATATATATAAACATGATTGATGAGATTCGTTTAGTGATAGATGATGATATTTTTATGATGTTGACTTTGGTCAAAATTGAATCTTTAAGAATAAAACTTAAGTATAACCCCATGGATGATGTTGTAACTCAAGTATATGCTTTATAATGTTGATATATGTTGATATTTTTGACTAATTAAACTGTTAAAAGAGGATTTAAATGTAATGAAAATGATTTTGGTGTTAAAATATGTGATATGTATTTTTGCAGAACCTTGGAAGGTGTGGTTGACCTATGTTTCGAATTTCATGATTTTAGAAGAAGGTTTGATAATTATTTTGATTTAAGGATATAAAAAGGGTTAGAAAATGCTTTTAAATGAAATAAATATCAAATGGACACAAATATTTGAATGGGCAGTAGGATTGGACTTGGAAATAATACTTTGACTCTGGAAAAATATTTCGTAAATTTTTGAAGTGTTTTACTATTTATTTTAAGTTATGGGTATTTAAATGAGATTAAATGATGGAAAAATAATAAATGGTTGAAAAATGGAACTTGGGCAGAAAGTTTAGCCTTAAAATGAATTTTTGGGGTTAGGAAAATTATTTGGTGAATAAGTTTGAGTTTAACATTTAATGGAATTTTTGATATTTTAAAAAGGCCAATAAATAGTTTTTAAATGAGAAGTTGGAAAAATTAACTACAAATCATCCAGGGGCAAAATACTTAAGACTTTTTGGTACTTTTGAAGATAAATTAAAGATATGGAAGTACTCGAATGTTTTAAACAAGTGTTTGACACTTATGAAGTCGAAGGGTATTTTGGTCATTTCATAATTTTGACATGGTTTAATTTCTGGAAATGATTTTGAACATTTGGGGCATGTCGGGGTGCATAAATATTGAGCCTAAATGAGAAACCAACCTTGAGAGGTATAAATAGTGAGGAAACCGAGTCAAGGGTAAAATGGTCAGTTCACAACTCGGTAGAGTATTAATGCACTCTTACGCCATTTAGGAATTCGGGAAGGACGCGCGCAAAGAATATATAGGTGTACACTAGTTGCTCTAGCACCAGGTGAGTACTTACTTCACGGTTGATTGTATGCGATATATTCTGTTTATGCGAATTGTTATATATGTATGTTGTGGTATTATAAGATGCGTAAATGGAATTGTTGGTTAAGATTTAACAAGAGGCCGACTTAATATGATAAGATGTTAAATTGATATAATAAGATGTCTAATTGGCCTATAGAAAACGTTGAGTCCATATACATGATAGGTTGTTGAATGATGAACATGACTAGTTGTAAAGATGATTGATGGATTGATATATATATATATATATAATGAGTGCTGAGTTGTTGAGTTCATATGAATGTGATACTATGTGGATATAGTCGATGCGCAATGTTGTTTTACCCAGCTTTGTCTGGATGGCGCTTATGTATTGAAATCCGGTGCGCAAATGTTGATATTCCCAGCTATGATTGGATGGCGCTGTGCAATGTTGATATTCCCAGCTATGACTGGATGGCACATATTATAAAACCCCTATGTCGACGGGCGTATGGGTCTCCCCTGCAGGTCGAGTTATTGTTGTTGAGATGGATTGTTGATATTCCCAGCTATGACTGGATGATTACCATCTAAAAGGGTGGATCGTTGTTATACCCACGACTATAGTGGATGATAGCCCCCTTAACCGGATAAATTATTGATATTTGAGATGATAAGTTAATATGACAGATGATGAGTTGATGACATGATATGGGTTGTGTTGGTATTACTTTTGCGTGAATTGATGTTATGAGTTGACTTATGTTGTGCGCATATCCGTTGAGCTAATAATATGTCTTTTTCCCTAGTTGATGATACTCATATTACTAAGTTGTAGTGTTGTTATTATGTTCATTAGTATGTTGTTGGCTAAAGAAAAGGTAAGTTGTTCCTACCCATTTCTACATGTATATCTTTACTCATGGGCATAATGTGTGGTATACACCACCTGTGTGGTAAGTGTTCACCAACTTTATAGCTGACACCCCCCTTCTCCAGATTGACAGTTAATCATAAGGAATTGAACGTTGAAGTCTAGTAGTTGCGTATCGTTAGAGCTTGGAGGTGAGACGATGGTGGCTAGGAGTCCTCAGCAGTCATTCTCATTGATGTTTTGTTGTCTTGGAGACATATCTATCATTGTTGTCATTCTAAAACTATCATTTTGAAACTTGATGTATTTTCCAGATGTCGTATTTTTGTGGTTGTTACTTCACCACGATGGATATTATCTATTTTATCAAATGAAGTCGTTTTTAAGTTGTCATCCATCGAGTGGTGACTCTGATGTTACATGTTGCTGACGATCGCAACCTCAGGGGGGGCCCACCTGGGGCGGGTCGTTACATTGACGCTCCGCTTTGTATCAAGTTTTTCTTGATTCCGGTGAATATGATCTTATTCATAACCTCTACTTGGTCGTTGGATTGTGGATAGTAGACCGGAGCAAAACGTCGTTCAATGCAGTATTTTTCACAGAACGTTGCTAACACCTTTCCGTCAAATTGTGTGCCGTTATCAGAGACCAATATCCTGGGAATGCCAAACCTTGTGATGATATGTTTCCAAATGAAATTAACCACTGCTTCTCCTGTAATCTTTTTTAAAGGTGCAGCCTCTACCGACTTGCTGAAATAATCTACAGCAACGATCACATACTCCACCGAACCTCTCGCCTTGGGTAACTTTCCTACTAAATCGATACCCCACATTGCAAAGGGTATTGGATTCAATATCGGTGTCATTTTTGTGGCTGGTTGTTGAGACACCGCATGTAGTCGTTGACATGCATTACATCGTTTAACATAGTCTGCTGCATCCTTGTTTATAGTCGGCCAAAAGAACCCTGTGCGTGTTATTTTTAAGGCCAGTGGTCTTGCACCGATGTGGCTTCCACATCATCCCTCATGGATTTCTGCCAGGACTTTAGGTATATTTTCCTTCGAAACACAAAACAAGAGGGGACCGTCCCATGATTTTTTGTATAACTCTCCCTCCATCATATGATATCTGAAGCTTCTACTGTGTATCCGCTTAGCTTCACTCTATTCTTCCTGGAGTTCTCCTGTAATCAAATACTTTGCTATGGGAGTCCGCCAGTCTGGTGTTTCTTCCAGCACCGTTTTGACCTCGGCATCTAAATAAGCTGGCTGATGTCGTACCTCAATGTATGTATCTGCAGGTAACGATTCAAAATGGGTTGTTGCCAGTTGTGACAGATAGTCTGCTGTTTGGTTTTCTGTTCTGGGTACATGCTGGAAGATAACTCTAGAAAATTTTGCCACTCTTTGCTTTGCTTTGGCGTTATACTTCTGGAGGTTGTCATTCTTGACCGTGCTCGTCCCTGTCATCTGATCCACCACTAATTTGGAATCCGCCCTAAGTATTATCTCCTTAATCCCTAATGCCTGTGCTAACTCCAACCCTGCAATTATAGCCTCATATTCTGCTTCATTATTGGTTGTTGTGAAAGTTAACCTTGAGGCGTATTCCAAGTGTACTCCGTCTGGTCCATCTATGACGATGCCTGCCCCTGAGCCATTGCTATTTCTGGCACCGTCGACATTTAATGTCCATTCTATCTGAAGCTCCGTAGTGGACGGAGCCGACACCCGTTCTGTTTCAGGTAGCGTGCATTCATTGACGAAGTCAACTAATACCTGTGCTTTGAGACTCTTTCTCGGTGTGAAAGTGATTTCAAACTCACTGAGTTCAATGGCCCATCCTGTTAGGCGTCCTGATAATGCGGGGCACATGACCGTTTTCTTTAGTGGTTGGTCTGTCACTACTTCAATAGAGTGTGACTCGAAGTATATTTTCAACCGTCGAGCTGACATTACCAACAGCTAATGCAAATTTATCAATAGTTGGATAGTTGAGCTCCGCACCCTTTAACACATGACTAACATAGTAAATTGGCCGTTGAACTCCACCGTCATCCCTTACTAGGACCGCACTCACAGCACCCTCTGATACCGCCAAATATATCTGCAGCCGCTCTCCTTCCTCCGGGTGAGATAACAATGGTGGATTTCCCAGATAGTGTTTTAAATCCTCAAATGCCTTTTGGCATTCTTCATCCCACTTGAACTTCTCTTTGCCCGTTTTCTTCAGATTTTTAAAGAATGGTAAGTTCTTTTCACCGGATTTTGATATGAATCTACTGAGCGCTGCCAGGCACCCGTTCAACCTCATGATATCCTTATAACTAGTCGGAGCTTACATGTCCAAGAGTGCCTTGATTTTGTCTGGGTTGGGCTCTATTCCCCTTTTGCTGATCATATAACCCAAAAACTTTCCCGATGTTACTCCGAATGAACATTTGTCTGGGTTGAGGCAGAGACGGTGCAACCTTAATCGATCCAGTGTTTCCGTCAAATTGGTTATATGGTCCGTTTTGACTTTGCTCTTCACCAGCATGTCATCAACGTATATCTCCATGTTTCTACCAATCTGATCCGCAAATATACCATTAACCATTCTCTGGTACGTTGCACCGGCGTTCTTGAGACCAAATGGCATGACGGTCCAGCAGTAGAGGCCATATTCTGTGATGAAGGCCGTCTTTTCTTCGTCCGTGGGATGCATTTTGATTTGATGGTATCCTCTAGAAGCATCCATGAAGTCAAATACTTCGTGGCCAGCAGTGCTCCCATCTACCAATCTAGCTAAACAAGGCAAGGGATAGTAATCTTTTGGACATGCCTTGTTTAAGCTTGTGAAATCAGTGCACATCCTCCAGGAATTGTTTGGTTTTTTAACCAACACTACATTTGCTATCCATTGAGGAAAACTCAGCTCCCTGATTGCTCCGGCCTGTAATAGCATATCGACCTCCGTTCTGATTGCCTTGTTTTTCTCCTCATTGAAGGTCCGCTTCTTTTGCTTTATCGGTGCCGATAGGGGATCAACATATAACCTGTGAACGGCCGTTTTCGTGTCTATCCCCGGCATATCCTCTGGACCCCAAGCAAAAACATCCTCATACCGTCTTAATAACTTAATTAATGTGGTACGGTGATCCTTGTCCAAGTTTGTCCCCAATCGGAAAGTTTTGTTAGGTACTTGCTCCTGGAATGGCATGGTCTCAATTTCCTCATTGGGAGCGTACCTTTTCTCCGTTTCTCTTTCCTTGGGGCTATTGTCTTCTTCTTGGCCGTTGAGCGTATGGACTTTTTTGACCGCCAACGTCTACTCTCTCAGCCTTTTCTCACCTTTAGTCTCAGCAGGGACCGAATTTAAATAACATATCCTTGCCTTTTTCTGGTTTCCACACATTTCTCCTACTCCGTTATGTGTGGGAAACTTGATTTTGAGATGGATAGGTGAGACAATTGCTTCCAACGCTGTTAATGTTGGACGCCCAATGATGCCATTGTAAGACAAATCTTGGACGTCTACCACCGTAAACTTGGTCAAGACGGTTCTCGTATACGGCTTGGTTCCCACAGTTACATCCAGAGCAACCATTCCCAGGGGCTGAATAGAATGGCCAGTGAAGCCTGTTAATGATGTATTGACTGGTTGAATCTTGTTCCTAGGAAGATGCAACTGGTCGAATGTGGACAAATATAAAATATCACAGGAACTTCCTGTGTCCACTAACATCCGATCCACCGTTGCCACACCCAGACTTGGTTTGATGACTATAGGATCCTCATGTGGAGTTTGAATACCGATCATATCCTTGTCATCAAAGGTTATTTGCTAGTTTGTCGGAGCAGCGTGAGAATGAAATGAATAGACCTCCCGACGGGCATAGTTCTTTCTAGCATTCCTAGAATCTCCTCCTCCCCCAGGACCGCCTGAAATTGTAGCAATGTGATGTGTGGCTGCTGGGGGACTGCTCCGTCTCTCCCTCTTGACGCGGTCAGGGGCATATGCACCGCCTTTATTATTTTTGCCCCGTCCCGTTGCTTTGGAGTCAGTGAATTCCCTAAGGTATCCCCTCTTGATCAAATTTTCAATTTCTTTCTCCAAAGTCCGGCACTCCCCGGTGTTGTGACCGTGTTCACAATGATATTCACAATATCTCGTTCGATCACGTTTAGACGGAGCTGTATGCATGCGAGCCGGTGTTGGGAGGAGGCCTTTATCCTCAATCTGGGCATAAACCTCTGCCATTGGTAAGTTTAATTGCTTGACCACCGAAAGAGTGGCTTTTGATTGGTTCTCCGTTTTTGGAAATGTCCTTTGTTGTTGGGGAGAATAAGACCGTTTCCCGTATGAAGCGGTATTGGCTGGGAAATCCGCTCCTCTTGGTCTTTGTAGACGTTCCCAGACCCTTGGACGCTGAGGAGATTTAGGCTTGTCCTTCTTTAAGACGGAGTCCCCCAAGTCTTTTGACTTCCTAGCATTTATTTCCATCTCCTCTAAGTCAATATATTTCTTGACCGTTGCGGTCAGTTGATCTTTCCCCAATGGCACATCCAGAATCAATGCTTTCTTGAGGTCTCCCATATTAAGACCTTTAAAAAATGCCATGTATGCCACCTTGTGGTCTACAGTTGGTATCGTCAACAGTTTATCATTGTACTTCTTATGGTACTCTTTGAGCGTCTCTTTTGGACCTTGCTCCAAGTCCATTAGTATTCTTTCGTCCTCCACTCTGGTTATGGACGAACTGAATCTAGATAGAAACGCAGCTGCTGTATCCTGGAAACTATCAATGGAGTGTTCAGGTAACTCCATATACCAGTCCAAAGCTTTGCCGGTCAAGCTATTAGCAAATGCTTTAGCGTATATGTCCGGCTCATTGGACGTCATCATCACCTGGCACATATATCCCTGGAGATGTTTCTGGGGATCACCGGTGCCGTTATACTGATTGAACTGTGGTAAGACGAAGGCCGGAGGTAAAGCCACCTGCTGTAGACGTGTTGTGAACGACATTTTCGTTTTTGGAATAAGGTGTGCCAATGTGTCCTTTGGTGCCAACGATGCTATCACCTTTTCCATTTTATCGAAACGGTCCAGGAACATCTTGGTAATTTGTTCCTCCATTGATAGCTGAGTTGCAGGCACCTCCCTTGGAGGTGATGCGGGTCGGTTAGACCTCTCAGACGATGCTCGGTGAGCTCTTGTTTGGACCGGAGGGACTCTTGGAGTTGCAAGCACCTCAACCTGAGATGATGCGGGTCGTTTAGACCTCTCCTGCCCCTTGTATGCATCTCTTTGTATACCGTACTGGCTGTCATACAAAGGGTCATATGTGGCGTCCTCCTCCTCGTTATAATCCTGTTCGTCGTAATCCTCCCCATACATATCTTCCTCTTCATTGTAATATTGTTGCTGAGGATGATATTCGGGCTCCTCTTGATAGGGTTCTTTTCCTGGTCGGTGAGGAATATAGGCCGACGTCTCCGCCACTCTTGGCTGGCGAGACGGTCGTACCGGCACCTGACGTTGACGGGCTGTCATTAATTCTTGAACCCTTCGCTGAATTTCAGCCTCAACCTCTGGAGGGAACTCTTTAGTCACCACTGTTTCTGGGGGGATCTGGTCTGCTGGTGGTAGAGTATTATCCATGGATATTATAGTAGCTTGATTATTTGTATCGATATCCACAGACGGCGCCAATGATAGTTCGGGTCCAATAGGGTTGTCTCTGACCGCTGACGGTGACGTTCTGGATCCTGAACTAGCTTGTGGTATCGGACTAAGTATAACTGGAGTCTGCCTGGTTGATATAGTCCGCTTCGTAGTCGGTCTACTTCTTCTATTTGATCTCCGTCCTGGACGATCTGAATTCGCAGGTAAGGAATCCGTCGTACCTGAAAGTGTGGTCCTTCGGGGACCACAGACACTCCGACGATCAAGTCAGTAAGAGCACCGTTCAGGTTTAAAATAGGAGCAGAGCTTAGGGAGAGTTTAGAATTCAATTACCTTTTACTTCTGAAATGAAGTGGGTATTTATAGAGAAACAAGAGAGAGAATAAGAAATACCTCCTTGGCTAGATACTTGACGCGTGTAAGGAGGAGATACCTTTCCTCAACTATGGGCTTCGTCCGTACAGCCCAAACGCGTGATCCGTACGGTCCAAGTCGTGATGGACCTTGACCCCTCCGTATCAGTCATGGTTTGGACATAGCTGGATCGTCCGTACACCTGATGAGGTGGGCCGTCCATCAATATCTACAATACTTATTTTATCTAATTTTCCATAATTTACATACAAATGTAATTAAAAACAAAAGTTGTGTCTCGCAAACGCATTAAATATACTCCCTCCGTTATAAATGATTGGTAGATTTTTTATTTTTGTGGTCAAATTTTAAAAAATTTGATCAAGAATTCTCATTAAATGAAAAATAATATAGTCATGTGGATCTTGTTAGATTCATCTCAACATATATTTTTGAAATATAAACCTTTTATACTTTTTTTTGTATGTAGAGTAAGAGCTATTTACATTTTAAAATGCATTTTATTGACCATGAAAATCAAAATATACATGAATGAACGGAGGGCTAAATTTCATTTGCCCGTCAAACAATTATAATTCGATCAAACGAGCAATTAAACTGTCAAATTGGCCCATGAACATTATTTTAGGTGAATTTGCCCCTCAACACCATGTTATAAGCCAGTTAAGATAGATATTCATTCTCTGTTATTGTTGTTGCTGCGGCTGAGGGGCGAGGGTATTGGGTGGTGGTGGGAGAGGGTAAGGGTAGGTTAATGATGATGAAGGGGTTATATATTTTTAATTTTGTTTTTATTTTAAATATATAATTAATATTGTTAAAGGAGTTTATTTTGCTACACTTAAATTGTACCCAAAACTTTGGTAAATTTTTATTTCACGAGGTAAACCGATCTAAAATATTTGTTTACGGGATTAAACTGATGTAAAAATTTATTCTTTGGCAAAGTGATCTATTAGAAGTTTAGTCTCCGTTGGAACGATCTATAATTGGGTGATGGTGGATGATGGAGGGGTTATTTATTTTTATTTTTGTTTTTATTTAAATGATATAATTAATACTCTTTACGTTCTTTTTTTATTTGTATTTCTAGCTATTTGCACATAGATTAAGGAAAATAAAAAGTAGTCAAACAAATATATTGAAAATATAAATGACAATCAATTGAAAGTAATAGTTAGTTGATAACTTTATAAGAAAAATTAATTAATTTTTTAATTAATTATGTTCGAAAAGATAAATATTTAAAAGGGAAATGACCGGGTTGATCAGTTATGTTTGGGTAGGGGTCCTGGTTGATCACCTATGTTTCAGAAGTTTATAGTTGATCACTTATGTTACTAAATCGCTCTTAAATGATATTTTACACAAAAAACTGCTAATCCACACTTAATTACGTCACGTGCCTTGCACATGATCGTTGTCAAGGGCAATTTAGTCATTTCATGTCCAAATTTTCGAGAAAAAAAATCAAACCACCACGAGTCCTTTCAGCACGTTTTGTCCTCACTCACGTCCTCACCGGTACACTTTCCAGTGGGTCACCCATCCTAAAATTACCCCAAGTCAAGCACGCTTAACTTTAGAGTTCTTATGAGTTGGCTACCGAAAAGAAGATGCATCTTGATGGTATGAGTAGTACCAATCAAATCATATCAAACATATCACATCACCCACTTTTGGGCCGGGTATTACAATCTCCCCCACTTAAACACTCAACGTCCTCGTTGAGCCACTTCCACTCCACTTCCGGGACCGTACCATCCGTGTGAGACTCTAGAGGTGGCTCCTACGGCCTCAAGAGGTCACTCCCGTCCTCGACGTAGCACTTTGCGCCGCATAGCACTTAGATCTCACATTTCGGACGGCCCCGCTCTGATGGCAATTGTAACTCCCCGCCCCAGAAACCGGGTCGGAACGTTATTTGATTTGATGGACTAGCCTCACAAACCACCATGAGTCCTTCCAGCACGTTTTGTCCTCACTCACGTGCTCACCGGGACACTTTCCAGTGGGTCACCCATCCTAGAATTACCTCAAGTGAAGCACGCTTAACTCTAGAGTTCTTATGAGTTGGCTACCGAAAAGAAGATGCATCTTGATGGTATGAGTAGTACCAATCAAATCATATCAAACATATCACATCACCCACTTTTGGACCGAATATTACAGCAATATTTTCCAACAAATTAAAACCCTTCAAAATAAACTCTCTCACCTTCATAATCAACCCCTTTTTCCCTCTAATCTTTCAATCATAGAGGATGTTAAATCACAACTAGACCTCCTCTTATCTACGGAAGAGGAATACTGGAAACAAAGGTCTAAAATCTATGTTATTATTGATGGAGATAAAAACACCAATTCTTTCATGCCCATGTCAAACATAAATAAAAAATTAATAGTATCATTGAAACCACTTATGATCATGGTGCTCTTTTAACCGATGAAGACCGCATCAGAAAACATTGTAAAGATTACTTCTTCAACCTCCTTAACCCCATCTACACCCACTACACTAGTAAATTTCCATCTCTAAATCACATCACTAGCATCCTTAACGATTCCCACGTTGAAGACCTCTCCTCACCTTTCTAAAGAAGTTAAAAGTGCACTTTTTCAAATGGCAAATTATAAATCTCCGAGTCCTGATGGATTTCCTGCTGAGTTTTATCAAAAGAATTGGGCTATTGTGGGAAAGGATGTTATCTGTGCTACCCTTAAATTTCTTAATCAAGGTTACATCCTTAAGGAAATTAACAAAACATTTATAACTCTCATCCCAAACATTAATAATCGTGAAACCATCAAAGATTCCAGACCCATCAGTCTTTATAATGTCATATCATCATGGCGCAAGAATTAACCCACACTATTCGATCTTCCCAACTTAAGAAGAACGGATTGGTAGCAATCAAAATACACATGAGTAAAGCCTTTCTCTCCGCGAAGCGGCCTTAGATAATGAGACCCTTTTTCTCCCATCCTTCTTCCCTATGTACGGATGCCCTCTCCTCTACCCTTATTCATCTCCAAAATGATAATTCGATAAAAGGGGTCTCAAAAGCCAAAGACGGACCCCAATTATCGCATCTTCTTTTTGCTGATGATTGTTATTTCTTCATTCACCTTACCCAAAAATGTGTCAATTCCTTCAATAATGCACTTTCCCAATTCTGTTCAGACTCGGGCCTAATTGTCAATCATACCAAATCTATTATAACTTTCAGCCCCAAATATCCCCTTCCTGTTAAATCAAAAACAAAAATTCTTCTTGGAAGGTTAAATTTCTTAACTTCACTGGGAGAACGGTCCTAATCAAATCAGTTCTCCAATCTATCCTGGTTTATCCTTTGGGAATTTACAAATTCCCTCTTAACACCCTTCATGAAATTGATAAAATCCTTTCAAATAAATTCCCTCTTAACACCCTTCATGAAATTGATAAAATCCTTTCAAATTTCCTCTGGAGTGATAATCAAGATAAAAAAAAATTCACTAGATTAACTGGGATTAACTTCATCTTGAAAAGTCAAAAGGAGGATTGGGATTTAAACACCTTCATCATTTTAATCTCTCCCTTCTAGCCAGAAATAGTTGGAGACTCATTGATAAACCTAACACCCCCATGGCTAAGCTTCTTAAATCTAAATGTTATCCCTCGTCATATACCACTCGATTACCCCCCAAAAAATAACCCATCATGGACTTGGAGAAGTCTCGCAGCAGGCATTGATTGTATTAACAAATTCTCGGCTAGAAAAATTAGAAACGGAACTTCAGTCATCATTTGGAATGACTCTTGGATTCCCTGCCCCAAAAGTCGTTCTACCATTCTTCAACCTCTTTCCGACCTCAATATCCGTCCCACGGGAGACAATCACCCTTCTCTTTCGGATTTCCTTATCAACTGTTCCCACTAGAACTCTCCTCTCTTCCTTTCCCTCTTTCCCACTATCATTACTGATGACATTCTTACAATCAAACCTTCAAGTTCCAATGACCATTTAATTTGGTTTAAAGATAAATTTTGTACCAAAGACCTCTACTCTAAACTTGTGGTACAAAAGTACAATTCTATCCTTTTGCCATCCAATCTTCAATTCATTCCAAATTCAACCTGGAAAAAACTTTATAAACTACCCTTCGCATCTAAAATTTATACTTTTCTTTGGAGACTTATCCTTAATAGACTCCTCACTATTGATCTCCTCGCTACCAAAACAAAAAATTTCATTTGCCCGACTTGTTGCCTATGTAATCTCACCAACGAAACCGCTCATCATCTCTTTGTTGATTATACATTCGCTTTTAATCTCTTTTAATCTTTCAATATATTTATCTCCCCATCCGACCACATTAGCCTTTCGGTTGACCCATGGCTAATGAAAAAATGGACAACCAATAATATTAATGATATCATTAATCTTGGGAGTATCCTTTGGGTCACCTGGCTTACAAGAAATGATTGTCATTTCAACAAGATCACACCCAATCTCAATCAAGCATCGGGTTGGTCAAAGCTTTCACGTCCTCTTGGATCAAAGGATGCAAGAATACTAATAGTAGGACTACTCATAACACTACCAAGGTGGCGGATACCACCCTGAATAAGAGACCCGCTCTCCTCCGATTCAATAATAACTACAACCTTATTAGCAATTCTTGCCCAAGAGATTGCAATAAAAGGGACATGAAACTTCTCCTTGGATCGACAATGTCAACGAGACAAGATTGATCATCAAATTCAATAAATTTGGTTCCAACTTCAACATGGAATGATCAAACATCTACAAAGACATGATAACAAATCACTTTCATTTCAATCCGTTCTTAAAGGAATTATCACATCTTTACTTCTTGTTGGGGATATCTCTCATCATAATATTGTTATTGATGATTTCACTTCACAGGTTTGGTCTAGATTCTACCACCTTCTCTTCCAGGAGAGGGATTTGGAACTATTGATCAAGAGCAAAGATAGAAAATGCTGCAGTATTTTGTGGAACCGCACTAATGTGGGATCTTTTTGTAATCTTAAGGATATTGTTATTAAGAACTTTAATTTTGTTTCTACTCTCGTTCCATGTAACGTTTTAGATTTTAGTTGTATTGGCCCTTCCAACCACTATGCATGCTAATTTATGCAATGAATTATCTATCAAAAAAAATAAACATAAAGAATTTTTTTTTTTTTAAAATAAATACTATTACAATATAACATTTGAGAACATATATGCTAGAATAAATGCTTTCATTTTCACAATAAAAAAAAGAAAAAAGCTTTCAAAATTTTATATATTTGATGTGTGATATAAAGAGGAATAAGATGAAAACTGTAATTTACAAAACAATATACAGTAACTCGGTGTCTCTTTGTTTCCGCTATGAAACTTAACAAAAATTTTATGTCTTTGAGACTTTTCAAACTTTATTGAAAAGATATTAAAATTCTTAATTTGTTTAATACAAATTCACTATAATATATTAATATCTAATATATATGCATATATAGGGGTGGAAATAAACCGAATGATTTTCGAATTATTCGGATTCGAATTCGACGAATACCTTTTTGAATTCGAGAGTCAACGCATTCAAAACAAATACGAACTTCAAATTGAGATTCGATTTAATTTCGAATCAGAATTTAAATTTTATGACTTTTAATTCGATATTCGTGAATGTATTCGATAATTATTTGATTTTTATTTCGAATTCGATATTCCATTTGTATTTGCTAGTTGATTTGTATTCGGTACTTGAATTCGATTCAATTTTTATTTGATATTTGATTCCTATTTGGCCATCGAATTTCAACAATATTTTATTTTTGTAAATTAGCGATGAGGTGAGCATGGAACCCGGGGTCTTCTGGTCACTGGCAATAGCCTTTTCCACTAGTCTATTCAATTAACTCAAACTTTTTTAGCAATATTAAACTCTAAAATTTAGGGCTGTAAAAACCACCTTTCAATCAGAATTAAATTCAAGAAAAAAGATAATTTAATCTCATCTTTTAGATTGCATCGTATGCTAAACCAATTTTGACTTCCGTTAACAACACCAACTAATGGAAGAACAGATCTGTTAGATTTAAAAGCAAATTATTGAGTCATTGTCACTAATGTTATTGCAATTATTATTAATCTTATTAACTTTATTATTATTATAATTACTATTATTATTTATAGAACCAATGGATTTGTGTATTAAATTATAAATTGAGAAAAATCGTGAAAAGGGAGTATTTTTTTCTAATGTTAGTAAAGGTATCTTCATTTTTAGAATTTTTATTTATAGAATTTGCAAAATTAAAAAACCCGATAAACGGATTTTCCATCTCTAAGGAACCAAAAAATGGAAGAGCAGAAGTTATAATCGGTTCGCAAGAACTCTGCGGATAGAACTATTAACATTATTTTTATTTTTATTCTTATTGGTATTAATATTGTGTTCATTATTGTTATTATTACTATTCTTACGATTATTATTCTCATTATCATTATTTATTATAATAATTATTATTCTTATCACTATTATTATTACTATTCTTCTTATTGTTATTAGTAATTAGTATTAGTATTATTTTCTAATCATACAACATTATATTTTTACGATTTACAATGCAACTTATAATTGTTATATTTTATTTTATCTCGTGTAACATATTTATTTTATATATTAATTATATAGTTTGAGACCCTCAAACTAAGAGTATGGTTGTGTATATTAATTAGGGCAAAAGGCCATATCGCCCATCAGGTAATCGGCCAGTTTCAACTACACCCACAATGTATCACATTTGTCTATTCTGCCCACCAAACATTCGACGACATACGCATATAGTCATTCCGTTAGTTGACCGTAAGGTTGACCGTTAAATAAAAAGTTGAAGGGTTAATTTTGGAATTAACACATTTTATTGTGGATATTTCGAATTTAATTCATTATGTTATGAATATTCCGAATTTGAAGTGTTCAATTTGTAACTTTTTGAATTTAAAGCGGTTAATGTGTGATTAATATTTTAAATGAGGCTTATATACAAATTAATTCTCCCTCCGTCCCTAAAAGATTGTCACATTTTGACTTTTGTTAGTCAAACATTACAAAATTTGATCATGCATTCCCATTAAACGATAATATATAATATAGTCTTGTCGGACCTTCTTAGATTCGTCTCAATATATATTTTTTAAATATTAACTTTTTTATAATACTTTTGCATTTAGAATAATAGATATTTATGTTTTAAATCGTGTTTTGTTGACCACCAAAAGTAAAAATGTGACAATCTTTTAGGGACGGAGGGAGTATTATCTAGACTTAGCCAAAATCAATCATTTGAATCTGACCAAATTCCAGCCAACCGCAACCGGAGAAGACAACATTTTCCGGCTAACCCACCAATTGCCAACCGAGTCTGACCATTTGCCGGCAAGTTTTGACCGAGTCCGCCTATAATTAACCTCCAAACCACCATTTTTAGCCGAGTTTCAGCCATTTCCGACCGTAAAACAGCTTAAAACTCCAAGCAACTCAAGGAACAAACAATAATAGTCATATCCGATGCTAAAATGTTTCTAAAACCATTCGAATTACCCACTAACCCATAACAAAAAATCTGACTTCTACACGTTTATGAACAAGAAGAAGATAGAAATGAAGGAACTAGGAAGAAAGCTATCCCCTTAAATTTAACCTCCATGATTATTGCAGATTTCATAAAATTCAGCCCATAAACTCGAAATTTACCAGAAAATGCAAGGTTGTGTTCAAAATCTTCAAAAAGGAACTCCAAACGAGTCCGGATTCGGTGCATCAATAATTCGGTGCACCCGGTGCATCAGGTACCCATTTAAAGGTTTTACGTGGGTACTATACCACTTGAAACTTCATCATTGGTACTTGTACCCAAATTGTACTATAACAATGGTACAATACCACATATTTATTTTGGATTGATAAATATGTGGTATTGTACCATTGTTATAATACAATTTGGGTACAAGTACCAATGATAAAGTTTCAAGTGGGTACAGTACCCACGTGAAACCTTTAAATGGGTACCTAATGCACCTGATGCATGGAAGTATTGATGCACCCAATCTTTTCACATCCAAAAATCAAGGTCAATAAGCATTTTGGGTGGCCTAAAAGAACTAGACTCATAATCTCCTCCAACCTTCTTGAAGGAGGCATAGAACACGAGCTCAGATCTTGAAGGGAGTGGAAAGGAAACATATAGATCTCAACGGACATTACACATTTGACCACTTAAAATCATATTTAACGGTCAACGTAACAATCAACGGACAGAATGACTAATATGGCATGTCTTTGGATGTTTGATGACCATCATAGACAAACGTATTACACGGTGGGCAAATGCAACAGAGAGAGAATAACCTGATGGGCGATAAGGCCTTTTGCCCTATTAATTATGTATAAATGAACTAAGGTAGGGGCAAAGTTGTCAATACAACTCGATTTTATTCTTTTTATTTAAAATACACTAAACACCTAAATATTTTCAAATTTTTTAGATTCAGTTATAATTCAGTTTTAGACAATCAGTGTTCAGCCATTTACAGTCAAACTTCGGATAAAAAAATTATTAATTAATAGATCGTTAGGCTAGGTGCTAACTAATCAACCGTTAAAATGAAATATGAATGAATCAAATTGTCTTCAATGAAATCTGAACTCAAGATCTCCTCTTTGGAAACTTGGGTCGGAGATTGAACCGTCGACTGCCCTTACAACTTTAGTCATTTCCATTTTTTGTTTTTAATGATAAAGTAGCAATTCTGATGCAAATATATTTTTTGAAAGATTCGAATAGAAATATCAGAAAGCAACAGACATTTTAGAAATACACAAGTCATTGGAAAGATTTTTATTAGCATATCAATTGTTAAAGGATCCTAGATATGTCAAAAAATGAAATTCTGGCAACTTAACATTTGGAGCTAAAATTCCCAGAATAGATTAATGTTGTGTTTACTGTGGATTTGGTGGGCGGCTATTTGCTGAGGAAACTCTTGATCCCCACTCCAGCAACTCTTTGCTTGTATCATCTTTGTGACATATCACTTCAATGAAGCACAGACAATCTTTCTTTTCACCATTTGCCACCTCAATTGCTTCCACGAGCTCCTCCGCGGTTTTCACCTTAAAACATACAAATTTAACTTCAGATACTTTTCGAAAGATTCCCGTGTCAGTGATACTTATATCACAAGGGACCTACAGCCGCTACTCAATGAGTGCGCACTGATAGTATGACTTTTTTTTGTTGGGAGTTAGTAAAACATTAGTAGATACCTTTTTAGTCCAACAATTGCCTTCTCCATTACAAATGGCATCAACTAAGCCAGTGTAGTTCCAGTTCTTGATGACGTTGTAAGGTCCGTCATGAATCTCGACCTCAATGGTATATCCACCGTTGTTGATCAAGAAAATGATGTTCTTCTGATTGCAACGGATCATCGTTGACACGTCTTGTGCTGTCACCTGCCAAGAAAATGCTACATTGGAACCAAGTTTATGAAAAGTAAGACAGATTTCATAAAATGTATGTGTTCAGAAGAATACCTGAAAGCTCCCATCACCAATGAAAGAAATAACCCGCTTATTCGGCACAGACTGAGCATAGCCTAGTGTAGCACCAACAGACCAGCCAATAGAACCATATTGCATTTGAAATTCATACCTTAAACACCAATGTCTTTTCTCTTCAGTATTCGAATCGAATCTATTATTTCTATGCACAAAATTAAGCCAGATATGTTTTTGCTCATGGGTGGATTGACCCATTTTGGTTTAGGAAAACAAAGTTTACACGAATACGAAGTTTCAAGGGGCAAAGTAAAGAAAATGACAATTAAAGTGTTGTATGAATGTGCTACATACCCACAACCCTCGGGCAGCTTCAGCTTCTGACAATTGAACCAAGAATCCCCTGTCTCAGCAATCACAGCAGAATCACTTGACAGCATTTCTTGAATGTGTTTGAAGAGAATATTGACCCTCAAAGGCTCGTCTGGCTTACTTTCTGGAGGTTTTCCTTCTGGGACAAAGATTCGACGATAGTTATCTTGAGCAGCAGTGTTCTTATTCAGCTTCTTGGCAAGTTCTTGAAGGAAATCTTTCATCAACACACATCCAAATGTTGGTCCATTTCCAATCACGACTCTATCAGGCTGCACGATCACAGCTTTCTCCTTCTTTAGTAAGAGGGAGTAACCAACTGAGCTATAGTCATTGAATATTGGCCCCGCAAATAAGTAAGCATCAGCTGATTCAACAATCTCCGCGCAGAATGGTGTGCTTACAGCTCCCCAATAAGTGCCAATGAAGCTGGGATGGTGCTCTGGTACCATCCCTTTCGCGGATGGCATTGTGGCTATTGGATAGCCGCAAACATTTGACAATTCAACAAATGCTGAAGATGCTTTAGAAACCCTCAGTTTTGGCCCTCCGACTAAAACTGGCTTCACCGCTTTGTTCAAGAAAGCAGCCGCTGCATCCACTGCTGCTTCTAGACCTTTCGCGTTGCTTAATCTGCAATGTAGATACATTCCGTAAGTATCATATATGAAATACTAGTACTAGAAGTAAACTACAATAAAACCAAGTAACCGCAAGAAACCTCGGAGATAGTGAGAACGGAATAGGTTCCCTGCTGAACGACGGATGAGGAATCGCAGGCAAGTTACAACTAATACTGATGTAGACTGGCTTGCTCTCTTTCAAAGCAGTTGAAATGGCTGTATCAATTTGTTCATGAGCATCTTCCAAGTTGTTCACCACTGCCTACAATTAATTACCATTTTCAGGTGAGAAAATAATCAAATATGACAAAAATATGCTACATTAACTATAATCATTTCATTCAAACAAAACCAGATAAATCAAGACCTCATACAACTATATGATATGTATTTTAAAACAATGAAGTTGCAACATTTATTAAACACAATAGGCATTTTACATCAGGGGAATTATTTGATAGAAAAACAAAAATGTACCACTTTTCGAGTAATAAATGAGAGTCGTTTTTCGCGTACCTGGTAGCACGTGACGGTCTGAAAACATCTGAGTTCTTGACTAAAATCAGGCAATCCAATAGTATGATGAAGAATCCTATTAGTCCCAAAATCATTAGAATTAGGCCCTCCGGCAATAAAAATAACCGGAAGATTTTCACTATAAGCACCAGCAACAGCGTTAAGCACACTGAGGCCGCCCACAGTGAACGTGACAACACATGCTCCCACCCCACGAGACCGGGCATACCCATCGGCTGCATAACCAGCATTGAGCTCATTGCAGCAGCCAACATTGGTAAGCCCGGGCTCGGCAATGAGGTGGTCTAGAAGTGTCAGATTAAAGTCCCCCGGGACAGAGAACACGTCGTTGACACCTATTTGGACTAGCCTGCGTGCAATATGGCCCCCTAAAGTGAAGCCATTCGACGTCGAATGGGATTGTTGGATGGTGGAAACAGAACCATTGCCTAGGCATCCTACATTGTTGTTGGTCGGCTTGCATGAATCTAGTGAGCTTGTTACGAAATCCATATTTGTTCTCTGCTTGTTTTTTTATTGTAATGAATTGAAGAATGTAGGTTGTTTTTGGTTAGTTGTGTGGAAAGAGATTGGGACATTTGAACGTATTTATAGGTGATTCGTGGAAGCAGATTCGTAAGTGTAGCAAAATTCTGTGGGTTTGTTCAATTGGTTTCTTGGCGAAGAGGATTTCCATTTCAATCAGTCCATAAATTATCATAAATGGAGGGCATTTGTTCGAGGCTAGAAAAATGGGTTAATGGCAGGGATGATCACCTATGTTTGCCATATGTTACCAGTCGATCACCTATGATTTAAAATGTTCCAGTCGATCACCTATGATTTAAAGAGTTTCTCAGTTGGTCACTCCGTTAAAATTTCCGTCTAACTTCGTTAAATATTGGTCATGTGAGTTGCATGTGACACTTGTGGGGGTATTTTAGAAAATTTACACTAACTTTCGGGTGTGAAATTACGAATATGCCCCCCGAATTTTATGTGAAATTAATGTATTTCAAACAATCTAGCGTGTGAAATTACGAAAATGCCCCCGAAATTTATGTGAACTTTCGAAAATGCCCCCAAAAACGTCACATGCAACTCACATGACAAATATTTAACGGAAGTTAACGGATTGGGTGATCGACTGGAACATTTTAAATCATAGGTGATCGACTGAAACATTTTAAATCAGAGGTGATCGACTGGTAACATATGGCAAACATAGGTGATCATCCCTGCCATTAACCCTAGAAAAATTTAGGCTTTTTTGCATCTAGGCACCTGAACTATTAATATCTTTATAAATAGGCACCTGAACTGTTTTTTGTTGTAAATAGGCACCTGAGCACCTGAACTTTTGATTTTTTGGTTTTTTCAGTATTTTTGAACATTTCAAATAATTTAATAATGCTTAACTCAATGGCAAGTTAGTCATATTGAAAAATTTGTGAAAAAATTTAGGTGCCACCCTGAAAGAAAAAAAGATTTGCGTTAATAATTGAGGAAAAGTTTAGGTGTCATAACTTAATCATGATATTCGGCTTGTATACATGTAATTCTATACCTATCAATCATTAAAATATCAAATGTGCCCCTCCCTTCATCTTCACCAACAATCCCCGTTCTTCTTCATCAACCTTCAATCACCACCACCACCACCACCATTAACCTTTTTTTAGCACTTAAAAAATGAACTATAGAAAGGATGCCAAATTACACGAGTTTTTTCTTGCAACCAAACTTAAGATAGGGTTAGTAAAACCTAACTTCATATTTGGATCGTTTGATCAACATTAAATAGATAGTTGGGTTTTATGCAATTTTATGAGTGCTTGTGTAGCAGTTTTGCCTTTTGATTAGTAAAATCTAACTCTATAATAGTTAGGCTCTAAGTATAACTTAAATTACACGATCTAAAGTTAAAAATACCAGGCTGCCAAGATGACACACTTATTCTTGTTGTCCTTCAGTTCCTTCATATGATTTGAAGTGACATTAAACAAGAAAAATGGTTGGAAGATGGCTGAAAAATATAAGAGTGTGCACAAGCTGATAGAAAACACATCAATAACATCTTGAGCAACATACTTTGTAGAGATTCCTCATCATATAATACACCCACCCAAAATGCAGCAAGTGCACACAGCCTTCTCCATGGTCCTCCCTGGGTGTATATATTTCCAAGGCTCTACTTTTTCCCGAAAATACTCTTATCGGAACAGTGAATTCAAGGTTGAAATGATTACCCAACCTCAGATTCACTGGTTGGGTGAAATATTTGAGTTATGGTTTACAACCGAACCAATGAATTTGAGGTTGAGTATTTTTTCCAACCTTGAATTACTGGTTCGGTAAGGATATTTTCTGAAAAAATTTAGGCCTTGGAAAGTAGGGTCTTGGAAATATTATTTACCGTCCTCCATATGCACCTCTCATTTCCAAGTACCCACACCGCCCCCAGCCTTCCCCATTTCGGGCCACCACCTCCATTCCTTCCAGATTTCGACATCCCCATCACCCTCCATTCCCAATTTCGACCACCCACCCCCTCCCCCATCCCGATTTTGCCTCCCCACCCCCTCCCAATCCCGATTTTGAACCCCCAACCCCTTCCTTGCTCGATTTCGAGCCACTACCCCCTTCCATGCTCGATTTCGAGCCCCCACCCCCTCCTTGTCCAATTTTGCCCCCACCCCTCCTTGTTGGTGGTGGTTGTTATGAAGAAAAAGAAGAAAGTGAGGAAGAATAAAAAAGTGAGGAAGAAAGTGGTGAAGAAAGTGAGGGAGAAGAAGAAAAAGAAAGTGAGGAAGAAAGTGGTGAAGAAAGTGAGGAAGAACAAGAAGAAGAAAGAGGGTGGTGGTTGAAAAGGTGTTTATGTGGGTTGAGTATAAAATTTGAAGTTGAGTTAGTGGATTTGGTTTGTATATGTGGGTTTGGTTAGTTTATAAGGTTGTTTGACTAATTTGCCCTTATAAAGTCATTAAAAACGTTCAAAAAATGTTGAAAAAGCCAAAAAGTCGAAAGTTCAGGTGCTCAGGTGCCTATTTACAACAAAAAACAGTTTAGGTGTCTATTTGCAAAGACACTAGTAGTTCAGGTGCCTAGATGCAAAAAAGCCAAAAATTTATATTCATTGGGTGTAAATTTTTTGAGAAAAATTGTCGAAATAGTCCCGGATAGTGGGATCGAATTTCACTTTAGCTCCCAATAGTTACACGGTTGCATTTTGGTCCCCGATAGTGGGATCGAATTGCACTTTAGCTCCCAATAGTTACACGGTTGCATTTTGGTCCCCGAAAGTGCCCAAAAGGTTGCACTTTAGTCCCCAGGTCATGTTTTCCAATAAAGTTGGAGTCAAAACACAATTTTTAATAATTGTAGAATTTATTGGAAAACAACTATAAAAAATCGTGTTAAAAATCGTGCTAATGGACAAACTATAATATAATGGTTGCCGAGATAGTCCCCGATAGTCGAACCGAATTGTTAAAAATTGTGTTTTGACCCCATAATTATTAAAAATCGTGTTTTGACTCCAACTTTATTAGAAAACATGACATGGGGACTAAAGTGCAACCTTTTGGTCACTTTCGCTGACTAAAATGCAACTGTGTAACTATTGAGTTAATCGAATAGCCTAGTGGAAAAGGATCTTGATAGTGACCAAAAGGTCCTGGATTCGAAACTCACATAATTGCTACTTTATAAATAAATAAAAATTCACAAATTACTTTTATGTTATTTTTTTATATGACGTTCTAGGTATTTTCACATAAATTAAGGAAAAGTAAAAGTAGTCGAACAAATATATTGGGATTGTAAAATCAATTGATTTTTACTATATTATTGGTTAGATGATAATTTTAATGAATAAAAATAAGTAAACAATATGTTGAAATTGTAAAACGTTAATTAAAATAAAACACAACAAAAAATGTAATAATAAAACCAAGGAAATATAGTACTTGAATAAAAATCACATAGTAATTGAGATCAAGTCTATCTCAAAGATATGATTTCATATTCTAAGAATATATTACTTGGCCAATAATCTATTGATAATATAGCAATATAAGCTGTAGATGGTAATAAGTTCACTAATGATTATGTACTTATCAATTTTGAAATTAAACAAATGTGTACGAATGAATATTATGTGAGCTAGTTGTTGAAATATCATGGAATTAGCACATCCTTGAATTGTAGATTAAATTACATATACGAGAACTTTATAAGACTAGATCCCAATTATTGAGTTATTGCTAACCAAATACTCCCTTTTTTTCATTCAAACGATAAAAATTACAAACAATCATGTAATATGAAATAAAATACATTTTTAAATTAAGCAAATGAAAGTTTAAGCTCCAAATATATAGTTTCGTCGTCGCGATTGCTGATGCAATGAACACTCACGTGACTCCAATCCACGTAATATTTCAACTTCGAACCCTGGATGTAAGTCTGATCCCCGAAGTTGTCTTGAAACACACGGAAATCCCACAGAGTGAGTGCTGAAATAATGCACATGCAACCCCGAAAACGTTGTAACAGCAGCCACAAAAGTAGAGGAACGAACTATACTTAATGTACTCCTATGCGAGATTCGAGTCCGGTACCTTAAGCTAGAGTACTACATCTTATCAAGTTTATGTATTAGCAAATTGATATTGATTTATATTATACTCCCTCCAATCCAAAACAAATGTCTTTCTAGACATTTCACACAAATTAAGAAACAATAATTACATTCACACTTTCCATCTATGCCCCTATAAAGCAATCATTAATAATCCAATTATCACTTAACTGTATGATGCAATCATTACTTTTTTTGAGTTATTCTATGCAAATAGGGTATTAAATGAAAAAATGGTATATTGTACATTCGTTTATGTAAAAAAACTTTTTTTTTGGATATTGTTAAAATGTTTAGAAAGACATTTGTTTTGGATTGGAGGGAGTAATTTTCTAGATGTTATCAACATTAGACTATAATATGAGCACGGAAGGGGAGGTAGGAGTTCGCGCTTTTTATCATTGTTGGCTACGGAGCTTTTTATTACAAAATCCTGGGTGTTTTCTGGCATATGAGCACGGAAGGGGAGGTAGGAGTTCGCGCTCCTACACTCCCCCTCCCCTGCTCGCTAGACTTCCTGGGATTTTATTTTAAAAGCTCCTTTATTTAGCTTACAGTGTACATGGTTTATTTTGTCGCGATTACGATCGCAAGACGCTGTTTTTAATTGCTTTCTTCCCACGCACCAGTTTCACATGGCGGCTGGGATAGGAGACTTCTTTATTTGCTAACATGGTTCAGTTTGCTATGGCTTGCAGGTGGTTCTTGGGCGTATTTTTTCATCTAATATCGACTTCAAATGGGGGGGTACATCTATAGCACCTGTTTCCAGGGAGCTATATATGTTAATGCCCTCTTGATCTCCTGTGTAGGAGTGACGGAACCCCTAGAGGTTGATTGTGTTCATTTTGCAGGTACATGAGCACTGGAGGCTCTCGTTTCGGGCTGGATCGATAGGCGACGGGCATTTTTGCATTTCATATGGTTCGGGGTCGTCTACTGAGATTGTGTCCGAGATTATTACCACAGCTGGAGTTATTGACTGAGCCAGAGGGGGATAGAGTTGTTGCATCACCTCTGCTGGTATAGCTTTTTATATATAGATCTGCTGAGCGCGCTCCCCATGTTTCTTCGAGCGCATATGTACATTTTTCAGGGGCTCTCCTATTCTGGGTTTTGGGTGTTTTCTAGCGCTGGATCCGGGGGTATGGCTGGGACTTCCACTATATCTATTCTCCGGCTCGTTGTTGGGCAAGGTTCTCTTACCACAGGGATGGGGGGTTTGACATGGCAAGTGCATACACCCTTGCAGAGATGCAGGAGGGGGGGATGAAGGGTGTATGTACCCCATGCAGTGGTTTGGAGACTTGGTCCTTGTCCTGATGCTTGATGGGGGCAAGGTTCTCTTACCGCAGGGATGGGGGGTTTGACGTGGTAAGTGCATACACTCTTGCAGAGATGCAGGAAGGGGGGATGAAGGGTGTATGTATCCCATGCAGCGGTTTGGAGACTTGGCCCTTGCCCTGAATAGGAGTTTTGGGGTCCCTCCTTGCCTTCTATCTTGCTAGACTTCCTAAAATTCCATTAAGGAGGGCTCTAGTTTATTCTCTTGTCTTGCATTGTTTACTGTTGCGATGCGCTCGCGAGACTATGTATTTGTTTTGTTTGAATGGTAAAAAAAAAAAAAAAAAAAAAACATTAGACTATAATATAGGTAAAAATAATTAATGATGTTTAAATAATAAAATTCAAATAGAAAAATGTCTGCTTATTCTAATTCTCCATAATGATCTATATTTATGTCTACAAAGTTGACCATCATGATATTTTAATAGTTGTTATAATTGTTGTACAATTAATAAAGTTTATAACACATGTTGTTGGTGAACAAACACAAAATGTTGTTGAAATTTAACAATAAAAATTGAAATTAGATTTTGGTATGACTGTAAATGATGTAATTACTGTATTCATATTATGAATGTATTTGTGTGCGTGTATTAATGTTATTTAATTAGAATAGTTTGTGAACTTGAAATAATTAATTGTGTGCATTCTAGAAGATATATTCTAATACAATGTCATGATATTTTTAAATCATATCATTATATATATTATCATTGTGATTAGGAAATAATGTACCAAAAATATATTTCTATAATAATACACTAAAGTCCTTAATTTACATATATTTCTACAAAGTTGATATTCTAAATAACCATCGAAAACAAAATTATAATTCTTGAATATAGTAGTTCATTAAAGTTCATGTTGAATTATTAATATTTTCAAATTAATGTCTACTAATTAGAGAAGGAGGAGGGAAAAAATTCCATTTACAGAAGGAGAAGAAATATCCTCCCCTATTAATATTTTTACAATAAATATGTTAAATCTTAGTGTAACGACCCGCCCCAGGTGGATCCTGCCCTGAGGTTAGGCTCGATAACAACTCGAATCAGAGTCACCAACCGATGGATGACTCGCTAATAAAACCGTTTTAAAACAACCATAAGCGAAAATGAAGTAGTTTAAAAAGACCATTAGAATACTTAGAAAATCCTGCTGAGTAAAAAGAAATAACATAACTCCATCGGGGTGTTCACCCAACCCCAGAATACAAGTAATAAACAAAAAATGCAACTGATAACCCACGCAGGGGTAAGATAGTCAATAAGTATATGTAAAAAGACTCGACTCCAAATATGATGACTGAGGAAACTCCTAATGTCGTCCGTCTCTCAACGATGCAGATACTAACTCTGCCGATCTAGCCTGAAAAGATAGGTCCCCGAAGGGGTCAGCTCGACAGCTGGTGAAATCCTTCTCACGCGTGGCTACCACCCCACATACGTGATGCGAAAGCAATGAAGTAACCGAACAACAATAATAGAACTCAACATCAACAATAAATAGTCTCAACAACAATAATCACATAAATGCAATCACTATATGCTCTGGATCCGGACTTTCGCACTGTACAGTACTCTACCTAGCTCAACCTGCAGGGAGACCAACCCATATAATCATCACACATCTCGTCATCCACACATCTCATCCATCACACATCACAACATCACACAAAAAACCCCTGTACTCCGCATATGGGCCCATCACAATCATGGCGCCCCGTCAATCCTACGTTGCCGGATCTGGACAACACACACAACACATATACGACACGTAGGTCCACCCTAACATCTCTACTCATGCTCAATACTCAACAATACTCATCACAATGTATCCAAGTACACAATCACTACCACACAACACATACAAGAGTAAATAACAACACGTGAGTAAGAACTCACCTCAAGCAAACAGCACGTAAAGTGACACTCCAAGTCGAACTCTGGAACGATCACGCGATCGGACCTATATAACATATAATCTATATCAAAATACTATTCCAAAGTACGCCCCATCCCACTCGCAACCATTTAAACTTTAAATCAGATAATCCTAACAACTTTTAGTCAATTTGGGAAAAATGACGATTTTGCCCTTTGGCGGAAAATGACCATTTTGCCCCTGGGCCCCACATGGTCAACCCCGATAAGTTACTATTATAACCCATATTAGTTTATATCATATATATATTATTATATTACTACCATCTAACGGTCCAGTTATCAATACTTAAATTATTAACGTACTAGTCAACGGTCAACCCTAGTCAACTCAACTATGGTCAAACCTAGGTGAACTTCCATAAATATTCTAATTCTACCCTCATATCAAATAAATCAACCCCTTATCCTATTCTAGGATTCATCCCCTACTTCTAGTGAAATTACGCTTTTACCCCTCGGCTAAACTTAGTTGTACTTTTGCCCAACTCTTGCATTAATTACACTATGACCCCAAATCCACTTAATTTACAACTTAGGCCCCAAATTTGCCTCACTACCCATTTATTTGACCTCCACACCTTGAACTTCTCATAACTTACATTTTAACCCCAGAACTCATTAATCTCAATCCTAACCAAATTTATATCACATGCTTAATTATTTAACCCTCATAACTAATACTTATTCAATCTACACCCTTACATAATTATTCCTAACCCATCCAGTGCATACTTACGTCTTATATAATATCTTCTCGCTAAAACCCCTAACTTAATCATAATTACGCTTTAAACCCAATTCTTCTATATTACCCCAATGTTCATACTAATATCAAATCGTAAACCCTTATCAAGCCTAATTCATGTTCTTAATATCCTCAAGTCCTTCTTCGTCCTTCACTTAGCCAATATTCTACACTCCGATAATCCATGCTCATTTTCTTCCCAAACTCGATATAATTTCATTCTTACTCCAAATTACTCACCCTATGCCCATTTCCTAATTTACGTGTTCAACTCCCAATATCACCTCTAATTCCTTAGTTATAAACCCCCACACGCCTAACCATGTCTCGACCCCTAATGCTCAACAATTCACGCCTAAACTCCATTCGAACCCACCTTAAATCGAGCTCTACCCTAATTGACTCACCTCCGATCAACGTTAAGCCACATACATATATGTTTATACACTGTTTTTAAACTATAATGGCAGCACTCTAAATCACCACTCGAACCACAATACATTGTTTACGCTCAACCATCGACTTGGATCGCCAAACATTAGCACTTATATACCTTCATACTATGACAAACGGACATTATTCTAATTATAATAGAACCCATCTAATCTTACGCACACCATTGGGTAGAGAAGTTATCTTGATATGGAGTACAAGATTGAATAAAAGAACAAATTAAATAACTAACTTACATCATATTTGACTACTTCAGAAGCCATGTTCATGCGCAAACATGAACTTCAGAAGCCATGTTCATGCGCACCTCCCCCCTAAAATCGATCATTACCCATCAAATTAAACGTATTTTAAGGGATTTAGACACTACAATATGTACATCCAACCTCAAGGTGCACACACGGTTCAAATTACAGCAAGAACGGACGAGATCGAGTCCGAAATATCGGCGAATTTCCCCTCCCCAAAACTGCCGAAACCGAAGGGAAGAAGGGAGAATCGTGTACCTTGCTTGGTTGAGACTCCTATGGTGGCCACGCCTAGCTGCAACTCGAACGGCTGGGAAAAATTCTCTAAGGTACGAGCTATGGAGGATGAGCGGTTTTGGTGAGGTTTTGGTGAGGAAGGAGACGTGCATGAGTGAACCTCACACGTCTCTTGTGTGCTTAAGTAGGTTGTTGGTGTTCGACTGGGCTGGCTGCTGTGGGCTGGCCCATTAGGGCTGGCCCATTATGGCTGGCTCACTAGACACTCCCCACCTACTCGCTTACGATTAGAATACGACACTTAACGAGCTCTAATGATCGCATCGAGTCCAATTTTTTTTTTTGTGTTTTAAAATTAATACTCTAAATTAGTTAACTTATGACGAAATATTACAATCTTCCCCCCTTAAAGAATTTCGTCCTCGAAATTTGCATCGAAACTAACCTCTCACAGTGCCAACAATCTACTACTATGCCGTACATAACCGACTTCAACATGTCATGACCCTGCCATCATAATCGAAACTAACATCTCATAACTGTTCTATTGGTTCTTGTCAACTATAATATCACAACATTGTACCTCCGATCATCATGCCTTAGATCTCACACGATTCAATTATAGGCCTCCAACAATTATCACAACATCATCAACTACTTGCGCAACTAATCCATGTGCCTGATATAATAATCATATATCCCGCTCAATGGTCACGTACACGTGACACCACCTCTCAATACTGCTCACTAATCTCATCGCACGATCATCAAGAATTAATATCATCACTAGTCAGCTTTCATATTTTAATAGTTCAATACAGATATGTCCTCCCCGCAATATTAATGATACAAAACCAGAAATCATCCAGCACTACTTGATAAACGACATACATACAATGAAACATAACTAATATGATCAGCATCACCCACTTCACCTTATAATGTCATCGCTATAATTTCCTAATCAGCAAGGCCGATGCATTTTAATGTTCCATCTCCCTACCTCTTATTATCAATAACTTGTCTTCTCCATATAATGATATCACTGCTACCATACTAATCACACTAATACCTCCTCGTTCCGCAATACGAGTTAAATTTTTCTTCCCTCTATAACTCACGTCCCATAAGTATCACCTTTATTTCAAAATCTCCAAAAATCTAGTAATCACCTCCTAATAGATAACCATCAGTGACACTCGAAATGCATATCACCTTAACCACTTACAACCCATCATCCGAATAATCACAAGTGACACTATCATTAGAAGCATATATCCCCAGACTTATCACCCAGTTCGATAACCAGTCGCCACAATTACTCCTTGGGTTAATAGTATAATCCTCTTGTATAAGAAACACTATGTATCGAACACCACATTTCAGCACCCTTCACTAGTCCCACAAGCACCCTTGTCACATAACCCGCATAATTAATATATCTAATCGCTTTGTCTCAACCCCACTAATTAAATATCAATATCCGCTCCTCGTAACATGTCGTACATAGTCACTTACTGCTTGCTTATAGATGAAATATAATTTGTAACCTCTCATATCCAACATGCAGATAAACAGCACCTTAATCACATCCCAATCTAACCATTAGTGTATTGCCATCTTATACTTCACCTCATGATATCATTATAACAGTTTCACTCACAATGATGAAGCAGTAATATTTTACTATCCGTCTTACAAAACACAAAGCTCATTATTACTTGTCATAATTTCCACAATCACCAACTTCTTCATAAGATTTTAGTACCAATACAAAATAATAACAATGCCTCTTCATAATCCTATACCAATACAATTCCACCAATGTATACCTCACAACACCTACAATATTACCCCGAGTATTCCATTGCCTCCTATCTCACCTGAACAAGTTTATCTCTTGTACACCAATGTGTCTATTTTCATATGTCGAACTCAACATATCTCCATTCGCTGATAACATCAACACTCTTTAATATACCATTAGTTACCACCATATCTCCACACCTTATTAAGGTTACCCAACATTTAGACAAACACCCATTGGCATAATTATTCAATCAATTTTCCAGTTGCAAGTCTTAAGCCCTTCCAAAATCATGGGTATCAAATTATCGGCTATTATCCAATAGGTTGTTTCCTAGTAATCCCATCCAATCCTTATTGCGATCAACCCAATCATACATCTTATCCTCATATGTATCCCACATATTATTTATTACCCCCAAATACAACCAAGTGTCTTAATTATCACCGCGCATGTTGTGCATATATCGATGTTTCTCCTCCAAGCTCATTATACTTGACCAACCAGGTAAATCCTTAAATCCGTAACCCTTATAATGTCAAATCATCAGTATTACGTCACCAACAACACTCATCTTTTCCCACTTCTCATATATCATATCCACCATTCATACTCATGAAGATGTTTTCTTAGTTCAGACGATCCTCAATCGTACATTACATGTAATCACTGTGTGAACAATTCTGGACACATGATATAAGTACCTCCAACCTACTCTTACCCATACCTCGATACCTTTGTCAGTTAATCTATTCCATAGCCAATGATCAAACTTAATCGTTTTTAGTTCACCACACCTCCTCTTTAGTATCCACAGCTTCCAACATGTATGATATCCTCATTTAAGTTCTAGGTACCTCTTCGTGCTCACACAATCACAGGCACCATGTCCACCTTATACTACCTCCAATTGTTTATCAGCCCTAATTCCTCGACCTTCTTTCTAACTACCTCCGAACCATATAATTTATCGTCTCTTATCTGATATTGACAACCTAGAGTGACACATTTTCTCCAATACGAACATAAAATGGTACCACCCTAATGTGCAACTCCATTCTTGCGGGTTCCGACTCCCCCGGGAATCTTATGTACCACTGTGATTGGTTACCCTATGACTCTACTAATCTTCGACCTTTCCTCTTCTCCTAATAGAGTATCATAATCTTATTACACCAACCATAACTTCACCACCCCTCACAGATAACCTTTGAAATCCTCGTTCCTTCCTCCTTCATCCTTTGTAATTTTCTCAGCTTGTTTCGTTCTTCCAAGAATCCTTCAAAAGGAATGGTCCCAAACCTTACTTATGTCCACCAATAACGTCCTCTCAACTCCATCTTCATAGTTACTGCCAATAAGTTATATCGTTCATCTTTTCCATCACTTACATCTTCAGGAAACCACTGTTCATATTCCACTTATTCCATAACAACCCGTCCCTTATCATCGTATTCAATTACTCGTGATCGCTAGATTGAAGCGTTATTCTCAGTGCTAACACTAATTCGTCTGGTCATAACTATACCACCACTTCTCAACCTCTAGTCTATGTTCCCTTTCGACCATCGAATATCACCTACCAACACCAATTCATACTTAATGGTATATCCTCCACACTTAATGGTACATCCTGATAAGAATATATATACTGTTACCTTCGCCTACAAGTCACGCACCTATCACCCAATACTATCTCCAACCTTAACTCATACTCTCCTCAAAGTACCATAACCTTGATCCACATATCCTATAACAATTCTCAATCAACCACCCTTCAAAAGTCTTAGCTCGATTTAACATTTTTCCTTGGTGAGATTCTCCCGGTTACTTAGTATTGTCCAACTTATGTTCATATTCTTAAGCTTCTAATTCACCTTCCGATCACTGGTGACACTTACATGCATCTATGTCCCGTCCCTGGCCACCCTCACTAATTCGTACGCTTAGGGTTCTCAAAGTTCATATCCAAAGTCGAGTACCTATCCTCAATCCGTCATGATTCCATTCAATCCATATTTTTCCCCTTAATACATAATTTAAAACACCCAACAACTTCACTGCGTTTCCTAACCTCAGTAGTAATAGTTCCCCCACTTAAGTTACTTACATCCATTCTAAGTCCATCGTAATTATATCCACATCTCAAGACACGACTCCTTTCACTAATCCTCCTATCGTATGGGACATTCGTCCTTACACCCCATCATCTCGTTCCAACCTTAGGTTGTATCAAACCCCTTATTCTACGATGATACATCTCATCAACTGAGATCGAACGCCTCTTACTTATGTCGAATCAATTTCTACCCCACGCCCATTTAACGTTAATTATACCCGATATCCCATTATCTAAAAACCTCACCCGGTGGCATATCTCCTCAGTCTACGGGAAACACAAAAACAACAATCAACCCTATCCACATGCTGACACCTAAGGACATCACGGAAGCCCTAGACTCTCTAACAAGTAAGCGCATAACACACAGAACCCCCAACAATCCTATAACCTGGCTCTGATACCAAACTTGTAACGACCCGCCCCAGGTGGATCCTGCCCTGAGGTTAGGCTCGATAACAACTCGAATCAGAGTCACCAACCGATGGATGACTCGCTAATAAAACCGTTTTAAAACAACCATAAGCGAAAATGAAGTAGTTTAAAAAGACCATTAGAATACGTAGAAAATCCTGCTGAGTAAAAAGAAATAACATAACTCCATCGGGGTGTTCACCCAACCCCAGAATACAAGTAATAAACAAAAAATGCAACTGATAACCCACGCAGGGGTAAGATAGTCAATAAGTATATGTAAAAAGACTCGACTCCAAATATGATGACTGAGGAAACTCCTAATGTCGTCCGTCTCTCAACGATGCAGATACTAACTCTGCCGATCTAGCCTGAAAAGATAGGTCCCCGAAGGGGTCAGCTCGACAGCTGGTGAAATCCTTCTCACGCGTGGCTACCACCCCACATACGTGATGCGAAAGCAATGAAGTAACCGAACAACAATAATAGAACTCAACATCAACAATAAATAGTCTCAACAACAATAATCACATAAATGCAATCACTATATGCTCTGGATCCGGACTTTCGCACTGTACAGTACTCTACCTAGCTCAACCTGCAGGGAGACCAACCCATATAATCATCACACATCTCGTCATCCACACATCTCATCCATCACACATCACAACATCACACAAAAAACCCCTGTACTCCGCATATGGGCCCATCACAATCATGGCGCCCCGTCAATCCTACGTTGCCGGATCTGGACAACACACACAACACATATACGACACGTAGGTCCACCCTAACATCTCTACTCATGCTCAATACTCAACAATACTCATCACAATGTATCCAAGTACACAATCACTACCACACAACACATACAAGAGTAAATAACAACACGTGAGTAAGAACTCACCTCAAGCAAACAGCACGTAAAGTGACACTCCAAGTCGAACTCTGGAACGATCACGCGATCGGACCTATATAACATATAATCTATATCAAAATACTATTCCAAAGTACGCCCCATCCCACTCGCAACCATTTAAACTTTAAATCAGATAATCCTAACAACTTTTAGTCAATTTGGGAAAAATGACGATTTTGCCCTTTGGCGGAAAATGACCATTTTGCCCCTGGGCCCCACATGGTCAACCCCGATAAGTTACTATTATAACCCATATTAGTTTATATCATATATATATTATTATATTACTACCATCTAACGGTCCAGTTATCAATACTTAAATTATTAACGTACTAGTCAACGGTCAACCCTAGTCAACTCAACTATGGTCAAACCTAGGTGAACTTCCATAAATATTCTAATTCTACCCTCATATCAAATAAATCAACCCCTTATCCTATTCTAGGATTCATCCCCTACTTCTAGTGAAATTACGCTTTTACCCCTCGGCTAAACTTAGTTGTACTTTTGCCCAACTCTTGCATTAATTACACTATGACCCCAAATCCACTTAATTTACAACTTAGGCCCCAAATTTGCCTCACTACCCATTTATTTGACCTCCACACCTTGAACTTCTCATAACTTACATTTTAACCCCAGAACTCATTAATCTCAATCCTAACCAAATTTATATCACATGCTTAATTATTTAACCCTCATAACTAATACTTATTCAATCTACACCCTTACATAATTATTCCTAACCCATCCAGTGCATACTTACGTCTTATATAATATCTTCTCGCTAAAACCCCTAACTTAATCATAATTACGCTTTAAACCCAATTCTTCTATATTACCCCAATGTTCATACTAATATCAAATCGTAAACCCTTATCAAGCCTAATTCATGTTCTTAATATCCTCAAGTCCTTCTTCGTCCTTCACTTAGCCAATATTCTACACTCCGATAATCCATGCTCATTTTCTTCCCAAACTCGATATAATTTCATTCTTACTCCAAATTACTCACCCTATGCCCATTTCCTAATTTACGTGTTCAACTCCCAATATCACCTCTAATTCCTTAGTTATAAACCCCCACACGCCTAACCATGTCTCGACCCCTAATGCTCAACAATTCACGCCTAAACTCCATTCGAACCCACCTTAAATCGAGCTCTACCCTAATTGACTCACCTCCGATCAACGTTAAGCCACATACATATATGTTTATACACTGTTTTTAAACTATAATGGCAGCACTCTAAATCACCACTCGAACCACAATACATTGTTTACGCTCAACCATCGACTTGGATCGCCAAACATTAGCACTTATATACCTTCATACTATGACAAACGGACATTATTCTAATTATAATAGAACCCATCTAATCTTACGCACACCATTGGGTAGAGAAGTTATCTTGATATGGAGTACAAGATTGAATAAAAGAACAAATTAAATAACTAACTTACATCATATTTGACTACTTCAGAAGCCATGTTCATGCGCAAACATGAACTTCAGAAGCCATGTTCATGCGCACCTCCCCCCTAAAATCGATCATTACCCATCAAATTAAACGTATTTTAAGGGATTTAGACACTACAATATGTACATCCAACCTCAAGGTGCACACACGGTTCAAATTACAGCAAGAACGGACGAGATCGAGTCCGAAATATCGGCGAATTTCCCCTCCCCAAAACTGCCGAAACCGAAGGGAAGAAGGGAGAATCGTGTACCTTGCTTGGTTGAGACTCCTATGGTGGCCACGCCTAGCTGCAACTCGAACGGCTGGGAAAAATTCTCTAAGGTACGAGCTATGGAGGATGAGCGGTTTTGGTGAGGTTTTGGTGAGGAAGGAGACGTGCATGAGTGAACCTCACACGTCTCTTGTGTGCTTAAGTAGGTTGTTGGTGTTCGACTGGGCTGGCTGCTGTGGGCTGGCCCATTAGGGCTGGCCCATTATGGCTGGCTCACTAGACACTCCCCACCTACTCGCTTACGATTAGAATACGACACTTAACGAGCTCTAATGATCGCATCGAGTCCAATTTTTTTTTTTGTGTTTTAAAATTAATACTCTAAATTAGTTAACTTATGACGAAATATTACACTTAGTACACACATCTTGTTGGTGAACAGAAAAATTTATTATATATAATTTAATAAAAATATTTTGCTTTGATTCTAAATAATGTAAAATTTTAATTGGTACGAAGTTTTTAGTAAATGTTGTGCATATATTATTATTTCGTAATAAGAATAGTTTGTGAAGGTTAAATAATAATCATGTGCGCTAAAGAAGATATATTATCATATTATATCATTTCATTTATTATGTCATGATGTTTATAAATCATATTATTATATTATTAGCAAAATATATATAATAATATAATAAATGAGAAAAGGCTCTATCGCCCATCAGGTAATATGCTCGTTCTCATTACACCCACTATATATTACTTTTATCTATTCTTTCCACCAAATATTCACCGACATACAAATATAGTCATTCCGTTAGGTTGACCGTGAACTAAAAAGGGGAAGGGTTGATTTTGGAATTAACATATTAAGTTGTGGTTATTTTAAATTTAAAGTGGTTAATGTGTAATTAATATTTTGAATGGGGCTTATACACAAATTCATATTATATGTATAAACACATATTTAAAAAATGAAATAAAAAATAAAATAAAAAGAAGAAGCAGACTCCTCTTTCCAATTACGGCTCCACCACCTCCTTTTCTTCCCGGCTGTGCCCCTTCTGGCCTTCTGGCCAAGTCGACCTCCCCTGCAACCTCTTTATCTCTGACCAAAACACATATGTTAGGCTAATGGGTAACCCTAGCCCATAAGCCCGCACTATTAGGATTATGTTTAATGTTTACTGGTATTCATATATTGTATATACAAAAACAACTATTACATCAATAAAATATACTCCGCTCTATTTCTACATGGTATCCGAGCCTATCGATTTTTGAGGTTTAAATACGAATTTCGCTGCCCTGCCGGTGAGTTTTCTAATGTGATACTCACCGGCGGAATTTTATCTTTTCCAATTTTATTTTTATAATATTTCTTGAATTTTTTTTTAATTAAAATTTACTACTTTTAATTATTGTTGCAAACTTATGAAAATTTAGATAAACTACTATGAGTTTGAGGGAGGGACATATAGATTGTGAACAAATGGGAGTAGTTCATTAAAAAAAAGTGAAAAAAGAAATTTGATTTATTCTCCTTCCAGTTGAAGTGGAATTCTGAACAAGATCTGACAAGTCCGAAAAGGATGGCGTTCGTGTCAGTTACTGAATGGCGAATTACGCGTAGTCTGGCGAATCCGACACGCACTGATCTGACATGTTCGAAAAGGATGGCGCTCATGGCAGTTATTAATTGACGAATTATGCGTAGACTGGCAAATGCGATACGCACTGCTCTGACATGTTCGAAAAGGATGGCGTTCCTGGCAATTAATGATTGATGATACGCGATGTCTGGCGATTCCGATACGCGTTGTCTGGCGAGTCCTATACGCACAGATACTGATTGACGAATTACGCATAGTCTGGCGAGTCCTATACGCACTGATCTGGTAGTTTCGAAAAGAATGGCATTCCTGGCAGTTATTGATTGGCGATACTTATCACTTGATCCAACTCTTTTTTTTAACTATTACGGTTGATGTATTGCAAACTCATGAAATTTTATAAAATTACAATAAGTTTGAGGGAGGGTATTAGGCTAATGGACAACTCTAGCCCATAAGCCCGTAGAGTATATTAGGGTTAGGGTTAGATTAATGTGAGCAATAAATATATGTGTTCTATATTGGATTCAAAAGAACAACATACAATTTGTTGGATATTATTAAGGTTGCTTAAGAGTGAATCAAATTTGAAGTGGAAAAAAATGAGTTTGTCATTTTTTTTATTAAGTGAGGGCATGTTTGTTAAACTTTTTCAGCACTTAAAATTAATGTATTAAGTACTTATTTAATTAAGCCTGTTTGTTAATAGAAAAAATTAAGTACTGAACATATTCAGATCTGAATGAAATCCTTAACAAAAAATTAAGTCAAAATTTATTACTTATTTTTCTCCTCTTAATGACTTAATCCCACAATTCTTTGAAAACCTCAATTTGTCCTTCCTTAATTATTCCAAACTCATACATTCTTATTCAAATCAAATTCTATTATTATTATTATTATTATTATTATTATTATTATTATTATTATTATTATTATTAATTTCCTTCGTTATATTCTTATTCTTCTTCTTATTTGTAATATTATGGCCTAAGTTAATAAATTAAAATATTATAATTAATATAAAATATATATAACTCGTTATTAACTAGTTCGTTTTCCAATTCGGATCCTTATCGAGCCGGGCCCATGTGAATAATATATAAGCCTAAGTATGTGGGATGAAACCCTTTTCCTTCCCCATTGTGAGAACCGATCGGCGCCTTATTCTTCTTCTCAAAATTTCCGATTTCTTGCTTCCATTCTCAAATAAACATCTAGTGAATCTCATAGCTCATTGTTGACCAACCTCCAAGCTTACATTCACGTCAAGGTAATCAAGTAGCATGTTTCAAATTTATCCTAATAATATATGTTGGCCGAACTCTTCATGGCTTTAAAGTGGGGGGCGATTTTATTATTTCCTAGTTATCTTAGGTTGTTAGTACTCATATAATATGTATTATATTGGAAGGGAATTGATGTTGGCCGATTATAATTTGGGTAAGAAGTGAAATATTAATTAGTGGGGAATCGGGACGATATAAGAGCGATAGTTAATAGATTGTATGTTTTATAATAGGTCCTACTACGTGATCGAGTACGCATTGTTGGCTCGGAGTGAGTGCTATTTGTGCAGTTTGCTTGAGGTGAGTTCTTACTCACGTCTGTTTACTTTCTTATGCATGTGTTATGTGTAATTGCGTGTGTGATGTGTGAAATTAGTAGCATGTTATTATTATTGTTTATGTTGAATATGAATATGGGGATAGATGTGGACCTAAGGGTTGTTGAGTTATGTGTGAGTTAGTTGCATGTGTTAGGATAGTCTGTTGTCAGGATTCGGCAACGTGGGATAGATTAGGTGCCGGTCACTGGGGTGATGCGGGTGATGGCGGAATATTGCCATGATAGATTAGGTGCCGGTCACTGGGGTGATGCGGGTGATGGCGGGATATTGCCATGATAGATTAGGTGCCGGTCACTAGGGTGATGCGGGTGATGGCGGGATATTGCCATGATAGATTAGGTGCCGGTCACTGGGGTGATGCGGGTGATGGCGGGATATTGCCATGATAGGGTAGATCCCGGATCTGGTGCATATAGAATAGTTAACGGGTTATGTTATGTGATGTTGGACTTGATTGGTTTGTTTTACTGTTATTGCTCGTGATGGTGTGTCGAACTGCTTATCGATATGGTGTATATTATTCATTTTCTTTGTTGTTGTGTTCTGCACTCATGTATCGCTCTCATATCATGTGTGTGGGTTGGTAGCCACCCGTGAGTTAGAATTCACCAGCTGTCGAGCTGACCCCTTCGGGGACTTATTCTTTTAGCAGGTTAGTTGCGTTGCAGTGTGCATTGACCCTGCTTTAGTGAGTGACGGTGGTGGCATTAGGATCTCCCTCAGTCATTTTAGTGTCTCTGCGTTCACATGCTATATTTCCTATTTTACCCCTTTGTAGTTGTTGTACTGGAAGTATGTTGGTTCGTCTTTTGTATTGGGGGGTCATAAATTGTCATACCCTGATGGATATGGTTAAACCCTTTTTCAGTAAACCAGATTTTCATTATTTCGTTGATGTATTTTAATTCTTTTGGTCATTTAAAAATGTATGTATTCATCGAGTCATCCATCGAGTGGTGACTCTGTTACTGATTTGATAGCGAGCCTAACCTCAGGGGGGGCCCACCTGGGGCGGGTCGTTACAAGTTTGGTATCAGAGCCAGGTTACATGGTTGTTGGGACCTATGTGGTATGTGCTTACCTGCTAGTGTGTCTAGGGATATGTGTTGTGTATCTATTAGAGGCCAGCATGAGTATAGGGGTTTGATGTATTTATTTTTCTTTCGTAGACTGAGGAGAGATGTCACCAGGTGAGAGTCGTTGACTGTATGTTATTTCGTTTAGATTTTACATGAGACGTGTTGTGCTTAGAAATCGGTTAGAAGTAAATGGGAACGGGATTCGAATGTCGAGAGGATATGAGATGTGATTGCATTTGAAGAGTTTTATTTATCGACCATTGCTGAGGTTAAATTGTGAAATTAGTAGTTAAACATATACAACTGGTTGGATTGGGGTTTGTTGAGTTTAGTAGACGTGAATGTTGCACTAGACTTCCGGGGATAGTATATAAGATAGTGACTGAGACCTTGATAAGATATTTAAGGAGGATATATATATAATCTGTTTGGGTTGATTTTCTTTTGGACTGATTTTTCAGCTTAGCCTTAGGGAATTATTAGGATTCGGTTTTCTTTATTTCGGCGTGAAGATAATAAGAATTATGGGTGTTGGTGTTCTGTATATACCTTGATGTGATGCAGATTCCGATAGTGCTAGAACTAGAACTAGAGATGTGTTATGACACATAGATTCATAGGTGGATATGATTCGTGGTATAAGATGATTGGAACGTTAAAGAGATATAGGTGATCTCATTGACCTTGGAATATATTGGAAGGAGCTTTAATGCGAGGTGCGATTGTAGGATATGAAATTCGGAGATGTAGTAGGAATGAATCGGGTTTAGGGTACTGGAGGTGGAAGGACTAATATTGCATAGGATAGTAGGATTAGTGAAGGGTGTCGTGTCTTGAGATGTGTATTTGACGAAAGAAGTAAGATTTTATATCTAATGACGATGGGTTTACAATGGATGAAGAGTAACGTAAGTGTGAGAACTATCACAGTTGATGTTAGAAGGCTTGGTGAAATTGTCGGGTGTTTTAAAAAATATGCAATTGAGGAGACAAGTAAAGAATTAAGTGAAATCATGGTGGATTGATGTTAAGTACTCGACTTTTAAACATGATCTCTGAAGATACTGGATGTACATAGTGGAGAACGATACCATGAAAAGGGAGATAGGATCATATAAGAATGTGCTATAGAGGGGACGATAGAACAATAATGTAGGACGATTTTGGACATGAAGGTCGTAGTGACCCATAGTTAGGGGGATTCAGAAATTTAAGTATTATAGGTGGAATGAATGGAAGTTAAAACTTAAGAATATTAATATAAGTTGGACAATGTTGAGTATCTTGAGGGTCTCATCAAGGAAGACATGTTAAGCAGAAGTAAGATTCTTACAAGATTATTGGTTAAGGGTTCAGATCTTTCTTGAAAAAGTGTTATAAGATGTGTGAATTAAATTTTTATGATAAGTTGGTCATGGGTTGCAGGGTCGAAGGTGTTGTTTGGACCTTGAGGTATTAGTATGTGAAAAATGACGCAACAGGTGATGATAACATATGAATATTAGTATGGTTGGGGAATCGCAAATCGATAGCTTAATGCGTTTATGCCATGAGAGAGCATGATTGACTAACAAGGTGATGAGGTAGAAGTAATGCGTTAGGAGTGAATGGAGAATTTGAGGCTATTGCAGTGGTAGTCAAATTTCGAGGACGAAATTCTGTAAGGGGGGTAGATTGTAATATTATGGCCTAAGTTAATAAATTAAAATATTATAATTAATATAAAATATATATAACTCGTTATTAACTAGTTCGTTTTCCAATTCGGATCCTTATCGAGCCGGGCCCATGTGAATAATATATAAGCCTAAGTATGTGGGATGAAACCCTTTTCCTTCCCCATTGTGAGAACCGATCGGCGCCTTATTCTTCTTCTCAAAATTTCCGATTTCTTGCTTCCATTCTCAAATAAACATCTAGTGAATCTCATAGCTCATTGTTGACCAACCTCCAAGCTTACATTCACGTCAAGGTAATCAAGTAGCATGTTTCAAATTTATCCTAATAATATATGTTGGCCGAACTCTTCATGGCTTTAAAGTGGGGGGCGATTTTATTATTTCCTAGTTATCTTAGGTTGTTAGTACTCATATAATATGTATTATATTGGAAGGGAATTGATGTTGGCCGATTATAATTTGGGTAAGAAGTGAAATATTAATTAGTGGGGAATCGGGACGATATAAGAGCGATAGTTAATAGATTGTATGTTTTATAATAGGTCCTACTACGTGATCGAGTACGCATTGTTGGCTCGGAGTGAGTGCTATTTGTGCAGTTTGCTTGAGGTGAGTTCTTACTCACGTCTGTTTACTTTCTTATGCATGTGTTATGTGTAATTGCGTGTGTGATGTGTGAAATTAGTAGCATGTTATTATTATTGTTTATGTTGAATATGAATATGGGGATAGATGTGGACCTAAGGGTTGTTGAGTTATGTGTGAGTTAGTTGCATGTGTTAGGATAGTCTGTTGTCAGGATTCGGCAACGTGGGATAGATTAGGTGCCGGTCACTGGGGTGATGCGGGTGATGGCGGAATATTGCCATGATAGATTAGGTGCCGGTCACTGGGGTGATGCGGGTGATGGCGGGATATTGCCATGATAGATTAGGTGCCGGTCACTAGGGTGATGCGGGTGATGGCGGGATATTGCCATGATAGATTAGGTGCCGGTCACTGGGGTGATGCGGGTGATGGCGGGATATTGCCATGATAGGGTAGATCCCGGATCTGGTGCATATAGAATAGTTAACGGGTTATGTTATGTGATGTTGGACTTGATTGGTTTGTTTTACTGTTATTGCTCGTGATGGTGTGTCGAACTGCTTATCGATATGGTGTATATTATTCATTTTCTTTGTTGTTGTGTTCTGCACTCATGTATCGCTCTCATATCATGTGTGTGGGTTGGTAGCCACCCGTGAGTTAGAATTCACCAGCTGTCGAGCTGACCCCTTCGGGGACTTATTCTTTTAGCAGGTTAGTTGCGTTGCAGTGTGCATTGACCCTGCTTTAGTGAGTGACGGTGGTGGCATTAGGATCTCCCTCAGTCATTTTAGTGTCTCTGCGTTCACATGCTATATTTCCTATTTTACCCCTTTGTAGTTGTTGTACTGGAAGTATGTTGGTTCGTCTTTTGTATTGGGGGGTCATAAATTGTCATACCCTGATGGATATGGTTAAACCCTTTTTCAGTAAACCAGATTTTCATTATTTCGTTGATGTATTTTAATTCTTTTGGTCATTTAAAAATGTATGTATTCATCGAGTCATCCATCGAGTGGTGACTCTGTTACTGATTTGATAGCGAGCCTAACCTCAGGGGGGGCCCACCTGGGGCGGGTCGTTACATTATTATTATTAAGATTATTATTATTATTATTATTATTAAATATTAATAATAATAATTATTATTATTATCATCATCACCATCATCATTATTATTATTATTATTATTATTATTATTATTATTATTATTATTATTATTATTATTATTATTATTAGTATTACAATAATAATTATTATTGTTACTATTATTATTATTATTATAATCATCATTATTCTCACTATTGTTATTATTATTATTATTATTTATTGAATAATAATAATCATTATTATCATCATTATTATTATTATTATTACTATTACTTTAATTATTATTATTGTTACTATCATTATTATTATTATTATACTCATTATTATTTTCACTATTGTTATTATTATTATATGTTATCATTATTAATATATTATTATAATTTTGATTATTATTGCCATTATTTTTATTAATTATTTTTATTATCACTTTATTATTATTATTAATATCATTATTAATATTTTATTATTCTCATTACTTTTATTATTATTTTCATTTTCATTATTATTATTTATTATTCTTATTATTATTATTATTATTATTATTCTCATTATTATTATTATTAATATTTTATTATCTTCATCACTATTATTATTATTATTATTATTATTGATATTGCTACTCTTATTACTATTATCAAGGTTATTATTATTATTATTATTATTATTATCATTAATATTATTACTAATTTTATTATTATTCTTATATTATTGTTATTTTGATTCTTAATATTATTCTTTTTCATATTATTATTAATATTCGTGTTATTAATGTTAACATTATTATTATTATTCTCATTTATTATTCATATTCATAATATTATAATTTAATTATTTAATTCATTTATTTTTCTATAATATTTATAATTTAATTAATAATATTTCTGTAGTATTATTTATTTATTTAATATTTGAGTTTTAATATTATATTTGCTCGTTGACTTTTTATAATTTACTGAATGAATTAATTATTTTGTTTTAATTTATTAATTAACGACTCATAATATTATATGAATAATAATATTATATTTATACATATTACAATGTAGTTTATAATATTTATACATAAGGAAGTGTGGTGGGGATGAATTTGTCAATACAACATAACTTGAGTAATTTTCAGTGAACGGTTATCAAACACTTAAATTTTTCAGTATTCAGATTCAGTTTTCATTCAGATTCAGACATTCAGTATTCAGTCACTTGTTGTCAGACTTCAGATTCAGACATTCAGTTTTAACAAACAGGCCCTGAGTTTGTCATCCACTTAATAAGTAAAGAAGCTTGAGATGTTGTTGAATAAGAAACAACATTGTATTGAGCTTGGAAAATAAACTTGGGCTCGTGCGAGTCAAGTTTTGCTTCCGATCAAGCTTGGTTTGCATGTGAGATTGCAAAGGGTGTAACGGTTGTAACAGTTGGTGTATTGACTGACAATGAATGACCTGACTATTACGGAATGTAATGGCAACAATTAGTATTAATAATTGTGCATTATATTTTGAATTGACTACCGTTACAAATATAATGGCAGCAATTAGAACTCATAATTGTGCATTATATTTCATATTGACTCAGCTTCTACACGGTTACAAAATATAATGGCAGCAATTGCTACGCATAATTGTGCATTATATTGACTAATATAATGGCAGCAATTAGTAACATAATTGTGCATTACATTTTTGATTGACTCAGCTTCTACATGGTTACAAAATATAATTATGGCAGCAATTACTACGCATAATTGTGCATTATATTTTGAATTGAATAATATAATGGCAGCAATTAGTAACATAATTGTGCATTATATTTTTGATTGACTCAGCCTCTATAAATAGGCAAAACCTTAATCCTTCTACCACACTTGAAACACACAACTTTAGCACAAAAATAAAAACAGAGAACTCCCATACTCTCTAAGTTTTTACACTTGCTTTTCGTCGGTGATACGCATGCTCATAGGCGGTTCGTTGGTTGGCTCATTGTGCTTGTGAGGTCGAACCAAGAGGTGGTTCCAAGAAATCCTTAGCACCGAAGGGAGGTCGAAAAAGTTTTAAGGAAAGCGGTATCCGTGACTCCATCTGGTTTATGTTTGTTGTATTTTTTTTATTATAGTTATTGTAATTTCAATTTCTAGTAATCATTGTCATAGGTTGTTCATGAGTTTATTGGTTTTCTTTTGCAAAGTTTTATTGTATAGTTGTATATTCCCGGTATCGGTACTACACAATTATCATCAATAAAATATCTCCCTCTACATTTCTACATGATATCATGAGTCAAAGCCTCCGCTGCAACCTCCTTATCTTCGACCAAAACATCCCATATCCACTTCGTCTTTCGGAACCCAACCCTCCAACCCCAAACAGTCTTCCTTATGAGGGTGGCGCTATGGTGAAGGGGCGGGCTGCTACTGTTTCCAAACTTGAGGGGGAACCGGGGAAGGGGTTCATGGTTTGGTGGTTGTTAGCTAGAAATATGTGTAAAGGTAGAAGTACATTTGTGGATAGAGTTCATAAAATGGTTCCATGAATACTCATTTTCAATTACTTAACTACAATTAGTTCAATATCTCAAAGTAGTCAACATAATAATGGCACACCTTTTATTAATTGCAGTTGTATAAATAAATGTAAAAAAGTTGCTACCAAGAAGAATTAAATGTTATTGAATTTTTTTCTTCATATTCTTGTTCATGTATCCTCATAAAAAGGTCTATTTTTTATGCTAAAATCTCAATTATTGTTGTTAGGTCAAGACGTGGAGGGGAGAAGAAGCTGGAGGCGGCTTACGGTGGTGGAGGGTTTGTCGATGGCTTGCTTTAGGAGGGGAGAAAAAACAGGGTGGCTCTCATAGGGAAGATGCTAGATGGTGATGAACGGTGGGGCAATAGGGTGGTTGGTTTGATGAAGATAGGTGGGGAGGTAGGCGGATGTGTCGGAAGGGGTGAGGATATTGTTAATTTTTATTTTTTGTTTAAGAATTCAAAATAATATTTAAAAGTTACATTTTAGAAAATTACAAAACCCTCCCCATTTAGAAAAAGTGTTTATTAAGGACTTATTATAAAAAATTACAAAATAACCCCAATTTAAATGATTTAACAGCCAAAGTAATGGTCAACTGACGAATTAGTTAATATGTTATGGTTTTGGATGTTTGATGACCATAATGGACAAACGTAGCACACGATGGGCAAATGCAGCAGAGAGAGTATAATCTGATGGACGATAGGGCCTTATTATTATAGGGCAAAAGGCCCTATCGTCCATCAGATTATACTCTCTCTGCTGCATTTGCCCATCGTGTGCTACGGTTGTCCATTATGGTCATCAAACATCCAAAACCATACCATATTATATATGTCTACGAAGTTTACCATTATGATAGTTTGATTTTTGTTATATTCGTCTTAAAATTAATATTTCTACCACACATTTTGTTCGTAGACAAAAAATTGTATAATTTAATTAAAAAAAAAGTTAGATTTTACTTTGACTCTAAATGATGTAAATTTTTAATTCATACGGAGTATTTAGTAAGTGTTGTGTGCATATTAATGTTTACAGTAAATGGTCTTATTGATCACTAACGTTTGCTAAAAAATTCTAGTTAATCACCTTAGTACGACTTTGTATACTTTCGATCTATAATGTTGAGTATTATGTATACTTTGAGTCACTCACACATTTTTTTTATGTATAACCCGCAATTTTTTGACTTTTTAAAAAAATTTAGCAAGGGTATTTTTGTCCGTCACCAATAAATTGTCTTTCAGCTCAACTAAAAGTCATCCCTTTCAACTGTGGGCTCATTATCTTCAACTAAACTCATTCATTTCAAAATGGAATCATGAGTTTAGTTGAAGATAATGAGCACACAGGTTTAGTTGAAGATAATGAGCACACAGTTGAAAAGGATGAGTTTTAGTTAAGCTTAATTACAAATTTATCCGAGATGAACAACAATACCCCTAATAAAAATGTTTAAAATGTTAAAAATTCATGGGTTGTACATTAAAAAACGCGTGAGTCATCCAAAATATACATAATACTCAATATTAGTGATCAAAAGTACACATAGGCATACTTGAGTGACCGACTAGGGTTTTTTAGCAAATGTTAGTTATCGATTAATCCGTTTAATCTTAGTTTATAATTAGAATAGTTTGTGAAGTTTAAATAATAATCGTGTGCGCTCAAGAAGATATATAAATTATGATATTATATCATTTTATTTTATTATACCATGATGTTTCTAGATCATATTATATATATTTTGTATATATATATATGTACGAAGTTGTCCATCATGATATTTTAATATTTATTATAATTGTTTTAAAATTGATAAATTTTTTAATACATTTTGTTGGTGAACAAACACAAAATAGTTGTATATAATTTAAAAATAAAATTGGAAATTATATTTTGGATTGACTCTAAATGATGTAATTTCTTAATTCATGTTGTGTAAATGTTGTGTCTATTTAGTGTTATTTAATATCAATAGTTTGTGAACCTTAAGTAATTAATTGTGTGCACTCTAGAAGATATATTCTAATATAATAATATTTTAGTATTTTATTTATTATGTCACGATATTTTTAAATGATATCAATATATATATATATATATTATTAGTGTAATTTGGAAGTGATTTTCCAAAAATATGTTTTCAGTAATGCACTTAAGTTGTTAATTTAAATAAACACTCTTCAATAAGCATGAAAATAATTGTAACATTTGAGTACAGTAGTTCATTAAATTTAATGTTAAATGATTAAAATTTGTAAATCAATGTCTAGAGTTATTAGAGAATTTGAAGGAGGGCAAAAATCTTTCACAAAAAAGGAGGAACACCATCCCATATTCATACTTATAATATACATAGATATAGATTTAGACTATTGGTTAAATAAACATTTGATCACACATGCTTTTAAACATGTCACCATTCGATGATATATGTTTCAGTATGTCTCATTCAATCACACGTGGTTCAAAAAGTGACTCACCTGATCATTAATGATGTTAATTTGACTTTTAGGGAAAAATTGCGAGGATAAAATTATTCAAACACATTTTTGAATTACTATGATTTTTTTTCATTAGAATATATAATGATTCAATACTATAACAACATTGATTTTTGAGTTTCTTAAAAACAATTTTACATATAAAGCTTTATCCCAATATAATATTATAATTGAAAAGACATGTTTGGACAATTTCACCCCGTTAGTTTGTCTTTGAAAGTCAAACTTAACGTTTGCTATGAAGGTTAAAAATGAATGAATGAGTTCAAAAGTAAATCCATGCCAATGAACTAGTGTGTTGAAAAGTAAATTCATTCCAATTATATATTTTGAAAAGTAAGCAATCAAATATTATTGAAAGTAAGTTTTGTTAAAATAATCATTATATAAACTATCCAAGGACGGATGTAGAGAGAAACAAGGGGTAGCAAGTGCTCCTCTCGATTTTGTCCTATGAAATTACTATTTTACCCTTAGTTCAAAATTAATATTTTATTTTTTATATGAAAATTACTATATAACCTTAATAATCTAAAGCATTAGTATTATGTTAGTTTGAATAGCAACATTGTCTGCCTTCTCTTACGGAGCTCTCAAGATCGATTTCTTCAATTTTGACAGCTCAAGACTCTGCTAAGAATATTTTGGAAATGAAGGAGTGAATGAAGGAGTGAGGGTTTCTTGTGTTGATAACTGATTATATATTCATCTTATTTGGAATACATTTAGATTTATGGACTGGTGTCTTGCTCCATGTTAGTTCATTTAGGTCTTTTCCTTATGACCTAAAGAGGCATATGGGCTTAGTTTTATAGTCTGATCTGCTCGGTTAGCAATTATGTTTGTAATCAATCCAATTTTTATCAATAAAATTACTTATTCACGAAAAAGATATATTCAATTGTGTGGCAAATGAAGCTATCAAACAGAGGTTTCAAAGCATGACGTTTTAAAGCATGACAAAGCGTCGTGATCAATTGTAATTTGATTTTTTATAATATTCGTGTCGTACTTTTTTGTATTGGCATTTAGATTTTTTAATGGTTATACATTTTAACAATTGTGCTACCTCGTACATTGTTTTCTGCGTCCGTCCCTGATACTATCACTTATATACTTTGAAAGGTAAATGGCTGGGATGATCACTTATATGAATTGAAGTTCCGGTTGATCACCTATATTTCAAAAGGTTTTGGTTGATTACCTATATTTCAAAAGGTTTTGGTTGATCACTTATTTCACCAAAACTTGATATTTTAGTCAAAATTTTTGTTAAGACACTTTTAATTACCTCATGTGACCTGCACATGTCATTTGCCATGGGCAAAATATGCAATCTTCAAGAATTCTCCCCAATATTGATATACATGTTCAATCTATTTTGATCCAGTATACATAATACATGATTGATAAAAGAGAGCTAATTGTTGGAATGGTCTTCGTAATTGTGCGTAAGTTGCACTTTGGTCCCACTTAATGGTCTGTCTGCAGGTTTAGTCCTCATAAATCATAATTGGTACACTTTGTGCATTTTAGTCCCTAACCGTTAAAAATAAACGGAAAATTATAACTTTGTGCCAAAATTGAAGTTTTAGCATTTAGTCAAGGTTAAAAAGCAAATTGGATACACTCTAGTTTTGTATAATTTTTTTGGTGCACTTTAGTGCCCATAATTAATCTTTTTCTCGATTCTTTTTAATTTCTTTTTGATTTTTTTCTATTGTTTTCTCGATTTTTTTCGGTTTTTTTAAAAACAATTTCGATTCCTTTTCTTTTTTTTGCATTTCTTTTCGAGTTCTTTTCCTAGTAAAAATGGTTCCACTTTTTGGTTTCGTATCTTTTTGACAAAAATGTTCGATTTTGATAATTATTTTGGAAAAAATATTCATTTCGGTAGTTGTTTCGCAAAACGTTTTTATTTTGGTAGTTGTTTCAGAAAATGTCAAAAATCGAACATTTTTGCTAAAATAACTACCAAAATCGAATCCTTTTACCAAAAAGGTTCGATTTTTGACTTTTTTTGAAGCGACTACCAAATCAAAACTTGTTGCGAAACAACTACCAAAATCAAATATTTTTGCCATAACAATGATCAAAACCGGACATTTTTGTCAAAAAGGTACAAAACCAAAAAATCGAACCAGTTTTACTAGGAAAAAATCGAAAAGAAATTTAACAAAAAGGAAAAGGAATTGAAAAGAAATCGAAAAGAAACACAAAATTAATAAAACTAAAAAATTGAAAAGAAATCGGAAAAAAATAATTACGGGGACTAAAGTGCACCAAAATAATTATACTAGAGTACAAGACTACAGTGTATCTAATTGGCGTTTTAACCTTGACTTAATGTTAAAACTTTACTTTTGGCCCAAAGTTACAATTTTTGCGTCTACTTTTAACGATTGGGAACTAAAATGCACCAAATATACCAATTAGGGGGACTAAAACTGCAAACCCACCAGACCAAAGTGCAACTTGCACACAATTATGGGGATGATTAGGACAATTATCTCACTGATGAAACAAGATCATCATTGTCATCTCGAATTTACTTTGATTTTTTCAAATATTATGTCCATAACCCTAGGGCTGTGGAGAAAAACCGGAACCGACCCAAACCGAACCGAAAAAAACCGAAAAAAATGGAACCGAGAAAAACCGAAGTGATTTTGGTTCTAAAAAATGTAAACCGATGACACCTCGGTTCAGTTCGGTTCCAACTAAAAGTTGGTCGGTTATGAACCGAACCGAACAAGTATTAGACTTCAAAGAAAATATTGTATAGAAGTACTAACTTATAAAAGGCTCAAACAATCAAATTTACAAAGGTAGGCGATGTGGGACAAATTATGTTTAGATTCAATTATAACTATACTTTATATGTCATTGTATATAGAGAAGCAAAAGACTCCCACATCGTTTATGATGAAAAACATTTACTTGGGAGCCTTCTATAATAACTACTGTATGTGGTTGGCTAATATAGGTGTATGGGTGATTAGTTTTCTTCAACATCCCACATCGTTTTTAGTTATGTTTTGTGCTCTAATTTTTCTTATAAATTGGGACTTTAGTGCATTTGAACGTTGTCAATTAAGAGCATCCAACATTGCTTATTTTGTAAGTTTTGAACTTCGAATTCTCTTATATAAAGTAGGAGACTAATACAGTAGAACAACTTCAAATAACCGGGAATGAACCGGAACCGAACCGAAACCGGTTGGAATCGATTGAGCGGGAACCGATAAGAACCGAATCAATTACGGTTCTATTGGTGGGAGAACCGGTTTGGTCGGTTCGGTTGTCTTTTTTCTTCAAAATTGAACTGAACCGAACCGTGCACAGCCCTGCCCAACCCACTAACCTACATCTCAATAAACGAAACAACTAATTTTTGCATTCTTTGCTTGTCTTTGAAATCATCAACAAAATTAGTTTCGTGTTCATCTCATATACACTACCAAAAGCCAATATTGATTTGATAATCGTTTAAGAAGAAGCTGTACAAAATTTCAATTGTAAAATGACAAATACAACATCTACTTATTTTTCAATTGTTAAAATAAAAAATAAATGCCACAGCACATATGTCATTTAATTAATTCCCCATCCCAATAAATAAGTTCGTTTCTTGTGAAAGTTGAAGGTGTCATTAATTGGTTCTAAATCATAAATTGATACTACGATATGGACTAATCATGCATTAGAAATGCCACGGACTGACCACATTTGCATGCACTGGGTCTGGATGGGCAGTGTATAGCTTCAAGTTTCGAAAACAATCCCTAGGTGTTCATCCACGACCAAATTTTAGGGGTTTACATAAGAAAAAGATTATTAGTAAAAATATATGATATGAACATGCTTGACTCAACATGTCATATCATAAAATTGACCATTTTGAAATTGACTTAATTAACAATAAAATTGACCCAATTTGGTCAAATGTATTGTAATTTTCTGTGATAGATTTATCGTTTTAGTGTTTGTATTTTTTTGTTGGCCGTTTTGTGGCTGGTTTCGGTAACAAGTTGTGGCCGTTGTCAGTGGCCGTTTTGTGGTCTTTTGGTTTCGTTGTTCAGGTTCATTTCCCTTTTTTTGTGAGCTAAATGGAAGTCAAATTCCAATTTACAAGGTGGGATGATTTCGTTGGGTTGCTTTTATCCGCCCTTGAAATCAGTGAAATTTGGTATGATGTCGCTCCCCACCTTTTGTTGGCTTTTAAGCGCATTTTAGTTTCGATCTGTTAATTTTTAATGATATCATATTATTTAATTGAAAAACAAAATTTGACCCAACCAATATTATATTTTTGGAAAGAATTGACAATCGTGGAAAACAATTTTGGGTAGAATTGAGGCTTGAATGGTGGGTTGGGATGTAAAAGACGTGTTTAGAAATGGATGGGAGAATTGAGTGTTAGAAAACATAATTAAATATTATCCCAAAATTTTGAATTACATGATTATCACTTTATGAAAATATAAGTAACATACCTCCAGCCATTTAGACACAACTGAGGTATCGTTCCGAGCTTGTCCAAATGAAAAATGAGATGGTATCTTACTCTTGCCCTATATATATGAAATTTACTTTATGTGTTATTCGTTATGTGTGATGATCTCTTTTAATGGATAAAAGATCTATATATAGGTAGAGAAAGGACCATATCATCTCAGACTTAATCATAATATTAACTCTCCATCAAAGCTAATTATTGTGAAAACGTTTGAACGGTCATAACGTTTTAGTATCGGTTGTAACGGTTTGTAACGGATTTTCATTATTAATATGATAATAAGTATCCTACTAAGACCAATATAAATGTGGTTTAATTCAATTTATTTGACTTAATTTGAATAATATAATGTATTGAATATATTATTCTTACATTCTCCCACTTGGTCTTTAGAAATATCTATTATTATTTTCATACTAAAAAAAACATAAGGCGCGCGTTATATGCAAATCGCTTGTTTATTTTTGTTACCATAAGTGTCTTGACTAATCAAGTTACAAATGAGAGTCATGTCGTGCACAAATTATTTTGCAAAATGCTTACTTCCATGTACTACAACATTGATAACTGTCATAGCTAGACCGCAAGTGAGAATAACATAATGGTCACGTTATGTCTCCAAGTGAAAACAGAAGTGTCTGTTTGTTGGAAATTGATGTGTCAATTTCCTCAATTAGTGCCCGTGAACTATATCATCTATATATACGGTTCAACAACCGATAGTTATCTGAACTATCAGTAGTCTCACCCGAGATAATGCCGGGGGTCATCGAATGGCAGACTAGGCTCTCACGATGATCTTCGGGATTCGTGTATACGGTCTTATACGTTGAATCCCGATGCCTTCGTTACTCGGGCTATGAGGTCACACACGTAACAATTACCGAAGATACTTTCGAGTAGTGACCCGAAAGTGAATAAGGGATTTGATCCATATTGAGGAATTTCGGTTCGATCGAGATCGTGTCCCGACCGAACCGATGGTGCGCCCGGAATTGGTTCCGGACACACTATTTGGGGTTTATGTATATATATATATGTGAGATATATATATATATATTATCATTTATTGAAATGATTTAATTAATTAATGAATTAATTAAATAAGATATGATTTAATTATTTAATTAAGATTAATTAATTCCATCATCATGAATGGTTGACATCTTGGTGGCTACTTTATGCCTTGGGAAGGCTTTGTAAGTCTTGGGAAGAACTCTTGTAAGAGAATCTTCCATGGACCAAGAGGCATTAACCATATGGATGGTTAATGTGTTTGTTTAGTGTATAATGTGTTTCATCATCCATTCTATATCATAAGATGATATAGAATGGGTAGAGAATCAAGCCAAGTATCACACAACTCTTGTTAGAGAACAAAAACAAACACACACACATTTCATCTTCAAACCCTCTAGCAAAACTCTAAGTGTTAGAGTATAGAAATTGTTCTATAGTTTGCTATAGTAGTTAGACTACACATTCCTCAATAACACACACTAGTCCAAGTGTGTCTTATTGCTATCTAAGGTATTGGTGTGGACTATTTCATAGTAGTTCCATATCACCTTGGTGATAGAAATTTCTTCAAGAAGAAAGCAAGGAGCAAGGTGTGGGGATAAGCACTTGAAGATCATATCGCTTCCGCTCACGCTTCAAAGGTATATCTTTGTAGCCACACTCTTTGATTATGTTAGTTGTAGCATATTCACACTATCTTTAAACATATACTTCTATGAGCTAGTTCTATTGTGTAAGTTCTAACGATCAACGAATTAGGGTTTTCTAGACATATGAACTATCGTAGTTCATTGTGTCTTACAACCCCGGGATATTCCAACATGGTATCATGAGCTATATTACACGTTTAACATGTTCTAGAAGTGTTTAAAGTAGTACCATATAGTATATATGTCGATATATGAACCGTAGCCGATTTTCGTATTCGGAAAACCCTCCCCGACAAAACCTATGTTCCGCGTGAGTCCAGGAAAGCCAAGGACACGGCTCCACTGGAACGCTAACCCACGGCTTTCCCTGGATAAGGAACGCCTTGGCCCGAAGCCTGGTTCGGCCCCCCTGGACGCGTCCATGCACGTCCAAAGTCATTTGATGATTTCGAAACAAAACAAATCGATTAAGTCCAAAGTCATTTGATGATTATGGACGTTTTCGGTTTGTTATGGGTGATTTAGAGATTGTTTTGGAAATAATCTTATAAGTCCAAAACATTCTTTGAGAAGTTTAAAATAGTTTAAAATTAGCATGTATGTCAAAGTGTTGATTTTATCCTATCGGTACTAATTAAATTGTTTAATTGAGTATCGAAAGGAAGTTTGTGGTTTGAGTTATTATGAATTTCAAACCTTAAACTTATGCTAATTCTCTTTGAATGTAATTGGGTTATTAGTTCAAAATGTTGAACTTATGGTAAAACTTCCGATAATTGGCTATGTTAGTTGTTGGACAACTAAAGGTTATGATATGCATATATGACTATGATTCACATTATTTGAATGTGAGTATGTGTGTGAGTTGTGTGTTGCTTGTGTGTTTTATTCCATTCCTAGCATGTTTATGTGTTTTATGTATAATGTGTTATACATATATAAACTGTAGTCTGAATGGAATGGGGATTTGATATGGCCTAGTATTTATTCGAAATACAGTCTGCGTACTGTCCTTGATATTGAAATACGACGCATGTGTCGTTTTAAATTATTGTATTGTTATTTCTTTTTCGCGGCGCATGTGCCATTTAATGCGAAAGTTGATTATGTAACAAGACATGAAGAGATGGACTTGGAGCATGGCGATGTCCAAGAAGACGGAGACCAAGGACTTAGTTTAGAACTAGTTAGACTAGTTTTATTTAATGTTTTTTAGGCTATATCACGTCCCTTGAAAGTGTTTATTATTCATGCCATGTTTCATGCTTACATATATTTTCTTGAAGTATATGTATACCTTATGTGATATGCATGAAATGTGGATTACATGTTTAATCTAAACCCCTCCACGTAATAATTAAGTGTTTGCCAAACCTAAGTTCAAAGTTGTCAAACTTTCCTACGTTTCGGGTGGATCATCCCTAGATGGGCACTTTGATTCATAGGAATAGGAGGCAATGGGATTACATGCGCTACAGGTTAGCCCATCGAACCGGCAAATGTAATCCATCCCTTTATGGTGAACTAAGGTTGCTTAAAACGTGGCTACAGGTTAGCCCATCGAACCGGCCCGTTTGGCAAAGGAAGTCTATAGTGTCTTAAAACGACTAGTGATAGACGCCAAGAGTCATATATAATCATTGGATGATTGATATATGATAGTCTAGTAGAACTTACCCATGGATTGGACTATGAGGATGATTGCGTGTGCCGCTCATACCCAAGTCCTTGGGGTCTTGGTATACTTGTACACTTCGAGGGGTTGTTGGTACTCGTATTATTGTTTCAAGCATGCTTTACTTGTATCGTATGTTTTACATATAAATTAAACTGAACGTCGTTTCATACTCGCATGTTTTAGATGGCAACTGCTAAGAAATCAACTTCAAACTCACTCCGATCTACACTTGAGAAGTGTAAACTCAATGGCAATAACTTCAACGACTGGTCTCGTAACTTGAGAATCGTTCTCAAGCACGAGAGAGTCGAATATGCTCTTAAGGAAGAACTTCCTCCTCCACCCCATGAGGATGCCGATGAGCTAGAACGTGGTGCATATGATGTACACGTGGACGATGCATTGGATGTCCAATGTCTCATGCTGGCCAACATGGAACCGAATCTTCAGATTCAGTTCGAAAATGTGGCAGCATATGACATGTACTGCAGACTGGAACAGATGTTCCAGAAGCGGGCAAGAAATGAGCGGTACGAAGCTGTTTGTGCCCTCATGGATTGCAAACTATCCAATGGTCAACAGGCCAGTCCTCATGTTCTCAAGATGATTGGGATCATCGAGAGACTTGAGTCTTTGGGAACTCAGTTTTCCAAGGATTTGGCTGTTGACATAATCCTCCGTTCCCTTCCTGACAAGTTTGGTAACTTTGTCATGAACTTCAACATGCATGACTTCGATAAGTCGTTGTCGGAGTTGCATAACATGATCAGCACGGCTGATACTGCGTTGAAGGGTGGGAAGAGCTCTACCCCTACTCCCTCTGTTCTGATGATTCAGAACAAGAAGGCCTTTAAGAAAGGCAAGGGGAAATGGAAGGGAAAGGCCAAGACTGGAACAGTCAAGGCCCAGACTTCCAAAACTCCGGGTAAAGGTCCTAAGGGGACTGACCAGTGTCATTATTGTAATACACCTGGTCACTGGAAGAGGAACTGCAAGAAGTACCTCGAAGATAAGAAGAGTGGGACTCTTCCGACAGGTATATTCGTTATTGAAGCTTTCATCACCTCCAATAACTCTACTTGGGTACTTGACTCAGGATGTGGTTCTCATATTTGTCGAAATATGCAGGTACTACATGACAGTAGAGCCCTTCGGAAGGGAGAGGTGGACTTGCGGGTAGGCAATGGAGCAAAGGTTGCTGCAGTTGCCGTGGGCAAGATAGATTTAAAACTACCATCCGGGATGGTCTTAGTTTTAAATAATGTATATTGTATTCCTACTATTTCTAGAAATATTATTTCCATATCTGTTTTGAACAATGATGGTTTTACCATCCTTATGGAAAGGAATATATGTTCTATTAATCGTGATGGTTTACTTTATGCAAAAGCTTCAAACCAAAATGGTCTTTTCATACTAGATGAGGACCATGAGGTATATAACGTAAATATTAAAAGGAACAAGCCTAACGACTTGAATCCTACCTACCTATGGCATTGCAGACTTGGTCATATAAATGAAAATCGCATCAAGAAACTCCACGAAAGTGGAATTATTGAGTCACTTGATTTTGAATCATATGACCAATGCGAATCATGCCTTTTGGGCAAGATGACCAAATCACCTTTCACTGGAACGAGTGAAAGGGCAAGTGATTTATTGGGGATAATACATACCGATGTATGTGGTCCAATGAACACTCCTGCAAGAGGTGGTTTTCCCTACTTCATTACCTTCACGGATGACTTTAGCCGTTATGGCTATGTCTATCTAATGAAGCACAAGAGTGAAGCCTTTGAAAAGTTCAAAGAATTCCAAAATGAAGTAGAGAATCAACTCGGCAAGACTATTAAGACTCTTCGATCCGATCGAGGAGGCGAATATATGAGCCACGAGTTTGACGCTCATCTTAGAGATTGTGGAATTGTTTCACAACTCACACCGGCCGGAACACCACAGCATAATTGTGTGTCCGAAAGGAGGAATCGCACTCTGTTAGACAGTTTGCGATCCATGATGAGTCGAACCGACCTACATGTCAGCTTCTGGGGTTACGCGTTGCAAACTGCCGCACTTACCTTAAATAATTGTCCAACCAAGTCAGCTGAGAAAGTACCATATGAGATGTGGTTTGGGAAACGTCCCAAGATTAGCTTCCTCAGGGTTTGGGGTTGCTTGGCCTACGTCAAGAAATTGAACGTAGACAAGCTAGGCCCAAAGGCTGACTTGTGCCATTTCATTGGTTATCCAAAGGAAACCAAAGGGTATTATTTCTACCTTAAGCCAGAAAATAAGATTTTCGTGGCTAAGACAGCACATTTCCTTGAGAAAGAGTTCTTATCAGGAAATGTCAGAAATACGGTACAACTTGAAGAAGTTCAAGATGATGAGCCGAATGAGTTAATGAACTCATTCGACACGTTTAATGAGCAAGTTGAGTTGTCGAACTCAAGAAACTCATTGAATGAGAGAGATGGGTTATTGAACCCAAGTGTCTCATCAAATGAGCAAGTCGAGTTAACGAACTCGGCAGGCTCACTTCAGGAAGTAGATCCTCCATTCATGATGGATCCTATCTTAGACTCTAGATCCACGGTAGATGAAACTCCTGAAGAAGTACCGACCCTTAGGAAATCCAGTAGGACTCGTCATGTTCCCGATAGATGGTATGGGGAATCCTTCTTGATAGAAGACGACGAGCCTTATACTTATGGAGCCGCAATGAAAGGGCCAGATAGCGAGTCATGGCTTGAAGCCATGAAATCCGAGATAGACTCTATGTACCAGAATGATGTCTGGACATTGGTTCACTTACCCGAAGGTGCTAGACCTATCGAGTGTAAGTGGGTCTTTAAGAAAAAGCTTGATAAAGATGGAAATGTCCATGTTTACAAGGCTAGACTAGTGGCGAAGGGTTTCAAACAAATTCATGGTATTGACTATGATGAAACCTAGTCACCGGTAGTCATGTTCAAGTCTATTCGGATCCTCTTAGCCATTGCCGCATATTATGACTATGAGATATGGCAAATGGATGTAAAGACCGCTTTCCTTAATGGAAACCTTGGGGAGGATGTGTACATGACACAACCTCTAGGCTTTACATGTCCAAAAGGACCTAAGAAGGTATGTAAGCTTCAGAGATCCATTTATGGACTCAAGCAAGCTTCTCGCAGTTGGAACCTTCGATTCAATGAAGCAATTAAAGAATTTGGCTTCATTCAGAATGAGGAGGATGCTTGTGTATACAAGAAGGTAAGTGGGAGCCACATTGCATTTATAGTCCTGTATGTAGATGACATACTGATCATTGGAAACAACAAACCACTCCTTGAGTCAGTCAAGAGATGGTTGTGTAAGTGTTCCTCGATGAAGGACTTAGGAGAGGCGCAGTATATCCTTGGAATCAAGATATATCGGGATCGAGCCAATAGGTTGATTGGCCTGAGACAGGACACTTATATTGATAAGGTTCTGAGACGATTCGATATGATCGATTCCAAAAGGGGAATACTACCTATGACAACTGGCACTATTCTCGGCAAAAGTCAGTGCCCCACCACTGACGTCGAGAAGGAGAACATGAGTAGAGTCCCGTATGCTTCAGCCATAGGATCTATCATGTATGCCATGTTGTGCACTAGACCAGACGTATCGTACGCTCTGAGTCTGACCAGCCGATATCAAGCGAATCCAGGCAACAGCCATTGGACCGCTGTGAAATCTATCCTTAAGTACTTGAGAAGGACTAAGGATATGTTTCTGGTATATGGCGGAGATGAGGAGTTGATTGCAAAAGGTTTCACCGATGCCAGTTTCCAAACCGATCGAGACGATTTTCGTTCTCAAACCGGGTTTATATTCTGCCTGAACGGTGGAGCCATCTGTTGGAAGAGTTCCAAGCAGGACACAGTTGCAGATTCTACTACGGAGGCCGAGTACATTGCAGCTTCTGAAGCAGCCAAGGAGGCATGTTGGCTTAAGAAGTTTATGACTGAGCTTGGGGTAGTTCCTAGCGTTGATGGTCCAATTGAGTTGTTATGTGATAACACTGGAGCCATAGCACAGGCTAAGGAACCCAGGGCTCATCATAAGTCCAAGCATGTCCTCAGGAAGTATCACCTCGTCCGTGAAATGTTCCGGAGAGGTGACATCAAAGTATCCAAAGTAGATACAGACGACAACGCAGCTGATCCCTTGACTAAACCATTGCCTCAGACCAAACATGAGTTCCATACTTCAGCTATTGGACTTAGACTTAGGTCCGAGTGGTCTTAGTCTTAGTGGGAGCTTTATTTCAGTTTATTTGATTTATATGTATGAAGTATACTTTTGTAAAACTCTTATTGTTGAATAAAAGTATTACTTCTTGTTTATTGATTGCCTATTCTTTTATAGCACTTGAATAAACAATTGAATATTTAATCATAGTTGTATGATAAATATTTTAATTCCCATGTAATCACGAGTTCTTGAAGAGGAGCCAATAAGTGTATTGGCTAAGGAACCCCTTTTTCAAGACAAGAACTGTGGTGATTATATTGTCCCTAGTGGTGTGTCCCACCGTTTTGGGAACGAACACAACCAAACTAGTGTGTAATGATTCGTTTGACTTTGTTTCTTAAGTCAAAAGGATGGTCCAAATCATTACATGGTTCATTGTCAAGAGAGTCTTGACATGGTACTGGACAGTGACCGCTGTGAAATTATAGAAGAGATCTTGTGTCCTATATTTCACACGAGCCATATGATAGAGGTTCTGAGACCTACATGCATATCATTCTCATGCTACGTGAGCATGAGGCTTTGACTACTTCCGGACCCATCCGTTACTGGTGGTAATGGGGTACGTTGGGTCTTATGTGAATGTAGTGGTGAGATGATCGGTGATGCATTGGTAGGGTCTTTGTCCACCCTGGTATACAGGGAAGGTTTTTTCTGGCCACTCGGAGAGTGAGTCTTACTTATGAATTCACCCGTTATGAACGGGAGTGAGACTATCTCGTGTTCCGAGAAATTATGTCATAGGAGTTGGCGACACGCTTTCTTGCTTTAGCCTATGACAAAAACCGAGGACAAAGGGAATCATGTGATAAGGATGCAAGTGTACATCCAAGACATTGGTAATAGTCCAAGGGCAAGTGGGAGTGTTGGAAATTGATGTGTCAATTTCCTCAATTAGTGCCCGTGAACTATATCATCTATATATACGGTTCAACAACCGATAGTTATCTGAACTATCAGTAGTCTCACCCGAGATAATGCCGGGGGTCATCGAATGGCAGACTAGGCTCTCACGATGATCTTCGGGATTCGTGTATACGGTCTTATACGTTGAATCCCGATGCCTTCGTTACTCGGGCTATGAGGTCACACACGTAACAATTACCGAAGATACTTTCGAGTAGTGACCCGAAAGTGAATAAGGGATTTGATCCATATTGAGGAATTTCGGTTCGATCGAGATCGTGTCCCGACCGAACCGATGGTGCGCCCGGAATTGGTTCCGGACACACCATTTGGGGTTTATGTATATATATATATATGTGAGATATATATATATATTATCATTTATTGAAATGATTTAATTAATTAATGAATTAATTAAATAAGATATGATTTAATTATTTAATTAAGATTAATTAATTCCATCATCATGAATGGTTGACATCTTGGTGGCTACTTTATGCCTTGGGAAGGCTTTGTAAGTCTTGGGAAGAACTCTTGTAAGAGAATCTTCCATGGACCAAGAGGCATTAACCATATGGATGGTTAATGTGTTTGTTTAGTGTATAATGTGTTTCATCATCCATTCTATATCATAAGATGATATAGAATGGGTAGAGAATCAAGCCAAGTATCACACAACTCTTGTTAGAGAACAAAAACAAACACACACACATTTCATCTTCAAACCCTCTAGCAAAACTCTAAGTGTTAGAGTATAGAAATTGTTCTATAGTTTGCTATAGTAGTTAGACTACACATTCCTCAATAACACACACTAGTCCAAGTGTGTCTTATTGCTATCTAAGGTATTGGTGTGGACTATTTCATAGTAGTTCCATATCACCTTGGTGATAGAAATTTCTTCAAGAAGAAAGCAAGGAGCAAGGTGTGGGGATAAGCACTTGAAGATCATATCGCTTACGCTCACGCTTCAAAGGTATATCTTTGTAGCCACACTCTTTGATTATGTTAGTTGTAGCATATTCACACTATCTTTAAACATATACTTCTATGAGCTAGTTCTATTGTGTAAGTTCTAACGATCAACGAATTAGGGTTTTCTAGACATATGAACTATCGTAGTTCATTGTGTCTTACAACCCCGGGATATTCCAACACTGTTATCATTATTCTAAACATAAGGTATACATATTACAAAACAGACATTAAAGATGTTAAAATGTATTAAGAGCTCAATAATTGTTATCTATGCTTACAATAACAATAACATCTTGCTTAAGTAATAAGGAATCAAGGTCCATGTGTTTTGAACCTTTCGTTATCCTATTATATTCTTAATGGTTTGTGAATAAGAAACCAAGTCTTTAACCAGTGGCGGAAAAGTTAGATGTTTATATATGTATAATGTAAATTATATATGTATAAAGAAAAATTAATGTAAAATTAGAATTTAAAATTATATTTGAACATAGATCCGTCACTGTCTTTAAACCCTTCAGATTTTATTGGATAAATAATAATCATCAGGAATAACATACATTTTCTTATAATTTTCAATGTCATTCTGAAAATAAATGTACTTCAATAACATTATGAATGGTGATAGTGGTATGATAGTGGTAGTGATAATTTATGGATTATCCTTATTGTGAATGTGGTCATCAATAGGATTATCCACATTATCTAGTACTCTCACTGATTTTACCATTCATATATATATAATCTAGCATTGCCGATGAATTCGTTAGGGTAACCAATCATGTGACCACTAACTGCCTTAATATTCGACAAATCTAGCTTAAAATAACACGTATAATAATTTGAACAACATAATTGCAGGCGCTCCTGTGGGTAGTCACCTAAAATTATATGATGATGTTGTTCGATGTTACTATATTTAAAATTATAGTTAACATAATAATTGAATAAATTTCTTGATTATTGTTCAAATAGGTGAATTAATTTGTCTGTGGACAAAATTAATCAACATATTTGAGCAATATGAATTATTCACATGATGTTATGTCAATATGTAATATAATTAACCCATCAGAGTGAAGTTAAATTATAAGCATGCACCTCCATAAAAACATTTTATGTATGTTCTAAATAATAAGAACTACTAAATTGCATGCTATCATAATATATTGACAGATAACTAATATTTTCATTAGTTGATATAACTATTAGTTGAGATAAAATATTTATTTACTCTTTAGCTTGGTCACTGTGGTGACTAACAAGCACCTAAAAGTAAATTAATGTTGTAACCATCATATCTCAAAATTTTGCACAAATTAATAATATGAGATAAAATATCTATTTAAACATTCAACTAGGTCACTGTGGTGACTAACTAGTTTTCTTAATAATAGACATGAATAATTATCTCAAAATTTTGTACAACTTTATAATATGAGACAAAGTATCCATTTAATCATTTAACTAGGTCAATGTGGTGACTAACTAGTTTTCATAATAACGGAATAAAATAATTATCTCAAAATTATGTGAAAATAAATGTAATGTAATATTCACATATTTCTTTTTTTTTCATAATATAAGATGTCATAAAATAATGGGTTATTATATTAATTGAATAAATTTCTTAATGGTGTACAAATGGATGAATATAATTTGTCTGTGACTAAATTAATCCAAACAATTGACCAACATAAATTATTCATATAATATAAAAACATAAATTATTCATATTATGCATAAATTATGCATAACAATGAATGTAAATATGCATAATATGTGAATAAATTTCGTAATGGTCTTCAAATGAATGAATATTATTTGTCTGTGAACAAAATTAATCCAAACATTTGACCAAGTTATTCACATAAATTTTTCATAAAGGCTAGAGACTATGTAATACATAAGTGCGAAAAACATAATGGCCCAAAACCTCATGTTAAGAGTAAATTAATGTGATGAAACTCAAGTAATGATTATCAAAGTACGATAATCGGAAGCATCAATATACAAAAAATGAATAACATTAATTGTGAATAATAATAATCACAACATATATTCAATATACCGAGTACTTAACTTTATATCTCGTATTTAAAGCAAAATTAATTTAAGATGTTTACACATTTCTTTTACATCATATACCAAATCCATGATATTCATAAAGGAAATATTATGACACAATAGATATGTGCATAATATAAAATATTATATACATTAAAATTGTATCTTAATTCATAAGTGCTTACAATCTTCATCAATGGACAAAAGGTTACTTAATGTCCCAAGTTCAGAGTAAATGGATATAATTCAACTCAAATAAAAGTTAGTTGATTTATACATAAAGTACAATATGCGAAAATATTATTATAATGACAACATAAATAGCTTGTACTCATCATTATAGTATAAATTCAATATATTGTACTAATAACGTCAATAAAATTTATATAATGTATAAACATAATGTATTTTAACATAAATAATAGGCTTGAGAAAACCCCTGAGTGGCGATAAAGAGAAACTATGGCCAACATAAATGCAAAAAATAAATATAATTTAATGACTTTAATAATAGGTTATGGTAACGTCCAAAAAAAATTATACCTCAATCATTATGGTATTAACTATAAATTATTACATGCAATTAATTGTAATAAAATAATGAATAATAAAAAATAAAAAAATAAAAAAATTATCTCGTAAAATATGATTGTTTCGAACGGTTTGAATTATGTAAAACTGGTTGCCTAATAATAGTTTTCCTTTTCAAAAACTATTATATGAACATACCAAACTTTTCAAACCACAAAAGAAAAATGACCGAAATAGTCAAGCCATTAGAGATGAAATCTTCAAACTTTCATCAAAACAGACTATATCCAATGCGCGTACTTCAATTCATTTGTGGATAATCATATCTATGAAACATTATATGCAGAATATATCATCATATCTACATGGCAATGGTACAAATGCCAATACCAACATTTCATGATTTCGTGGCACGACAAATTAAATAAAATCGAAGTTCATAATGTCATAATTTGGCAGTGAAATATATAGATTATGTGATATATATAACAACGCCAATACACAACTTTATATCATTTTAACATATTTAAATGGACAACCATACGAAAGTTATACTACAGTATACACATCTTAATTGTATATAATATTAATTTCATACCCAAATATATAATCATGGCCACTCCATACCGAATCATGAGAAAATCATCATATTTATACATGGCCAAAACATTAAAATATTTAGATTTTATATCATATTGACATATATAAATGGACAATTGCTCATACAAGAGGATTATCAAGTGTACACAATAACATTTATTTGCATAGCATGCGAGCAATACACATAACATTGTACCAATCCTATCAATAACATAGAAATCCATTTACAGAGGATATATAATCATTCATTATCAACTTATAAATAAAACGTTATCAATAAGAACATTTTATTTTAACAAATTCATAAGGATAATCATGCATTCACAATCCTAAATCTGATACCAATTGTTAGAAAACATAATTCAATATTATCCCAAAATCTTGAATTACATGATTATCACTTTATGAAAATATAAGTAACATACCTCCAGCCATTTAGACACAACTGAGGTATCGTTCCGAGCTTGCCCAAATGAAAAATGAGATGGTATCTTACTCTTGCCCTATATATATGAAATTTACTTTATGTGTTATTCGTTATGTGTGATGATCTCTTTTGATGGATAAAAAAATCTATATATAGGTAGAGAAAGGACCATATCATCTCAAACTTAATCATAATATTAACTCTCCATCAAAGCTAATTATTGTGAAAACGTTTGAACGGTCATAACGTTTTCGTATCGGTTGTAACGGTTTGTAACGGATTTGCATTATTAATATGATAATTAGTATCCTACTAAGACCAATATTAATGTGGTTTAATTCAATTTAGGCTTAAATTCCGACAGGCCCCTGAACTTTGCTCATCTGGTCAATTTGGCCCCTGAACTTTGAAAATAGGTCTACTTGCCCCCTGAACTATCCTAACTGGTCATTTTGGCCATTTTCACCTTAAAATGAAGGGTAAAATAGGCATACAACAATAATAGGCATTACGAGTCAATTTATAATAGACAAAGTAATAAAAAAAATTTAAAAAATTAAAAAGTAACATAAAATTAATATTAAATTATTAAATAATAATAAACCCCCACCCACCCCACCCTAAAACCGTTCACCATTGATAGAACCTGCACGAGAAGACCACCCTAGCCCCAACCCCGTTCACCATTGACGAGGCCTTCACGAGAAGACGATCGAGCTGGGTTGCACGAGAAGAAGCTCGAGCTGGTGGAGGAAGGGGGAGGTTGAGATCGGATATGGGGGAGGGGGAGATCGGGACTTGTAAATCGATGAAAATGGACGGAGATCGAGGGAAGGAAAAGGCGGTTGCCGGAGATGAGGGATGGGGGTTGGGGACGACGGGGGAGGGGGATTATTTTTTTATTTTTATTTTGTTTTTAATAATTTTATTTTCTTTTAAAAGAGCCCTAATATATTTTTTTTTATTAAAAGTGACCTCAAAATGTCTATTATATGCTAAATTCCTATTTTGTCCTTCATGAAAAGTTAAAATTTGTTAATTTGCCTCTGAACAGTTATGAAAATGGCCAAAATGACCTGTTGTGAAAGTTCAGGGGGCAAGTAGACCTATTTTCAAAGTTCAGGGGCCAAATTGACCAGATGATCAAAGTTCAGGGGCCTGTCGGAATTTAAGCCTTCAATTTATTTGACTTAATTTGAATAATATAATGTATTGAATATATTATTCTTACATTGAGCCCAAGTTGTTTGGGTGAAATAAGAATTACTAAAATTTTACATTATTAACATGGTTAGTTATGTTTTGACATGTGTATTTTAAGTATTAGTAACATATTTCGTAATGATACATTTTAGAAAAATCATTATTATAATATTTCTAGACATTGGCATATCTACAATTCTACATGGTGTATGCATAATTTTCTCCCGTTGTATTTTCACTTTTATTCAACAACATACATTTTAAGTTTTTGACATCTCCTAGCGTGTAGCCTTGAATTTCGGACCTCCTTAATCTTGATGTTGTTTCCCTCTTTGAGTAGAACTCTATCTTGTCACAACTCTTTGATCCTCGGAAACAATCTTACCCATAGCAATCTAGAAGATTTTACGTTTATCCTTTTGCCATGTCGTCAAGATATACATCCTCTTGTGTTGTAGCACTTGCACATTATTGCATCTTCTTTTATGTTCGTTGATGCACCACTTGGTGCATCTGAAAAACTTCTTCCAATTCGTCTTCAATAGCACACATACTAACAAAACAAAACCGGTAACCCAAATTCAAACTACATAATCTACCTTTTTCAAAATATAAATGTAGTTGAGGATCGAATATTATATATATATATATATATATATATATATATATATATAAATGCAGTTGAGGATCGAATATATATTTAATAATATTCTAAGGTTAAGTAGATATAATTTCGATTTTAAAACACATGTATTGACAAATATATTTTTAATACATATCGTACAACATTTTCCCTTTCAAATTTTATACTTATGTTTTTTTAGTGTCTAACCACCATACTTTTATTGAATTTTAGAACATTTTTACTTTAATTCTTGAAGTATAATACATAAATTAATATTATTCTCCTATATTTTTTTTTGTAAATTAGCGATATATGTGAATTTCGAACTCAGGGCCTTCTGATCACTAGAAAGAGCCTTTTCCACTAAGCTATTCGATTAACTCACTATCATCCTCTTATCTTAAGTCAATAAGTTCAATCCCTCCTACACTATTGACAAATGTTTAAATGATGGATTGGACTTTTGAATAGGTCAAATTGCACTATGAATAATTCTTTTAGATCAATTTCCCCCTGAATAATAATTTTAGGTCAATTTCTCCCCTAAACAATATTAGATCAATTTCTCCTACATAAATAGTCAAGAATGCACATTCAGTTAGTGATGAATTGTAATAATCAAGAGGGTTCAATTATGCTCATGATATCAATTATAAGCATAATACTATTTTATTAGGATATTTACACTGTAAATTATATATATATACTATGGTTGACAATAATACAAAAATATACTCTGATACATTACAATAGATTTGATGAAGATAGCAAGCTTAACCATTTTCTTTTCTCTTCTCTCCCCTAAATTTTTTGTTTGTATTTTCAGATGACATTTAACCATTTTCTTTTTTCTTCTCTCCCCTAAATTTTTTGTTTCTATTTTCGGATGACATATGATAATAATGCATAGATCCTTTATATAGTACTAATAGTAATCAATTCAAATGTCAAATACTACTAATGATCACCTTAATACGTCTTTAATGAATGAGATGAACGGCTAGAAGTTATGCCCACTAATTCTAATCCTTAATATATATATAATAACCATCACATTAAAATTTAATATTAAAATTAGACTTTTAATATTACATGGACCATAAAATATTATTTTATTATAAATGATCTAACATGGGAAGCCAAATACAAATACAATAAGCTATTACTAAGAATTCTAATTCAGACAGGCAACAACTTTAGATTTTGTTTCAACAGCAACTTTCACTCTTCGCTAACAAAAATCTCCAGTAATCGAACCGAGGAAGGATAATCAAGGTCATCTACTTTCTGTCGTCAAAACGACCCTACCAGACTATACATAATAACTACTCTGTCCATCATCTTCTTCATAATCTGAAGCCGATTCATCGTCACTTCTAGGTTCCATCAAACTGTTCATGTCAAACGACGAATTCCCTCCCTCCATCTCCTCCATGTCAATCAAGTCATAACTCATACGTTCTTCGAATTTCTCATCTGTGCAACTTAGAAGCCAAGCGAGAGAGCAATTCAAACCTTTCTTTGTTATCAACTGATGTCTAGGTTTTACAGTCGACTCCAACCCATATGTGAAGAAAGCAGGGAAACAAACTAATTCATCCAACGGTCTCTTCATTGTGTTTTTCAAGTAATCAAAGCTTAATCTCATTATGTCAAGATTTAATGCAAGTAACTGGGGGCACCCCACGACCATTTTACTGACCTGTTCGGACGAAAATCCACATTGTTGTAGAAAGTTGACATGCTTTACGATGGCTGCATTACTTAGACTGACGATCTGTGGCATCCTCTCGATGATTTTACCAAAATCCTCGGCATTTAATCCAAAATGTGAATCAAGAGTTTTCATTTGATCATGAAGCTTCATATCTAAGTTAGCTATTCCCAAAATTTCAGGATACCAGGCAATCACGGAAGCAATTGATGTTTCCTTCACATTATGTGACAATAGCGAATTCACGTTTGGTTTTACCTGCTCATCAAGTCCAAACCCAAGAATGTGAGGCCATTTCTCAATCAATCTGGCCATGGCTAGCCTAGGTATGCCTAGGCTTTCCAGATATTCAACAAAAGGTTTGATCACCCTGCCAACTCGCATTCCTAATATCTCTGGGTACCTAGTTAATACGCCACCAAGCTCTCTTCTTGACACTCCAATCCCAACTAAATAAGCTACTGATGTACTCATTGTCCCCTCAAGCTTAAAGCCTAACACTTCTGGATATCTCACCAGAACACGAGGAATATCTATTGGTTTAATGTCCATGCCCTGAAGATACTTAACAACTGGTGCAAGGTCCACCACGACACTCGAATGGAGCACCTGCGGATAACGGCGCAAGAAACTGGTTATCTGTGTTTTTTTAACACCCAGCTTGCCAAGGTAATCAAGCACTGGGATCATATTTTTCTTCACGCTACAGCCAAGAACAAGAGGGTAATTATTAATATCTTCAACCATAAGTCCTAACTTATGAAGGAAGTCTACACGTTCTCGCATGACATCCACGGTCACAGGAATTTCTAGTCCATCAAGCTCATCAGGTTCAATTCCAATTCCTCGTAGAAATTCATAGATCTGAGCACGGTTGGCTATCCTGTCATTCTTCATTTGTAATAAACTTGGATGAGTGTACAAAGGAGAGTTGCGCCTGTCTCTCTGTACCTTGTCGAGTTTGTCTGAGTTAGAAGACATAACAGATCTTGATGAAAGTGCGCCAGTACTAACAGAATACTTAAATCTGGTCATAAGCCCATTTTTCCTTTTCCAAGAACTCAGGGTACCTCGTGTTGAAGCAGAAAGCACTTGTGATTTACATAACATAAGGGATGTCATCTCATTATGCACAAAACTAAAGTTAGGCTTCACGATGCCACTATAGTTTATAATCTTCATTTCCAGCCAGGAACCCTAACACAAACAATCTACACAAAAAAAATACATCACGTAAGTTTACCATACAAGAATAAAAAGCGAAAATGGCTAAGAAGATAGTGACTCAGGTTGCCCGCCTTAAATCAAGTATAGTAAGAGAATGCTTTGAAATCTACAAGTTATTAAGCTACAAGATTCACTTAATGATAACATTGCAAGCGATTCATATTTTAAACTGCACTTCAACTAAGTACAGAAACACTTCAAAGAGAACATGTATAAAGACTTCCAACGGACTGCTCTAAAAGTATCAAAGACAACTATGAAATATGATGCTACTAAGTGATCTTTACATAGTATAACTGTACATTTAACGATGCATTAGCTTAATCAAGACAATAACAACCAAGGACTATCATTTACGGGGTCTTAATGTAAATGGAAGAGGCACGCGAAGAGAACCAAAAAATAATTGGCAATCAATCAAAAGGACGATACTAACTTGACGTCATATTATCTAAACTAGCATTCAACTCAAAGCATATGACTATTTCTCTTTTGCAACTATTGATATAAAACAGGTACATCATTCACAAAAAATGGCGAAAATGAACGCAAAACACGTCTATTGGCCCTCGTTGTTCACCAGTAAATAATTCTAGGTTTCCATCAAACAGAAATTACTCAAAATTTATATACTAAACTGACAACTAAAATTGAAATTGAGTTTTTGACATTCCCTCTCCAAATTTTAACATTCAAACTTCCACTGCTGACATCTATATAACTAACAAAAGGGCATTCAAAAATGAAAAAAAAAACAAGAATCGGAAACAAAAAGGACACAAGAAGCAAGTGAACACCATAGTTACAACTTAAGTGAAATACATTAATGAATAAAAATAGGATCTTAACACAAGAAAATAAAAAAGGAGTACGCAGAAAATAAAACACCTGCTGCTGGAGAGGAGGCGCTGGCCGCCGTGGCCGGTGGAACGGTGGAGGTGCAGGATGGAGGCGCCAAAGAGGATGAGATTGAAAAATGGATTATCAGATTAGGATTATATTTTCTTTTTAAAAAGGTAAAGCAACCCGATATGGATAGGTTTTACTACCCGTTATGTTTTGTAAGTGGATTGGTTTTCCTACGATAAATAGTCCGAAACCAAACCGATGGATTTTAACATCGAAAAAACTCGTGTTCGGTTAAAAATTCATATTCAATTGCAGTATTATACTTCATCCGTCCCTAAAAGATTATCACATTTTGACTTTTGTTAGTCAAACATTACAAAATTTGATCATGAATTCTCATTAAACAGTAAGAAATAATATAGTGTTGTGGAATCTTGTTAGATTCGTATCAATATATATTTTTGAAATATTAACTTTTTATAATTTTTTCGCATGGAGAATAATAAATATTTGTGTTTTAACTCGTGTTTTGTTGACCACCAAAAGTCAAAATGTGACAATATTTTAGGAACGGAGGGAATAACTTCTAACATTAAAATATACATAAAATCATTTCATATAAGGATAAAGAATATATTATACATTTACTAGAATTATAAGTTACATTCTAAAAAAATTTAAAAATCAAGATTTACATAATTACCCTCTCCACTCCATAATGTTTGTCAATTTTTCCTTTTTTATGAAAATCCTCAAATTGAAGGAGCTTTTAGTTTAAAACTACTGAGAAAAAGTTGATAATGCGAGATGAATTTAAAATTTTCTAAAACTTGATACAAAAAGAACTGCGACAAACAAATTGGAATCGAGGTAATACTAATTTTGCCCCTTGCTTCTCCAACCATAAGGGGGACACATTAAAACAAATTTGATAGACCACGAATAACAAATCAGCCAAAACCTTATAATAAGGATTGAATTTATTAAAAAGGATAAGTGACACCGTATGATCACTCAAATTAACTAAAATTTCCACTTTTTTCATTCAAACAATAGAAGTTACAAATAGGCATGCGATAGGAAATAAACATTTTTAAGCTAAGCAAATGAGAGTCTAAGCTCCAAATAAACATCTTCGTCTTCTCGACTGCTGCTATAATGAACACTCAATTCCTCGATATAACTCTATTTGACATAATACTTGAACTTCGGTTCCTGAATGTGAGTCCGATCCCCGACCGATTTTGATAATATTCTATCACCAAAATGCACAACCGTGTTAAATATTGGCCACTCCTCGTTTCTCATCACCCAACCCCAACAACCTATCTTAGAGTAGCTCCCTGTTTTTTGTTGGGATAGAACGGGAATGAATGCTGCATTACTTTAACTTCTAATATGACCAGAAACATCAGTTCAATCGCCCTAATTTAGGTTAGGATATTGATTTATGTTTTTTTTTTTTGTAAATTAGCGATGAGCATTTTCCACTAGACTATTCGATTAAATTTCTTCTAGAACAAAAATTTGGGTACCGGCGAATTGAAGCAACAAGTGTAGATAAGAAGAATTCATCCTGGGCGAAAAGTCAAAAGTCGTCGTTGACTAGAGTAAAATTGATGGAACCATCAACCTCATCGATCTACCATACTCATCTTCAAATTCCGTATGATGTTTTTGTCACAAAGAAACATCACTTTTTGCCCAATAAATCATATTTAACGGTTACCGATTCATCCGGTAATATGTTATACACACTTCAACCCCACCAGGGCAATAAGTTACTGGTTGATGCCTCCGGAAATTGTCTAATTTCAATTAATCATTCAGCGGTTAGTTTCTCGTTTAGGTATCTGGTGGATTACTTTTTTGTTTCAATTCAAAATTACCCGAGAATGCATTTCTGGCTCGTTTGGATTCGGTGAACCCAGATAACATTTTGAGTCGATATTGTTTTTTGTAAATTAGCGATGAAGTGATGGTGACTAGAGCCTTTTCCACTAGGCTATACGATTAACTCATTTTTTACCATGTTGAGGTGTAATTAGGTGAATGTTAGTTCATTGATTATTACATTTATGAATATATGTGTGCCTTTCCCACTTAAGTTTGGATCCATCATCTGATATACATTGCTTGTATTTTCTAGAATTTGCATTGTTTGTCAAGTAATTAGTTTATATGGGGGTGTGTTTATATTTGTGTAACTACCTGATGTGTGTTGTGCTGTTTTTCGTTCGTTTCGATGGAATATTAAGACATTGCATAGTAGTTGATGTTTCGAAAGGATTGGTTGTCTGCCTCTACGTGGAAGGTCTATTTTATCATCTAATCATCTTGAATGTGTTAAAGAAATGGGAGACAAAAATATTGGCTCGAACATAATTTATTTGCAGGGTAAAAAAAGACTCGGTTTATGAGTTGTGAGAGTTCGACAAAAGCTTGAACTGGTAGTATTTTGTGAGTCGTTTTGAGTTATAGTGTTTGGTGAAAAGAGACCAGTTCATTCAGATGATAACTTCATAGCTATCGTTGAAAATCTGTAGTGATGGTTGAACTGGTAGTATTATATCCTATGTAACCTGGCAGAGCTAGATGTTTGGTATTTGTGTTTTATTTTGTTTGACGAATATAGATTTGGTGTTGCAAAGATGTAGACTTTCTGTCAACTGAATGAAACTATCTAGTTACTAGAATTCTTTAATGTTTCCATGTTTCTTATTTACAACTGCCACAAATATTGAATTAGCTGCAATTTAGGTGGTTGGGAACTCCGAGATCCTGATAGAGAAGTGCTTAACCGAAAATACTCATTTAACATCTATCTTATGATGAGTGATTAGCAGTTGAACTTATGTGCTTACATCTTTATAGATCATTACTTGGAGGTGAGTGAAGATCTTCGATGGAATTTGTCTTTATAAGAGGAAAGACGAAAGTCTGGAAATTTTATTCCTTCTGAAAGTGTTAATAATTACCATCAGCTGTTTATATCTTATTGGAATGATACTAATGAACAGGGGTAACATAAAAATGTATTACTCCCTCCGTCCCTAAAAGATTGATACATTTTGACTTTTGTGGTCAAACTTTAGAAAGTTTGATCAAGAATTCTCATTAAACGGTAAGACAAAATATAGTCATGTGGGATCTTGTTAGATTCGTCTCAATATATATTTTTGAAATATCAACTTCTTATAATTTTTGCGCATGTAAAATAAGAAATATTTACGTTTTAGATTGTGTTTTGTTGACCATGAAAGTCAAAATGTAGTAATCTTTTAGGGACGAAAGGAGTAATTGGTATGAGATAAAACGCTTTGGGATTATTGGTCATAGTTTTGTATGATCTGAGTTCTGATTTTAGTCAATTTAGAAATGCAAGCCAGATAACAACTTGACTGTCGTAATTAACGTAACTTATTTGGATGTCCAGACTGGTGATATCTATATGATTGCATAATGTTGTTGCCGTCATTGTTATAGAGCGGATCATGGAAAGGCTTTAGGGGGAGTGATAGCATAAATGATTTGATATTTGGAGCGAAGAGGACGGTGAATGAACTTTCAAGAACTGAGTTTGAGATATTCCTTGGTGGTGAACATGGCAAAGATTCCAAGACAAATTTGAAGATGAAAGGGAACCCCTTCAAACGGTCCTGCACCATATATAAAGACAATTCCATAGTGGCTGAGGTATTTCTTACTAGTAACTTCTTGACTTGTTTGGGAAACCAGCAGTTCGACTTAGTCTAATATCATAATGGCACCACTGTCTCCATGCCCTAACTGACCTGATTAGAAAAAGGGGCTTCTGATTAAGTCCGTGATTGTCCTCTACATCTTTATTTGGTCCAGTTAAGCTTCCGAATTTTCCCATTGTCATTACTTCATAAAAGGGGTATCTCAGTTTCCTCCGTTTTTTGACATATGCTTCTCTTTTGATTCTTATTCTCATAAAAAATCAAGAAAAACTCCTTGCTACAATACAAGGCATTTAGTTTAAGAAAAAGGAAAGCGAGGATAGTAGTATTCTCTGAAGTACACATGGTCGGCCTTAATATGATTACGATATTCTTGGATTTGGTTCAATAGTTTTTCTATCTTTTCTATGTCTCCTGAATGAGAATATCTTCAACATTTGATTCAGCTTAATAGTCAATGTAACCAGTTAGCCATCTGAAACCATGTTTTGTCCTTCCGTGGTAGGCTGTTCAACTTGCTCTCTGGTATATAAATCACAGTTTAGGCAACTTAGGACAATCAGTCTCACATTTGTCTATTTCTCAGTTTCAGCGAGATGAAGTAAAGGCTTGTTGTAGGTTTGCAACACAGAAGTACAAATGTTTCACTAACATAGTCAATGTAGATGTTCGCTTTTAAGTTCTGTCATAGTTAATGATTTGCTAGGTTGTAAGCATGGTTACAGTTAAATGAGTCGTTACGAAGCTTTAGCCTTGTGTCACCGACTCTTCACTTTCCCATTCAAGATCATGCATGGTGGTTGATGACCCTTAACTATGGGTATGGCTGAACCATTAGAGGAAAACGATACTTGCTTCTGCATTTCTAAATATGTGCCCGTATAAATCAAATCATCTGAGGCTCAATTATTTTATGCTTGAGATGCAGTTTCTTTATCACTATCAGCATCATTTACATTTTTGGAGTTAAATATGCAGACGAGCCTCATGTACAAGCTCGGAATCAAGAAAATATTTGTCCGACGGACCAAATTTCGGGTTACTCTGTTCCCTGGATTTGAGAATCATCCATTGGTTGTAGCTCTCGTTATTGTATTCTTTAATGGAAGAAAATTTTGGATGTGATGATTTTCCAGGTGTTCAGTTTAGGTCTTGCTTCTGCATTTCTAAACAAGTGCTTGTATCTCAACCTTTATAAGCGGCAAAAGATGTGATTATTGGTATGCTTAAATATTATAGGTCTTCCGAGCTCTTTTAGTTGTTTTTAGCTTTAATTTTTTTATTTCTAAATAGTTGTCTTTCTAGCATAATTAATTACAAATTTATATTTTTAATGTACTTTTCAATTATTCTTTATTATGAAGTTATCAACCAACCTATTATATAATTTCAGTTAATTGTCTTTCGATATCACAAAGATTAACAAAACACTTCGATCACTCACCTTTTTTTTTTATAATTGAATATAGAACAATAGAAGGTCATAGATATTACAAACAAGCCTTGTTGGCTCAAATGGGATTTTACAAAGACATACATAATAAAGAAATATAAACGGGAGACAAGAATCTCCAACCTCCATGCGATGTGTATTCTCTTTGATGAAAATTGCAAACTTCTGATAGATGCAAAAAAAAATAAGACAAAACTCACATGACAGATATTGATTCATGCTTAAAATTACCTTGTGTTCCACATAATGTAGAAACCAAATTTGATGGAGTAGAAATTGAACATAAAGGAAATTAATTTAAGGAGAGAAAAAAACACCTCCACATACACTATTTACATCACGCATCATTTTTATTTCAACCATCATAAACGGATAATTTATAACCAAGACTCAATTTATATAATCAACACTCAACTAGATAGCAACAAACCAACAACATTATCCAAATACAACAACATATTTATGAAGCCATTACAATAAGTTATCTACTCACACATCCAAACATACGGTCTAATATCTTCATAATATATTTATGTATATCCTTCTCTTTCGAAGGTACTCAGTAACTCCATCAGCATGAAATTTTGTTAAAATGAACATTTCACATCGGAAGTCGATGTCCTCTCGGGTCAGTATAAGATCTTGGGCTACTCCCTCTATTGCCAATTGGTTTTAGAGTGGAACCCCATAAGACTCTTAACATGGTATCAGAGCCAGGTTCGAGTTATTGAGGCACGTGTAACCCCACCGATGTTGTTCCGGCAAATAATACAGGCGAGGAAAATTACGCCGACGATTGGGTTACATGTGAAGGGGAGTGTTAAGATGCACATACCACATCGGAAGTCGATGTCCTTCCGGGTCAATATATAAGATCTTGGGCTACTCCCTCTATTGCCAATTGTTTTTAGAGTGGAACCCCATACGATCACAAGCTCATCTAGTCAGCCTATTTAACCTCTTGACTCTCGCTCCTACCAGAGGAAAAAAATCTTTCTGCACCAGAGCCATAGCAAGACCACAACACTCTTCCAAACTGTATTAGTAACTAGTAAACCCTTCGTGTGCATTTTCCAATCCTTTTTTAGAGGAAGATTGATAATGAATCACTCTCTCAAGAAAATAGGCTATCACGACAATTGTTTTAATTCTTAAGTCTTAAAATCATTCTCTCTAGACTTTCTTTCTAGAGGCTTTCTGTAGTTTACAACCTTAAGGTCCCCGTGATCTCCTCGCCTGGGATTTTATTCTCTTACATTGTAGTAGCACATGACATCCGATATCAATTTCCATTTTCTTATTAACACAATCATATTGAAAAATTACTCCAGTCAACAGGAAATTATGGCTTCTCCAATTATGTATTTCCCATCAACGTGGTCTTATGAATCTACCCTAATTCTTAGTAAAACGGTCAACTTTGAATCCAATGAGCAACATTTCTGGACAAAAATTAAGGAGGGTGTTACTAGCAATTATTGATATACTATTTAAATCGTGCTCCTCAGCATGATTTCTCCACACTACCATCTCATCTAAGCATCTCATTACAATCCCTCGCCAATCCCATTTCTATTTCTTCTACTCATGGACCAAGATCTCATCCAATACATGCAATCCTGCAAGCTTACTGACGAGGAGAATCGTCTCATCAACTTGGACGAAGAAGACGTCCATACTGGGATTAAGGAATGTGAGGCAAGTGTATTTGCGAAGGTACTATCGCTCAAGAATGGAGAACCAAACATTCGAACTTTCTATCAGACCATGTCTAAGGCATGGAATTGTAAAGATCTAAGGGTCTCCAAGGCTGAGGGGACTATCCTCCACGTTTTCCCCCACCATTAAGGATAAAAACAGAGTCATGTGTGGTGGACCTTGGTGCCTAGATAATTTGCTCATCATGTTTCACGACTGGAACCAGGATATTGATCCCGAACGTCTCAGTTTTGACAAATGCACCTTCTCGATTCAGCTTCGAAACCTTAAGGAGCAATGTTATACTAGGGAAGTAGCGTATGGGGTGGCTGCAGAGGTTGATGGTTGTGACACAGTCGAGTTAAGAAGGAATCTGGATGGTCAAAACTTTTTCCGTTTCTGAGCTCCAATTCAAGTGTTCAAACCTCTTCGTAGATTTGTTAATTTTGGCATTGTCGGACGACAGGTCTCAGGCTATCTGGCATATGAACGACTCCCAAATCTTTGCCTTAAGTGTGGCATCATATGACATTGGGTCAGGCAATGCCCCACGCTCAAGGAGGGTGAGGATCCTAAAAAAATCATGAATGCAAAATGACTATTAAAGCCCCTATCGAAAAATCTTTCATCATATTTTCATTAGGGGATGATGATGCTCATGATTATGCTCCCACGATGGTAGGAGGTAACAACCCGATAGATGTTCCGACGATGACGTGTCCACATGGTTTCGAATATGGTCCAAGGATGATTGCGGGCATGATCATGGAGGGTTCCAGTCAAGATACAGTTTCGACGAATCAAGTCAAGCAATTAATGAGGAAGACCAGTCAAGACACACATTTAAATGGGGAAGTTACATCTGTGGAAGGAAGGGCCAATGCTCATAAAGACCCATTAAGTCTAAATGGAGGAATTGTTACAACTGATTATGAGAATCAATTACGGTTGACTGATAATGAGACTAATGACATACCAATTAATGCTATGAAATTCAATTCTTTTATAGGCATTAACGATTATTATTATGAAGGAACTTTAAGTCAGGTACAACTCACGAGTCCTATTCATAAAGAGACGGGAGAATCTATTTTTCAATTGGAGAAGGACTTTGAGAATACCATGGAGGTTCAGAAGGCGCTTCAATTTTTTAAATACAAGGATCCCCAATCAAAGCCACCAACATAGCTACCACCCGACATCAATACCAAGAACAAGGGGAAGGCTAAGATAATGCACTCTCATGTTTCGACCAAGAAACGTCACCATCAATATGCTTTAACTCACATGGTTCACCCAACAAGAAGTTTGCTTTTCCTGGGATGAGATTAGCTAACTCTAAGGATGAACTAATCCCGGCTAAGGCTGCTGAGCAGCCTAGCCGACCAAAATGAATCTCTTAGCATGGAACTGCCGGGGCATGGGCCTCCCGAGCAGTTAGAGCACTAGCTAGGCTAGTGGATTTGCATAAACCTGAGTTAGTCTTTTTAATTGAGAATCCAGGACAAAGACTCTTTACTTGTATCCACAACAGTAGACTGGGTTTACTTCACTGGAAGAGAACAGAACTGGGTAATGTACAACATAACATAACCAGGAGGCAACAAGAATTGGATCAACTAAGTCAAGGGATTATTACCATTCAAACAAAATGACATGCTGCTATCCTAGGTCGTGAGATAGACAAGCTCAAGGACTCCAACGACAAATACTGGAAACAACGAGCACGGGTGAAATGGCGGGTCAAGGGATATAGGAATACGGGGTACTTCCACGCTATATCCAAGCAGAGAGCTAAAATGAATCAAATAACTCAACTCCAAGATGACCACAATCAAGTTGTCGTAGGCAAAAAAGGATTGCAGGATTTAGCTATTGAGTTCTATAAAAAGCTATTTACAGTCCAAAATAATGGGGCCACTCCCAACCTACAACTTCTGAATTTTCACCAATTCACCTCTACTCAAAAGAGTGATCTCACCGAATCTTCACGGATGTAGAAGTCAAGAAAAGTCTTTTTAGTATGAAAGGGAATAAAGCTCCGGACCCAGATGGTATGTCGAGTAAATTCTTCCAGCATTATTGGGACACTGTAGGTAAAGATCTACAAGATATGGTGCTTAATTCTGTCAATAATGGGATCTTGCTTAGGAGATTCAATTTTACATCCATTTTCATTATTCTCAAAGTCCATGAACCTACTCACATGTCCCAATTTGAACCCATTACTTTGTGCAATACAATAGTAAAAGTGATTGCTAAAGTTTTAGCACAAAGGCTTAAACACTGTCTCCCATACATTATCTCAGAAACCCAGAGTGCTTTCGTCTCTAATCGTTTCGTCACTGATAATGTGCTTCTTCCTATGAATTACATCACTTCATATGACAGAAGAAGAAAGGGAAAGATTGATATATGTCTATTAAATTAGACATGATGAACGCCTACGACATGATTGAATGATCATTCTTGAAGGCTTTGCTACTTAGACTGAATTTTAGCTACAAGTGGGTTAATATGATCATGGAATATGTTGAATCCGTGTCGTATGCTGTCCAGATTAATGGGGAACAAGCAGGATTCTTTAAGCCTGGGAGAGGACTACGACAAGGCGACCCTTTATCCCCCTACCTATTTATCATATGCAAAGAGGGGTTGATAGAACTTCTCAATGAAGCAGGACAAAGAGGTGCTTTACAAGGGGTCCGTGTAGGTCCCAACTCAGCAACCACTACACACTTTATGTTTGCTGATGATACATTACTGTAGGGGAAGGCAACAACACAAGAAGCAACAAGCATCCAAATCATCCTAAAAAATTATGAGGAGTGGTCTGGACAATTAGTTAATCCTCAGAAGTCGGGCATATACTTCAATCCAAACACTCCGAGCGCCTCCAGAGCAGCAATTACGAACCTCTTGGGGATGCCGGAGGTAGCTACTCATGGAAGCTACCTGGGTCTTCCAACCACTTTGTGACCTTCAAAGAAAGAGATATACTCCTCCCTAATCTCGAAGGTACAAACCAAAGTGGATAACTGGATGTCCAGATTATTATCTAAAGTAGGGAAAGAAATCTTCATTAAATCAGTTTTACAAGATATTTCCACCTACTTCATTCAGTGCTTTTTGTTACCTAAACATGTGTGCAACAAAATTAATTCAATACTATCCAACTACTGGTGGAGTACTAGCACTAACATTAAGAATATACACTGGGCTAATTGGTCAATATTGTGTCGAAGCAAGCGGCAAGGAGGTTTAGGCTTTCGGGATCTTAGGACCTTGAACGTCGCCTTGCTCAACAAACATGTATGGAAAATAGCTCACGATCCCCACAGCCAGCTAGCAAAAATCTTTCAGGATCGATTTCACCCTCAAACAAGCTTCTGGCATGCATAATTGGGTCCCAAACCGAGTGCAACCTGGAGAGGTATCATCCATACGAGAGATCAAATGTGCCAAATAATGGATTTAACCATAGGAAATGGTCAAATAATTAGGCCATGGCAACATAGATGGACAACACATACATGGTCACATATGCCTTATACAAACAAATCACAAGACAATGAACACATGAGCATAACAGACTTTATTGAAGAGGATATAAGCGTATGGGACATCACAATGCTCAAGAATCACTTTCTCGAAGTGGACATCAAAGAAATCATCAAGATTCCCTTTCGAGAATTACAGAGGGAAGATCGACCGATATGGGTAGCAAACAAAAAAGCCAGATTCACGGTCTCATCAGCATACAAAGCCTATCAAGACTTACGGCACCCTAATGCTTCTACATCAAATATTCATCACATACACAAGAAGCTAAACAAAGATATATGGTCTTTAGATCTTCCAACTAAAATTATTATATGGCGACTTTTGCATACGAATCTACCAACATTTGATAATTTACACAAGAAAAGAATTCAAGTAGATTCAACATGTACGATGTGTTATAAATCAGAGGAATCACACATGCACTTGTTTCATGAATGCAATTATATGAAGCAACTGGAAAAATCACTAAATATTTCCACCAGATCGGGAAGATACCATGAATTTCAAGAGCTCTTCGCAGAGAAAAAAGAGAAATTACCTCCTGAAAAGTTCGACCTCTGGATTGTCGGAGTTTGGAGACTTTGGTTTGAACAAAGTCGTTGGCTTTATGAAGGAACAATGGAGGATCCAAGCAAGTCTAGCTGCCTAGTTCTGCCAACTCACAAGGCTGCCTCCGAGGATTGGAATCGTTTAAGATCCCTAATACCTAATTGCTGATTTAAAGAAGAGGAGAATGAAAAGACTTTTTAAATGAAGCTAGCCCTAGAAGCCTTGTGTCTTATAGGTAGTTAGTTGAGCTCATAAGATTAATTGCGCCGAAATAGTAAAGACACATCAATTGGTAGCCCTATTTGTATGTTTCGAGTAGCCTAAATGGCTCAAAATGTAATCCGTAAATTCATCGCTAAGTTTCAAAAAAGAAAAAAGGCTATCACGCAGCCTCGAAAATTGCTTGTCTGTACTCCAAAACGACAATCACAAGAACAACAACCTATGAATGCTTGCAATTTCCCAACTCTGTAGCATTTCAATTTCTTATGAAAACTCGGGTCAAACCAGAGGTAAATTAACACTAATTAATTATCGATAATATTCTGCATGTGATGCTTTGCCTAGACTAATAATATTCGGTTCGGTTTATACTAAAAACTAAAACCAAAACATTTTTCTCGGTTTTAAATTTTTTCGCACTATTTCTTTCCGGTGTCATTTTATTTCGAACAAATTTAAGGAGAAAGAAAACACCTCCATATACACTATTTACATCACGCATCATTTTATTTCAACCACCATAAAACGATAATTTATAACCAAGACTCAATAATATAATCAACACTCAACTAGATAGCAACAAACCAACAACATTATCCTTCTCTTTCGAAGGTACTCGGTAACTCCATCAGCATGAACTTTTGTTAAGATGCACATCCCACATCGAAAGTCGATGTCCTCCCGGGTCAATATATAAGATCTTGGGCTACTCCCTTTATTGCCAATTGGTTTTAGAGTGGAACCCCGTACGATCACAAGCTCATCTAGTGATGTTATCGAGCCGAGTCGGTCCGAGTCCAGCTATAACTGGGCCGGCTCTGTTGAGAACCGAGTAAACCCGATACCCGGCTCGATAACAATTCGAGTAAGCACCGAGAGCCGAAATCGGCCCGAAATCTCTTATTTTCAACGAAGACCCGGCTCGGGACCGTTCTGGAGTCGAGTACCCGAATCGATACTCGATTGGGCTCTGTACTCGATTCAAACTCGATATCCGATTGTATTGTTCATGATAATCTATATAGAAACATTATCAATTAATCCTTAACTCTAGGCCGTTAATATTGAAGTCAAAAAGTCTAATAATTTAATATTGAAGTCAAAAGGCCTAATAATTTAATACTGAAGTAAAAAAGTCTAATAATTTAATACTGAAGTCAAAAAGTCTATTAATTTAATAAAGTTACCCGAGCCGGTCCCGGGTATTACCCGAATCGGTTTCGAATTTGATGTTGGAATCGAAACCGGAACTCATTAGAATTCGAGCCGGATTTCGGACCGGGTTCCCGAACCGGGTACCGAGGTGGGTCTCGGGTAACCCGGCCCGCGAACAGCACTATGTTGGAAATTGATGTGTCAATTTCCTCAATTAGTGCCCGTGAACTATATCATCTATATATACGGTTCAACAACCGATAGTTATCTGAACTATCAGTAGTCTCACCCGAGATAATGCCGGGGGTCATCGAATGGCAGACTAGGCTCTCACGATGATCTTCGGGATTCGTGTATACGGTCTTATACGTTGAATCCCGATGCTTTCGTTACTCGGGCTATGAGGTCACACACATAACAATTACCGAAGATACTTTCGAGTAGTGACCCGAAAGTGAATAAGGGATTTGATCCATATTGAGGAATTTCGGTTCGATCGAGATCGTGTCCCGACCGAACCGATGGTGCGCCCGGAATTGGTTCCGGACACACCATTTGGGGTTTATGTATATATATATATATGTGAGATATATATATATTATCATTTATTGAAATGATTTAATTAATTAATGAATTAATTATAAGATATGATTTAATTAATTAATTAAGATTAATTAATTCCATCATCATGAATGGTTGACATCTTGGTGGCTACTTTATGCCTTGGGAAGGCTTTGTAAGACTTGGGAAGAACTCTTGTAAGAGAATCTTCCATGGACCAAGAGGCATTAACCATATGGATGGTTAATGTGTTTGTTTAGTGTATAATGTGTTTCATCATCCATCTATATCATAAGATGATATAGAATGGGTAGAGAATCAAGCTAAGTATCACACAACTCTTGTTAGAGAACACAAACAAACACACACACACACTTCATCTTCAAACCCTCTAGCAAAACTCTAAGTGTTAGAGTATAGAAATTGTTCTATAGTTTGCTATAGTAGTTAGACTACACACTCCTCAATAACACACACTAGTCCAAGTGTGTCTTATTGCTATCTAAGGTATTGACGTGGACTATTTCATAGTAGTTCCATATCACCTTGGTGATAGAAATTTCTTCAAGAAGAAAGCAAGGAGCAAGGTGTGGGGATAAGCACTTGAAGATCATATCGCTTCCGCTCACGCTTCAAAGGTATATCTTTGTAGCCACACTCTTTGATTATGTTAGTTGTAGCATATTCACACTATCTTTAAACATATACTTCTATGAGCTAGTTCTATTGTGTAAGTTCTAACGATCAACGAATTAGGGTTTTCTAGACATATGAACTATCGTAGTTCATTGTGTCTTGCAACCCCGGGATATTCCAACATGGTATCAAGAGCTATATTACACGTTTAACATGTTCTAGAAGTGTTTAAAGTAGTACCATATAGTATATATGTCGATATATGAACCATAGCCAAAGTTTCGTCTTCGGAACCCTCCCATCGTGGCCTCCATCGTGAGTTGTGAACTCAGGATGGCGAAATAGTAAAGTTATATATATATTTACTCACTGGAAGTAAACTTATATGCATATATATGGACGTCAGTATATAATAATAGTATATAATAATGTTATTATCTAACTGACTAATAATTGGCTAATCATTGGCTAAGTTAGAATTTGCTACTGGACTTTACAGTTTGGAAGTAAAAGTTCCTATCCAATGGACGTTTACAATTTGGCCTCCATAGTATATATGTATTTTTGCCCTATGTTTTCGAAACAAAAACAAATCGATTAAGTCCAAACTCATTTGATGTTTATGGACGTTTTCGGTTTGTTATGGGTGACTTAGAGATTGTTTTCATTCCGGAAATAATTTGATAAGTCCAAAACATTCTTTGAGAAGTTTAAAATAGTTTAAAATTAGCATGTATGTCAAAGTGTTGATTTCATCCTATCGGTACTAATTAAATTGATTAATTGAGTATCGAAAGGAAGTTTGAGGTTTGAGTTATTATGAATTTCAAACCTTAAACTTATGCTAAGTCTCTTTGAATGTAATTGGGTTATTAGTTCAAAATGTTGAACTTATGGTAAAACTTCCGATAATTGGCTATGTTAGTTGTTGGACAACTAATGGTTATGATATGCATATATGACTATGATTCACATTATTTGAATGTGAGTATGTGTGTGAGTTGTGTGTTGCTTGTGTGTTTTATTCCATTCCTAGCATGTTTATGTGTTTTATGTATAATGTGTTATACATATATAAACTGTAGTCTGAATGGAATGGGGATTTGATATGGCCTAGTATTTATTCGAAATACAGCCTGCGTACTGTCCTTGATATTGAAATACGACGCATGTGTCGTTTTAAATTATTGTTATTTCTTTTTCGCGGCGCATGTGCCATTTAATGCGAAAGTTGATTATGTAACAAGACATGAAGAGACGGACTTGGAGCATGGCGATGTCCAAGAAGACGGTGACCAAGGACTTAGTTTAGAACTAGTTAGACTAGTTTTATTTAAAGTCTTTTAGGCCATATCACGTCCCTTTAAAGTGTTTATTATTCATGCCATGTTTCATGCTTACATATATTTTCTTGAAGTATATGTATACCTTATGTGATATGCATGAAATGTAGATTACATGTTTAATCTAAACCCCTCCACGTAATAATTAAGTGTTTGCCAAACCTAAGTTCAGAGTTGTCAAACTTTCCTACGTTTCGGGTGGATCATCCCTAGATGGGCACTTTGATTCATAGGAATAGGAGGCAATGGGATTACATGCGCTACAGGTTAGCCCATCGAACCGGCAAATGTAATCCATCCCTTTATGGTGAACTAAGGTTTCTTAAAACGTGGCTACAGGTTAGCCCATCGAACCGGCCCGTTTGGCAAAGGAAGTCTATAGTGTCTTAAAACGACTAGTGATAGACGCCAAGAGTCATATATAATCATTGGATGATTGATATATGATAGTCTAGTAGAACTTACCCATGGATTGGACTATGAGGATGATTGCGTGTGCCGCTCATACCCAAGTCCGTGGGGTCTTGGTATACTTGTACACTTCGAGGGGTTGTTGGTACTCGTATTATTGTTTCAAGCATGCTTTACTTGTATCGTATGTTTTACATATAAATTAAACTGAACGTCGTTTCATACTCGCATGTTTTAGATGGCAACTGCTAAGAAATCAACTTCAAACTCACTCCGATCTACACTTGAGAAGTGTAAACTCAATGGCAATAACTTCAACGACTGGTCTCGTAACTTGAGAATCGTTCTCAAGCACGAGAGAGTCGAATATGTTCTTAAGGAAGAACTTCCTCCTCCACCCATGAGGATGCCGATGAGCTAGAACGTGGTGCATATGATGTACACATGGACGATGCATTGGATGTCCAATGTCTCATGCTGGCCAACATGGAACCGAATCTTCAGATTCAGTTCGAAAATGTGGCAGCATATGACATGTACTGCAGACTGGAACAGATGTTCCAGAAGCGGGCAAGAAATGAGCGGTACGAAGCTGTTTGTGCCCTCATGGATTGCAAACTATCCAATGGTCAACAGGCCAGTCCTCATGTTCTCAAGATGATTGGGATCATCGAGAGACTTGAGTCTTTGGGAACTCAGTTTTCCAAGGATTTGGCTGTTGACATAATCCTCCGTTCCTTTCCTGACAAGTTTGGTAACTTTGTCATGAACTTCAACATGCATGACTTCGATAAGTCGTTGTCGGAGTTGCATAACATGATCAGCACGGCTGATACTGCGTTGAAGGGTGGGAAGAGCTCTACCCCTACTCCCTCTGTTCTGATGATTCAGAACAAGAAGGCCTTTAAGAAAGGCAAGGGAAAATGGAAGGGAAAGGCCAAGACTGGAACAGTCAAGGCCCAGACTTCCAAAACTCCGGCTAAAGGTCCTAAGGGGACTGACCATTGTCATTATTGTAATACACCTGGTCACTGCAAGAGGAACTGCAAGAAGTACCTCGAAGATAAGAAGAGTGGGACTCTTCCGACAGGTATATTCGTTATTGAAGCTTTCATCACCTCCAATAACTCTACTTGGGTACTTGACTCAGGATGTGGTTCTCATATTTGTCGAAATATGCAGGTACTACATGACAGTAGAGCCCTTCGGAAGGGAGAGGTGGACTTGCGGGTAGGCAATGGAGCAAAGGTTGCTGCAGTTGGCGTGGGCAAGATAGATTTAAAACTACCATCCGGGATGGTCTTAGTTTTAAATAATGTATATTGTATTCCTACTATTTCTAGAAATATTATTTCCATATCTGTTTTGAACAATGATGGTTTTACCATCCTTATGGAAAGGAATATATGATCTATTAATCGTGATGGTTTACTTTATGCAAAAGCTTCAAACCAAAATGGTTTTTTCATACTAGATGAGGACCATGAGGTATATAACGTAAATATTAAAAGGAACAAGCCTAACGACTTGAATCCTGCCTACCTATGGCATTGCAGACTTGGTCATATAAATGTAAATCGCATCAAGAAACTCCACGAAAGTGGAATTATTGAGTCACTTGATTTTGAATCATATGACCAATGCGAATCATGCCTTTTGGGCAAGATGACCAAATCACCTTTCACTGGAACGAGTGAAAGGGCAAGTGATTTATTGGGGATAATACATACCGATGTATGTGGTCCAATGAACACTCCTGCAAGAGGTGGTTTTCCTTACTTCATTACCTTCACGGATGACTTTAGCCGTTATGGCTATGTCTATCTAATGAAGCATAAGAGTGAAGCCTTTGAAAAGTTCAAAGAATTCCAAAATGAAGTAGAGAATCAACTCGGCAAGACTATTAAGACTCTTCGATCCGATCGAGGAGGCGAATATATGAGCCACGAGTTTGACGCTCATCTTAGAGATTGTGGAATTGTTTCACAACTCACACCGGCCGGAACACCACAACATAATGGTGTGTCCGAAAGGAGGAATCGCACTCTGTTAGACAGTTTGCGATCTATGATGAGTCGAACCGACCTACATGTCAGCTTCTGGGGTTACGCGTTGCAAACTGCCGCACTTACCTTAAATAATTGTCCAACCAAGTCAGCTGAGAAAGTACCATATGAGATGTGGTTTGGGAAACGTCCCAAGATTAGCTTTCTCAGGGTTTGGGGTTGCTTGGCCTACGTCAAGAAGTTGAACGTAGACAAGCTAGGCCCAAAGGCTGACTTGTGCCATTTCATTGGTTATCCAAAGGAAACCAAAGGGTATTATTTCTACCTTAAGCCAGAAAATAAGATTTTCGTGGCTAGGACAGCACATTTCCTTGAGAAAGAGTTCTTATCAGGAAATGTCAGAAATACGGTACAACTTGAAGAAGTTCAAGATGATGAGCCAAATGAGTTAATGAACTCATTCGACACGTTTAATGAGCAAGTTGTGTTATCGAACTCAAGAGACTCATTGAATAAGAAAGATGGGTTATTGAACCCAAGTGTCTCATCAAATGAGCAAGTCGAGTTAACGAAACCGGCAGGCTCACTTCAGGAAGTAGATCCTCCATTCATGGCGGATCCTATCTTGGACCCTAGATCCACGGTAGATGAGACTCCTGAAGAAGTACTGACCCTTAGGAAATCCAGTAGGACTCGTCATGTTCCCGATAGATGGTATGGGGAATCCTTCTTGATAGAAGACGACGAGTCTTATACTTATGGAGCCGCAATGAAAGGGCCAGATAGCGAGTCATGGCTTGAAGCCATGAAATCCGAGATAGACTCTATGTACCAGAATGATGTCTGGACATTGGTTCACTTACCCGAAGGTGCTAGACCTATCGAGTGTAAGTGGGTCTTTAAGAAAAAGCTTGATAAAGATGGAAATGTCCATATTTACAAGGCCAGACTAGTGGCGAAGGGTTTCAAACAAATTCATGGTATTGACTATGATGAAACCTACTCACCGGTAGTCATGTTCAAGTCTATTCGGATCCTCTTAGCCATTGCCGCATATTATGACTATGAGATATGGCAAATGGATGTAAAGACCGCTTTCCTTAATGGAAACCTTGAGGAGGATGTGTACATGACACAACCTCCAGGCTTTACATGTCCGAAAGGACCTAAGAAGGTATATAAGCTTCAGAGATCCATTTATGGACTCAAGCAAGCTTCTCGCAGTTGGAACCTCCGATTCAATGAAGCAATTAAAGAATTTGGCTTCATTCAGAATGAGGAGGATGCTTGTGTATACAAGAAGGTAAGTGGGAACCACATTGCATTTATAGTCCTGTATGTAGATGACATACTGATCATTGGAAACAACAAACCACTCCTTGAGTCAGTCAAGACATGGTTGTGTAAGTGTTTCTCAATGAAGGACTTAGGAGAGGCGCAGTATATCCTTGGAATCAAGATATATCGAGATCGAGCCAATAGGTTGATTGGCCTGAGACAGGACACTTATATTGATAAGGTTCTGAGACGATTCGATATGATCGATTCCAAAAAGGGAATACTGCCTATGACAACTGGCACTATTCTCGGCAAAAGTCAGTGCCCCACCACTGACGTCGAGAAGGAGAACATGAGTAGAGTCCCGTATGCTTCAGCCATAGGATCTATCATGTATGCCATGTTGTGCACTAGACCAGACGTATCGTACGCTCTGAGTCTGACCAGCCGATATCAAGCGAATCCAGGCAACAGCCATTGGACCGCTGTGAAATCTATCCTTAGGTACTTGAGAAGGACTAAGGATATGTTTCTGGTATATGGCGGAGATGAGGAGTTGATTGCGAAAGGTTTCACCGATGCCAGTTTCCAAACCGATCGAGACGATTTCGTTCTCAAACCGGGTTTGTATTCTGCCTGAACGGTGGAGCCATCTGTTGGAAGAGTTCCAAGCAGGACACAGTTGCAGATTCTACTATGGAGGCCGAGTACATTGCAGCTTCTGAAGCAGCCAAGGAGGCATGTTGGCTTAAGAAGTTTATGACTGAGCTTGGGGTAGTTCCTAGCGCTGATGGTCCAATTGAGTTGTTATGTGATAACACTGGAGCCATAGCACAGGCTAAGGAACCCAGAGCTCATCATAAGTCCAAGCATGTCCTCAGGAAGTATCACCTCGTCCGTGAAATGTTCCAGAGAGGTGACATCAAAGTATCCAAAGTAGATACAGACGACAACGCAGCTGATCCCTTGACTAAACCATTGCCTCAGACCAAACATGAGTTCCATACTTCAGCTATTGGACTTAGACTTAGGTCCGAGTGGTCTTAGTCTTAGTGGGAGCTTTATTTCAGTTTATTTGATTTATATGTATGAAGTATACTTTTGTAAAAACTCTTATTGTTGAATAAAAGTATTACTTCTTGTTTATTGATTGCCTATTCTATTATAGCACTTGAATAAACAATTGAATATTTAATCATAGTTGTATGATAAATATTTTAATTACCATGTAATCACGAGTTCTTGAAGAGGAGCCAATAAGTGTATTGGCTAAGGAACCCCTTTTTCAAGACAAGAACTATGGTGATTACATTGTCCCTAGTGGTGTGTCCCAGCGTTTTGGGAACGGACACAACCAAACTAGTGTGTAATGATTCGTTTGACTTTGTTTCTTAAGTCAAAAGGATGGTCCAAATCATTACATGGGTTCATTGTCAAGAGAGTCTTGACATGGTACTGGACAGTGACCGTTGTGAAATTATAGAAGAGATCTTGTGTCCTATATTTCACACGAGCCATATGATAGAGGTTCTGAGACCTACATGCATATCATTCTCATGCTACGTGAGCATGAGGCTTTGACTACCGGACCCATCCGTTACTGGTGGTAATGGGGTACGTTGGGTCTTATGTGAATATTGTGGTGAGATGATCGGTGATGCATTGGTAGGGTCTTTGTCCACCCTGGTATACAGGGAAGGTTTTTCTGGCCACTCGGAGAGTGAGTCTTACTTATGAATTCACCCGTTATGAACGGGAGTGAGACTATCTCGTGTTCCGAGAAATTATGTCATAGGAGTTGGCGACACGCTTTCTTGCTTTAGCCTATGACGAAAACCGAGGACAAAGGGAATCATGTGACAAGGATGCAAGTGTACATCCAAGACATTGGTAATAGTCCAAGGGCAAGTGGGAGTGTTGGAAATTGACATCAATTTCCTCAATTAGTGCCCGTGAACTATATCATCTATATATACGGTTCAACAACCGATAATTATCTGAACTATCAGTAGTCTCACCCGAGATAATGCCGGGGGTCATCGAATGGCAGACTAGGCTCTCACGATGATCTTCGGGATTCGTGTATACGGTCTTATACGTTGAATCCCGATGCTTTCGTTACTCGGGCTATGAGGTCACACACGTAACAATTACCGAAGATACTTTCGAGTAGTGACCCGAAAGTGAATAAGGGATTTGATCCATATTGAGGAATTTCGGTTCGATCGAGATCGTGTCCCGACCGAACCGATGGTGCGCCCGGAATCGGTTCCGGACACACCATTTGGGTTTATGTATATATATATATATGTGAGATATATATATATTATCATTTATTGAAATGATTTAATTAATGAATGAATTAATTAAATAAGATATGATTTAATTAATTAATTAAGATTAATTAATTCCATCATCATGAATGGTTGACATCTTGGTGGCTACTTTATGCCTTGGGAAGGCTTTGTAAGACTTGGGAAGAACTCTTGTAAGATAATCTTCCATGGACCAAGAGGCATTAACCATATGGATGGTTAATGTGTTTGTTTAGTGTATAATGTGTTTCATCATCCATCTATATCATAAGATGATATAGAATGGGTAGAGAATCAAGCTAAGTATCACACAACTCTTGTTAGAGAACACAAACAAACACACACACACACACTTCATCTTCAAACCCTCTAGCAAAACTCTAAGTGTTAGAGTATAGAAATTGTTCTATAGTTTGCTATAGTAGTTAGACTACACACTCCTCAATAACACACACTAGTCCAAGTGTGTCTTATTGCTATCTAAGGTATTGGTGTGGACTATTTCATAGTAGTTCCATATCACCTTGGTGATAGAAATTTCTTCAAGAAGAAAGCAAGGAGCAAGGTGTGGGGATAAGCACTTGAAGATCATATCGCTTCCGCTCACGCTTCAAAGGTATATCTTTGTAGCCACACTCTTTGATTATGTTAGTTGTAGCATATTCACACTATCTTTAAACATATACTTCTATGAGCTAGTTCTATTGTGTAAGTTCTAACGATCAACGAATTAGGGTTTTCTAGACATATGAACTATCGTAGTTCATTGTGTCTTGCAACCCCGGGATATTCCAACAAGCTCATCTAGTCAGCCTATTTAACCTCTTGACTCTCGATCCTACCAGAGGAAAAAAAACCTTTCGGCACCAGAGCCATAGCAAGACCACAACACTTTTCCAAACTATATTAGTAACAAGTAAACCCTTCGTTTGCATTTTCCAATAATTTTTTAGAGGAAGATTGATGATAAATCACTCTCTCAAGAAAATAGGTTATCATGCAGCCCCGAAAATTGCTTGTTGGTACTCCAAAACGACAATCACAAGAACAACAGCCTATGAATGCGTGCAATTTCCTAATTCGGCAGCATTTCAATTTCTTTTGAAGACTCAGGTCAAACCAGAGGTAAATTAACACTAATTAATTATCGATAATATTCTGCATGTGATGCTTTGCCTACACTAATAATATTCGGTTCGGTTTATACTAAAATCTAAAACCCAAACTTTTGTCGGTTTTAAATTTTTGCGTATTATTTCTTTCCGGTGTCATTTTAATTCCGAACAAATTTAAGGAGAGAAAGAAAACACGTCAATATATACTATTTATATCATGCATCATTTTATTTCAACCACCATAATAGGGTAATTTATATCCAAGACTCAATTAATATAATCAACACTCAACTAGATAGCAACTAACCAACAACATTATCCAAATACAACAACAAACTTATGAAGCCATTATAATAAGTGCTACTAACACATCCAAACACACGGTCTAATATCTTCCTATATATATATTATATTCTTCTCTTTCGAAGGTACTCGGTAATTCCATTAAAATGAACTTTTGTTAAGATGCACATCCCATTTCGGAAGTCGATGTCCTCCCGGGTCAATATATAAGATCTTGGGCTACTCCCTCTGTTGCCAATTGGTTTTAGAGTGGAACCCGATAAGACTCTTAACATGGTATCAGAACCAGGCTCGAGTTATTGAGGCACGTGTAACCCCGCCGATGTTGTTCCGTCAAATAATACAGGTGAGGAAATTACGCCGACGATTGGGTTACTCGTGAAGGGGACTGTTAAGATGCACACACCACATCGGAAGTTGATTTCCTCGGGGGTCAATATATTAGATTTTGGGCTTCTCCCTCTATTGCCAATTGGTTTTAGAGTGGAACCCCACACGATCACAAGCTCATCTAGTCAGCCTATTTAACCTCTTGCCTCTCGATCCTACTAGAGGAAAAAAACCTTTCGGCACCAGAGCCATAGCAAAACCACAACACTCTTCCAAACTATATTAGTAACAAGTAAACCCTTCGTGTGGATTTTTCAATCTTTTTTTAGAGGAAGATTGATGATGAATCACTCTCTCAAGAAAATAGGCTATCAAACGACCAGAGGTAAATTAACACGAATTAATTATCGAAAATATTTAGCATGCACTACTACATTTCTGACATAATGCAACGGTAAAAAAATATCTAATGCGACGACCTTCCGAAGACCGTTGCAACAGAGAGAGCTAATGCAACAATATTCGCATGACCGTTGCGATAGATATTCTAATGCAACGGCTTATTAGAAACCGTTGCATTAGACCTAACTAATGCAACGGTTATATAGAACCGTTGCATTTGGCCAATAGTTTTTACTTTTTTTGCGCAAAACTTTCCCTCCTAATTTTTCATTGTGACCTACCTCCTCACTGAAATACTACTTCATGTTAACAAATTGTTGTCGTTTAATTTTTTTTAAATTGATCTTTGACCATCAATTACTAATTTTTACCTATTCTAATAAATATAAAAAATTTATAGTTGGTTCTCTTTTACTGGACTTTCATAACATAGATTTTTAATATTTTAATAATATAATAAAAGATTTAGCTCGATACATGAGAAAGACAATTACTTTAAATTGGACGATTTAATAAATAAAAACAAACCTTTTATTAGTATTTTGTCCGAACTTAGAGGATTGATAATTGAAAGAAAAAGTCTATACTAGTAATTTCGCAAATAAAACCACTAGTCAATGGAAAGCCTTTTTACACCAGATGTACAAACCCTTTTCCAATTTCTAAGACTCCACCCCCGCCCGCGCAACTCCACCACCCGTTGCCTCTCCTCCGTGCTCCCTCGACCTGCGCAACCTCCAGAGGCGACCCTAGCCCTTCCCTCTCAGAGATCAGCCTCGATGGGCATGATCCTAGGTATGTTTAATTCTTAATTAATTTGTTCAAATGGTTTCATAGAACACTAATGTTCGAATTTTCCAATTTTAATATTCAATTGGATTACGAATTTGTTTAATTTGGAACCATTTGTAGGAGTTCAAACAAAATTAGTGTAGGTGGTTTATTGGTAAAAAATTTGGATTGAAGAATTTTGACAATTAAAGAATTTTGTTAATAAAGATTTCAATTTTGCCTAATTTATTATTATTATTGGTGATCAAGGAGATGGTTGGACTAATTAGTTTGTTGTGTCTGTTGAAGATCTCATAGTCACAGAAATTGGTTAGGAAACTGTTTAATAGCAAACGAGAATTGAGGAATTGGATGTTGATGATGTTTATGAAGGTGAGCAATCTCAATTGATTTTTATTGCCTTGTCTTCTTGTTCGTCGATGAAGTTTTCTTTCTGTTTTGCTTTGGAGTAAGAGTTGTCCCAATATAGTTAAATTGAATACTTGTGGTTGGATATGCAAAAATTAATTTATTGCGTCTTTGGGTGATTATTTTACTCTATTATGATATTATTAGCAAGTTTGATATTGGTTTTCGGGTTAATTTGATGTCACAGGGCATACAAATGGGGTACTGGATTGGTGTTTCAGTTTTATACTTACATATGCCTCGATTTAGTTTTACTTCTCGCGAAGAATTAATCTGTTAGATGAATTGTTGTAACATGCTAGAGCATTATGTCTATCAAAAGTTGCACTATTGGTTTAGCAACTTTATGAAAATATCTGTAAGATGCAGAGTTCTGAATCATAACAACTTCATAAAAATGTCTGTAAAATGCAGAGTTCTAATGGGGCATCATGCGGGTGGAGCTTCAGATCTTATGAAAATAATGGAAGAAGATGAAGAGGACGTGTAGAAACTTCAAAGCATGAGGGAATCTCTAACCTGTTTGGCTTCAAAGATGGTGCTATATTTTCTACTCTGAAGTTTTTAGAAAATTTATCCACTTGTTATTAATTGTAACATGTGGGAATCTCTAACTTGTTTGGTTCGAAGAAGGTGCAATTCTTTCTACTCTGAAATCTTTTGAGAAAACTTATACACTTGTGCTTAACCATACTATTTTTACTTGTAGGTGCAAGGTGAGCTAAGCAATCTACGGCGACTATGTGGCAGCCCTGCTGAATTTATGAACGAGCTTTTGATACTTCGAACAATGTTAAGCATTTGTTTTGAGAAGTTTATCTTGGTTATGACCATTTTTAATACATGTAGAAAGTAATTACTTAGTATTTTGTATATTCATGGAAAACAAGATATTGTATTATTGATTTTATATCAATGAAAATTTTAGTTATGTTTATTTTGTCATTCATTTAATTGTACATATATATGTTGATGCATTAGATGACCAAAGTTGCCAAAGTAACATATAAAATTAATATACCGTTGCAATAGGGTTAAAGGTGTTGCATGATTTTATTTTAACCACCATGAAGGATAGCTTATAACCAAGACTCAATTAATATAATCAACACTCATATATAGCAACAAACCAACAACATTATCCAAATACAACAACACAACAACAAATTTATGAAGCCATTACAATAAGTTTGCTACTCACACATCCAAACACACTGTCTAATATCTTGATATATATGTATATATAATATATATATATATATATATATAGTATATATATATATATATCCTTCTCTTTCGAAGGTACTCGGTAACTCCATCAGCATGAACTTTTGTTAATATGCACATCCCACATCGGAAGTCGATGTCCTCCGGAGCCAATATATAAGATCTTGCGCTACTCTTCTATGGCAAATTGGTTTTAGAGAGGAACCCCATAAGACTCTTAACATGGTATTAGAGCCAGGTTTGAGTTATTGAGGCACGTGTAACCCCGCCGATGTTGTTCTGCAAATAATACAGGCGAGAAAAATTACACCGACGATTGGGTTACACGTGAAGGGGAGTGTTAAGATGCACATCTCACATCGGAAGTCGATGTCCTCACGGGTCAATATATAAAACTTCAGATACCCCCTCTGTTGCCAATTGGTTTTAGAGTGTAAACTCATACGATCAGAAGCTCATCTAGTCAGCCTATTTAACCTCTTGCCTCTCGATCCTACCAGAGGACAAAAAACCTTTCGGCACCAGAGCCATAGCAAGACCACAACACTCTTCCAAACTATATTACTAACAAGTAAACCCTTCGTGTGCATTTTCCAATCTTTCTTTAGAGGAAGATGTTGGAATTATGAGATGTTTGACACGTCATAATTAGTGCCCATTGAACAATTTGATTGTTCGAAGTGATTACTTATTTAAGGTTAAGTTCATACGTATATTATTTGTTTGACAATAATATACGAGCTGGGAATGAATTCGAAGTACATTAGGGGTCTTGATGGTTTTACTAGGACCCGCTCATGATTTATATGATAGTAAAATACTTGTCGATATTTTATTAACATATGACTAATGTTATTTCGATCCTAGAGGGTCACACACAAACAATGCGCTTGATTTTCAATACGATTGAAACTTCCGGGTTAAAAGTGTAAACGTCAAAGAATAAAGGGGAGGAAATTCCAAAGTGGAATTTCCACCCCATTAACCGTCCAAAAATGATGCATAAGAATGCATTTGACTTTTTGAATTCAAATGCACTAATGCTAGTCTTGAATGGGAGCTTGAAAAAGGGGGAGGTTACATATGGATGTTAATGTGATTAACACCATATTAAGACCACATTTGATGACAATGTTTTTCATCCTTTTTGCACACTTTGTAAGACAAGAAAAAAAAGCAAAAAAAATACTCCCTCCTTCCTCTAGTTTTTGGCCGAAAATATACACACAAACCAAGAGAAGAAATCGTTTTTCTCTTGGTTCATTCTTGACATATACGCTTCAAGCTCTAGTTGCTTCAAGGGAGGAATCAATCACGCATTGGTGTGGACTAACTAGAGAGAGGAACGGACGTTGCTCTTCCGCTACGCACTCGATCACGCTTCAAGAGGTATACTCGAAACTCGTAGTTAAATGTGAATTTAGAACTTTGTATTCGATCGTTTATACGTTTTTGTATAATTTGATATGCAAATCATGTATAAAATCCCAACAGTGGTATCAGAGCCCGGTACATATGTTCTAATTCACTTTAAATGTCTTGAAATTTGATTTCATGAATTATAATATCATATGTGTATGTTTTGATATCATCAATTGAGGTTGTTGTGCATTATGTGTATTGTGCAATTATGTAATTGTTAAGGCCTGTCAATATTTTTCTAAAATTCTGTAAAAATATGTTTCGAACAGTAGACAAAATTTCGAGACCACTGTAATTTTTCTGGAATTGTTTCGATTTTTTAAGTGCTCGAAATAAATGTTTGAAACAGCCATATGTTCATCCGAACGGATTTGATATACCTTTCGTTTGAACAGTTTTAAGTGCTGTATATATTTTTATAGAATTCTGGAAAAATATTATTCAAACAGTACATTGAATTTTGAGTTCACTGTAATTTTTCTGGAATTGTTTCGATTTGTTAAGTGCTCGAAATAAATGTTTGAAACAGCCATATGTTCATTCGAACGGATTTGATATACCCTTCGTTTGAACAGTTTTAAAGGCTGTATATATTTTTATAAAATTCTGGAAAAATATAAATAAAATATTAGAGTCAATTTCGAGTTTACTGAAATTTTTCTGGAATTTTTTGGATTTCTTAAGTGCTCGAAATTGACATTTGAACAGTCATATGTTCACCCGAACGGATTTGATATACCATTCGGTTGAACAGTGTTTTAACGGCTGTATATATTTTTCTAAAATTCTGAAAAAATATAAATCAAATACTAGAATGATTTTCGAGTCTACTGTAATTTTTCTGGATTTATTTGGATTTATTAAGTGCTCGAAAATGATTTTTGCATAGCCATGTGTTCATCCGAAAAGTTCGGAACACTATTCGGATGAACAGTGTTTTTCGGATGAACAGTGATTCCGATTTCACTGTTCACGAAACACTGTTCACGACTGTTCACATAATTAAAATGGTCCTAAAATTGTTTTGGATTTTGTTTTATTAATTATTGTGAATATTTTGGCTATTCTAGTATTTTGACTTTTGATTGTCAGAAGAAAATTAATTAAATTATTATAACTTGTATGATAATTTGATTAGATTTTAATGTTACAATATTTTAATTAATAGCACTAATATGATTAGTTGTTAATTTTATTTATATTGGTTATAAATAATATTAAATGCTTATTAATTAAAATTAAAGGCCTTAATTAATTATGTAAAACCTATGAGTTATTGATTTGGTTGTGACATTTGATGTACAATTTATTACATATATGTGTTATAATTGTGTGTACCTTATTTGACATCCTTACATGTTTTAATTGACTTAATTCATGTATTATATATATTTTGATATATTGGATGTTTTATTTTCATTGTGAATGAATGTTGGGATAAGTGATATGATCTGGTTTTTGAAATACAGTCTGCGTACTGTCTTTTATATGACGACTTGTGTCAAAAAGAAATATAGCCTGCGTGCTATTTTATGACGACTTGTGTCACTTTTATTTTATTATTTATTACATTGACCTGCGTGTCAATTATTTATCACCACGTGTGATTGTAATCAATAGAAGACGAAGCCACCGAAGGAACTGAAGGAGGACTGAAGACTTAGTTTAGAATTAAGTCTAGTTTTCTTTTCGGTTTTTAGATCATATCACTAATCCCATTTATTTGCGTTATAATTCTTAATTTTCATGCTCATATGATATATATTCTTGCTTGAGTGAATGTATATATGCATGTATGATCATGATTATATATTTATAACTAATCCTACCTTAAGTCAAGTAATTTGCCATACCTGACCCTAAAGTCGGAATAAGACATACGTATGCATGGACCTGCCAGATTGGCAGACATGACATGTCCTATGACTTGATCCCGATGGAATAATCGAATGATTTCCGATTCAGAATCGGGCTTCGATTGTTCATTCTGACTTTCGTCAGTAGGCTCAGGTTACTTGAACAGTGATTCCCATAATCAGATTTGGGCCTGTTGGCAAAAGTTGTCACCAATGCAATCTTGTAAGATTTTTGGTGACACCGAGAATTATGCCCGGCATAAATGGTGATCATTCACCTACTCACATGATTGGTAGTCGAAATGTTGCGTGCTGCCGTTCGATTATTAATTATCTGAGTTCTCGGATACATTGTGTATTTTAGTAGGATTATGAACACATTGTATGAGTTCAAATATTTTGATATTTTGAATTATCACTATGACATGCTTATCTGAGTTATTTATTCGCTTCTTACCGCTGTAGTTATCATGTCTACGAACGATAAAAACTCTAAGTCTCTCCGCTCCGCTTTGGAGAAATGCAAACTTAATGGTGCTAATTTCCATGACTGGGCTCGCAACTTGAGAATTATTCTCAAGTCTGAGAGAACAGATTATGTGCTCACCACCAAACTTCCTGAGGTCGTTCCCACCGATGAGAATGAGTATTATGTCTATGAACAGCACATGAATGATGCTACAGATGTCCAGTGCTTAATGTTGGCCAACATGGAATCGAATCTTCAGATTCAATTCGAAGAGGTCAACGCTTACGATATGTACCGCCAGCTGGAAAATTTGTTCCAGCGGGAGGCACGCAATGAGAGATACGATACTGTTTGTGCTCTTGTTGACTGTAAGCTAGGCAATGGACAGCCAGCAAGTCCCCATGTCATCAAGATGATAGGGCTGGTCGAAAGACTGGCCTCATTGGGGGCACCCGTCTCTAAGGAGATGTCTGTGGATATCATTCTTAGGTCGCTGCCTGATTCCTTCAGTGGTTTTGTGTTGAACTTTAACATGCACCAATATGACAAGACGTTGTCTGAGCTGCATGGTATGATCAACAATGCTGAACAAAACATTAAGAAGGCAAAAGGCACTTCTTCCTCTGTTCTGACCATTCAGAACAAGAAACAGTTCAAGAGGAAGAAAGGTGCCAAAGGCAAGACTAAGCTTGCCCCCCGTGCAACAGCTCCTACTCAAAAGGCATCCAAGAAGGATGCCAAAAGGGAAGACAAGTGTCATTATTGCGGAATAATTGGCCATTGGAAGAGAAACTGCAAGAAGTACCTGGCAGACAAGAAGAGTGGTTTGACCACTACTACTCCGCCAACAGGTATTCATGTTATAACTGATTTACCTTCTGATTCTAATTCTTGGGTGTTAGACACTGGATGTGGTACTCATATTTGTCGAAATATGCAGCACCTGCAGAATAGAAGGAAGCTCACAAGGGATGAAGTGGACCTACGAGTAGGCAATGGTGCAAAAGTTGTAGCTCTTGCTGTAGGAACACTGTCTTTAAATTTACCATCTGGATATTGTATTGTTTTGAATAATGTATTCTATGTTCCTACTTTATGTAGGAACATTATATCAATTTCCTTATTAAATCTGGATGGTTTTTTCCGTTACTATTGATAAAAGTGGTTGTTTTATCTCTAAAAATGGAAATGTTTATTGTACTGCATCCCTGCAGAGTGGTCTCTATATCTTGGAAACAAGTGTAGAAACTTATAACATCAGTATGAAAAGGAACAAGCCCAATGACTTGAACCCGACATACTTATGGCATTGCAGACTCGGTCATATAAGTGACAAACGCATTAAAGAGCTCCATGACAATGGAATTCTTACGTCATCTGGTTTTGAATCTTATGACAAATGCGAGTCATGTCTTTTAGGAAAGATGACCAAGTCACCTTTCACTGGTACGAGTGAAAGGGCAAGTGATTTATTGGGAATCATACATACTGATATATGTGGCCCAATGAACACGCCCGCTAGAGGAGGTTTTCCATACTTCATTACCTTCACCGATGACTTCAGCAGATATGGTTACGTATATCTGTTGAAACATAAGAGTGAAGCCTTTGAAAAGTTCAAAGAATTTCAGAAAGAAGTAGAAAACCAACTCGGCAGGACAATCAAGATTCTTCGCTCCGACAGGGGAGGAGAATACTTGAGCCATGACTTCTTGCAACACCTAAGAGAATGTGGTATTGTATCACAACTCACACCTGCTGGTACACCACAACACAATGGTGTCTCCGAAAGGAGAAATCGAACCTTATTAGATATGGTTCGATCAATGATGAGCACATCAGAACTCCCAACTAGTTTTTGGGGTTATGCATTGGAAACTGCCGCTTCCACACTAAACAAATGTCCAACCAAATCAGCACCTAAGACCCCACATGAGATGTGGTTTGGGACTCTTCCCAAACTAGGGTACTTGAGGATTTGGGGATCCGAGGCCTATGTTAAGAAAGTTAACAAAGATAAGCTTGGACCTAAATCCGACAAGTGTTACTTCATTGGTTATCCTAAGGAAACCAAGGGATATTACTTTTATCTCAAACCCGAAAATAAGATTTTCGTGGCTCGTAATGGAACTTTCCTTGAGAAAGAATACATTACAAAGAGATATAAGAGTAATGAGACTCTTGAAATTGTTCAAGAGGGTGATGTAGCAGGTACTAGTACCTTAGCTGAATCACCTCAGGAGGTGGACCCTTCTTATGAAGAAGAGGTTCAACTCGATCCACGGGAAACCGTAGACGAGCCTGCTGATACTCAAAACATCCCTCGGAGATCCGAAAGGTCCCGTCAGGAACCCGATAGATGGTATGGGGAATTTTTCCTGATTGAAAGCGGGGAACCCTCAACTTATGAGGAAGCCATGAAACAACCTGATGCTGATGAATGGCTCCTAGCCATGCAATCCGAGATGGAATCAATGTACCATAATAAAGTATGGACATTGATTGATTTGCCGAGGGGTGATAGACCCATCGAATGCAAATGGGTATTTAAACGAAAGCTTGATAAAGATGGAAATGTCCATGTTTATAAGGCTCGACTTGTGGCTAAAGGTTTCAAACAGATTCATGGTATCGACTATGATGAAACTTTTTCTCCAGTCGTTAAGTTTAAATCCATTCGGATTATCTTAGCCATTGCCGCATACTACGATTATGAAATTTGGCAAATGGATGTGAAGACAGCTTTCCTTAACGGGAAACTAGAAGAGGATGTGTACATGACACAACCTCCTGGATTCACAAGCTCGAAAGAGCCTAAGAAAGTATGCAAACTTCAAAGATCTATTTATGGTCTGAAGCAAGCATCTAGGAGTTGGAATCTTCGCTTCAATGAATCAATCAAAGAGTTTGGATTCATTCGATGTGAAGAAGATTCTTGTGTATACAAGAAGGTTAGTGGGAGCAACATTGCATTTGTCGTGCTATATGTAGACGACATTCTTCTCATAGGAAACGACATACCCATGCTTGAATCAGTCAAGGCATGGTTGTGCAAATGTTTCTCTATGAAAGACCTAGGAGAGGCTCAGTACATTCTTGGAATTAAGATCCATAGGGAACGATCTAAGAGACTCATTGGACTGAGTCAAAACACTTATATTGATAAGGTATTACTTAGATTCCATATGGAAAATTCCAAGAAAGGTAATCTCCCTATGAGACATGGCATTTCTATTAGTCGTGCTGACAGTCCCACAGACAGCATCGAAATAGAGAAGATGAACAAGATCCCTTATGCCTCAGCCATAGGATCTATCATGTATGCCATGCTTTGTACACGACCTGACGTTTCTTACGCTTTGAGTGTAACAAGTCGTTATCAATCGTGTCCAGGACAAGAGCACTGGAAGGCCGTAAAGGCCGTTCTTAAGTATTTGAGAAATACTAAAGACATGTGTCTTGTCTATGGGGGAGATAAAGAGTTACAGGTTGTAGGCTACACCGATGCGAGCTTTCAAACCGACAAAGATGATTCTAGATCTCAGTCTGGTTATGTGTTTTGCATCAATGGTGGCGCAGTGTCTTGGTGCAGTAGCAAGCAAGGCACTGTGGCTGATTCTACGACAGAGGCAGAATATGTTGCAGCATCTGAAGCTGCAAAGGAAGCATGCTGGATCAAGAAGTTTGTGAGTGAGCTTGGTGTTGTACCTAGCATTGACGAGCCAGTAGTGTTATACTGTGATAACACTGGTGCAATTGCTCAAGCCAAGGAACCAAGATCACATCACCGCTCCAAGCATGTGCTCAGAAAGTATCACATCATTCGTGACATCACGGAACGAGGCGATGTGAGTGTATGCAAGATACATACAGACGATAACCTGGCCGACCCATTGACCAAACCTTTGCCTCAGAGCAAACATGACAAGCACGTATCTGGTGCAGGACTTAGATATATGCTTGAATGGCGTTAGGTTTAGTGGGAGCTGTATTGTCTGTATTTTGTCATAGTTTAGTCCTGATAAGATTATGTTGAATAATTGATTCAAATATTTTGATTCCATTGTTATCCATGGCTTCTAGAGAGGTCTTTGGGGTTGAGGATCCCAAATGAGAAACCCTCTACTAAGCCTAGAAGCAAGGGGATAACTTATCTCTGATCAAATGTTCACTGATTGGAATCGAACATTGTAATGATCAGCATGCACATGATTGTCTTGGTCACGTTTCTTAGACAAGAAAGGGAGTAAGTGTACTATAGTCATGTACATGGGTATATATCTTGGAACTAGTCCAAGCTGTGATACTGGATTCGACCGCCATGAGAACTTAGAAGATGACATATCTGTGTCCTAAGTGTTTCTCATCGAACTTATGTTAAATGGTGATTCTTAGACCTGTATGGCAGGAATGCGTTAGCATGAGACTTGCGTGTCTTGACTATGTAAATCGTCTCCTGTAGAAGGGAGGCTATAAAGGCATATGTTGGGCATACTTGGAACATGTTGGTACATTGGTTGTACATCAGAGGGGATTCGCACAAATCGGTTATGTCGATTGATTCATAAAATCTCGGTAGATTAATGGTGATTAAGATGGCCATCTCCAGTAGCAGTACTGGGTATCACATTAATTCTATGTATCCGAGACAGTACAGGTGCAAGAGTATGGTGACACATATCTTACCATAGCTTGACTGTGAGAATCGCGATGCGAAAGAATCACTTCACAAGTAATCGTCCAAGGGCAAGTGGGAGTGTTGGAATTATGAGATGTTTGACACGTCATAATTAGTGCCCATTGAACAATTTGATTGTTCGAAGTGATTACTTATTTAAGGTTAAGTTCATACGTATATTATTTGTTTGTTAATAATATACGAGCTGGGAATGAATTCGAAGTACATTAGGGGTCTTGATGGTTTTACTAGGACCCGCTCATGATTTATATGATAGTAAAATACTTGTCGATATTTTATTAACATATGGCTAATGTTATTTCGATCCTAGAGGGTCACACACAAACAATGCGCTTGATTTTCAATACGATTGAAACTTCCGGGTTAAAAGTGTAAACGTCAAAGAATAAAGGGGAGGAAATTCCAAAGTGGAATTTCCACCCCATTAACCGTCCAAAAATGATGCATAAGAATGCATTTGACTTTTTGAATTCAAATGCACTAATGCTAGTCTTGAATGGGAGCTTGAAAAAGGGGGAGGTTACATATGGATGTTAATGTGATTAACACCATATTAAGACCACATTTGATGACAATGTTTTTCATCCTTTTTGCACACTTTGTAAGACAAGAAAAAAAAGCAAAAAAAATACTCCCTCCTTCCTCTAGTTTTTGGCCGAAAATATACACACAAACCAAGAGAAGAAATCGTTTTTCTCTTGGTTCATTCTTGACATATACGCTTCAAGCTCTAGTTGCTTCAAGGGAGGAATCAATCACGCATTGGTGTGGACTAACTAGAGAGAGGAACGGACGTTGCTCTTCCGCTACGCACTCGATCACGCTTCAAGAGGTATACTCGAAACTCGTAGTTAAATGTGAATTTAGAACTTTGTATTCGATCGTTTATACGTTTTTGTATAATTTGATATGCAAATCATGTATAAAATCCCAACAGAAGATTGATGATGAATTACTCTCTCAAGAAAATAGGCTATCACGCAGCCTCGAAAAATTGCTTGTCGGTACTCCAAGATGACATTACAACAGCCTATGAATGCGTGCAATTTCCCAACTCTGCAGCATTTCGATTTCTTTTGAACACTCGGGTCAAACCAGAGGTAAATTAACATCCTCTTCTCACACATCTTCGCTAGAAGATGTTCGGAAGTTACAAGATCAAACTCATGGAAGGCTTTTTGTGTAGACAATCGGATGGCAAATTTGGTAATCAGTGGAGAACAATTTCAGATACTTCTTCGGTTATATTTAGTTTCTCCGCATTTTGTAATAGGACTGCGAACTTTTATGCTTTAGATCCTGCCTCTTACACTACTAGAAAAAGCAACAAAAATGACGAGATTCTAATTCGTCTTATTTAATACAACGACAAAATAAGTAAAAAAAAGACAAGTATCGGTTGAAGTCTAATTTCTTAAGGTAAAAAAGACGAAAAACAACAATACGTCTGATTTTGTCTTAGTTTGACGTTTTGGTATTGTATTTAAACAAAATTTATATTTTTGAAAAAATTAAATACTATCAAATAAGACAAAATAAGACTTGTGTCTTTAAAAAACTTGGTCTTATTTTGTCTTAGTTAATAGCTTCGTAAAAGTAATTATTTATTTGTAACTAACCTAAGTTTTTTTTAAGTGTTTATATATGTACTAACTAAGACAATATAATGCAATATTTTGAAACAAATTGCAAATAGTCCACTCTTGTTGATTGCAAGTCCCCTAAAATTAAAACTATTTTTGTAATAATTGATTTAACTATTTTTAAACAAAATTAATATTTTTAAAATTATTGAATTCTACCAAATAAGACAAAGTAAGACGTGCCTCCTAAATAAATGCCACACGTCTTATTTTGTTTTAATTGTTGTCTTCCGAAAACTAATCTTTTATGCCTTTTTATAATAATAACTACACTAACTTTTTTACGTAGTTATATATGTACTAACTAAGAAAAATAATACGACATCTTTTAAAAAATTGCAGCCTCATCAATTTCATCTTAAACATAGTTTATTAGAACTAGGTACGAGTACGTTCGATCATCGATTAAGGATTAACCATAAAATGAAAAATTATTATAAAGTTAATATTTTATGAAATAATATATTAGTGCATTAAAATTTAATACAATTATTGAAATGAAAGGTCAAAAAATGAATAAACATATAGGAGCAAATAAGACAAACAAAGACAAAATTAAATTATTTGTCTTTGTTTGTTTTAGGAAATAAGATAATAAGATGGAAAAAAGACAAGGATTCTCTCCTCTCGTCTTTCTTTGTCTTTTTAATTAAAGAGGTTACCTCAATATTTTGTTTATGTTAAACAAAAATAAGACAACATACGACGAGTGGAGAAAATAAAAGCAATTATAAACGACCTAGCAAATAAGACGAGACTCTCTTTTTTGAATCTAAAAAGACGAAAAAAGACAAAAATACTCGTCTTTTTGTCATTTTTTCTGATAGTGTTATATTTTTTTGGCAAAAATATAATGCAAAGGATCTTTATTTTTGCCCATGTAGTTTGAATCTTTTATCTATAAAAAAGTGTGAAATGTGGGAAAATTATGGAAGGAATTTCATCATCACTTCTAATTTGAATAAGAGGAGCAAATTAAGTTAAGAACTTTATTTGGTCTAAAACATGGTTAGGAATTTCCATAAGATCTTAATTTATAAGGCACTTAATACAATTCGTTAATAAATCGACCGAATAATATAGATATTAAATTAACTAATTTTAAGTACTTGATGAATTTAACAAATATGCTCACCTGTCAACACATCAATCATGTCTTTAGTTAGGATGTGTGGACTCTAAAAATAATACCGAACACATGGACAAGATCATGTATTATACCGTGTACATCTGCACCGTAAAAATAGTTTTCATCCTTTAATTTTACACCTTCATACAGAAGGCGAAATTACGTGTCAATCAAACACAAGCTTCACTTCATGCAACCTTTGCATGTGAAGAACACTCACCACCTGGACTCTTCACTCTTCCCTTTAATTGCCACCTCTTTAATTTGATCTCCACCCAACATTTCAATCTCCCAATATTATTAAAACACAAAACTTATTCCTATCTCCAATTTGAGATCTTCTCATCAATGGCTCACCGTCAAACACGCTATGATCAGTCCCAATATCAGCAACCCCACCACCACCAGCAACAACTAGTTCACAAGGTGGCCAAAACCACTACTGCTGTCACCATCGGCGGATCGTTGATGGTTTTGTCCGGGCTAACACTAGTCGCCACGGTCATCGGCCTTGTAATAGCCACGCCGGTGCTGGTAATATTCAGCCCCATCATAGTCCCGGCTGCGGTAACCCTACTCTCTATTCTTGCGGGGCTTTTAACTTCGAGTGGGGTTGGTGCCACGGCGAGCTTCGTGTTCTATTGGATGTATCGGTACGCCACCGGGAAACATCCACCGGGCGCGGACCAGCTTGATAGGGCACGGAACAAAATATCTCATGCGGCTTGGGATCAGGGACGGACGCAGAAATTAATGTAAGAGGTAGCATAATTGTTAAAATATAAAATCATTAAAAAAAATTTAAAAGCTAATACAAAAAAGTACGATACGGATATTACAAAATTCAAATCAAAATTGACCACGACGCTTTGTCATGCTTTGAAACCCAAACATATATATACACACATATTAAGCTTTTCTTGATTATCATAACTACAATTGTCTCAAAAGCAACTCAAAATTGATTAACCCAAATCAGAAAATCGTTTATTTTTCAAAAATATATGCATATAATGATATAAATCTAAAGTAAAAGTTTCTTACTTACTCAAAACAACAAATTTGATTAGAATTTGACACAAAACACTAAAATTGTGAATTTGTGATATGGTGTGGCTGTGTGGTGTAAATCAAACCTGGAGTAAGGCTTAAGAAATATTTGAAACGTTGGCTCAATAATTTACCGATTTTGTTTCCATTTTATATGATGTAAATTAAGGATAAAATAGTAATTTTTAACTAGGGATAAAATAGTAATTTCATATACCAAATTCAAGAGGAGCACTTGCTACCTAGTGCCCCTCTTTAAATCCGTCCATGCTTGGGATATTAAAGAGAAGGCTGAACAGTTTGCTCATGAGCAGAGTCCTGATACTAGGACTTGAAAATTATTGGCTTTTGTTGGTTTTGCGTTTTTATGCATTGTGTCTTTTTATATGGTTAATTATCTTGTCTTTTATGTAAACTGTAATATTAGTTAGTAGTATGTTATTAAGAATGTGTTCTTTTGATGTATGGTTGATTTCTTGCTTTTTGTAAATTGTGCACTATGATCAGTTCGAATGAAACTTTTTTGCGAAGTTGGTGGTGGATTGTGCAAGTTGCTCTCCTTTTTTGCTATATTATTAAGGCTAAATTATGAATAAATTAAAAATTAGTTAATGGTTTGGGTAGGATTTTATTTTATTTAATGTTTAAAATAATCCATTAACAAATGTTTAAACTATATTAATTAAATAGGGCAAATGGCTTCTGACGTCACTCACGTTTGGAAAAAAAATCAGTTAGATCACTATGTTTTAAAAACGTCAGTTAGATCATTAAGGTTTAAAAAGTTGCTCAAAGTTGTTCATTCGGGTCATTCCATCAAATTTTTTACGGTATTTTTGTTCGAACACATTTTTTCCTCTTCTAAACACTCAATTAACTTTTATTAACATATTGACCCCAAATTAGATATTACAATTTTTTTTTGATTTCTCTTTTCATATTTTTTTTCGATTTTTTTTATTTCTCAGGAGCCATTTGCCGGATTAGTGACGTTTTTGAAACATGAGTGATCTAACTCCCATTACTCTTGTATTCCTACACCGCCTATGGATGCATTATTACCGGATTAGTTATGGGTTTTTTTTAAAGAATTTTTTCCCTAATGCATTTCTTATAATTTTCACTTGATTTCTAAATTTTGTATAAATTGTGTGATAGCTTTTTCTAATTTTCTAACATCCTGTTCAACTATTGTACCAATGATGACTCTGCTATGCATCATTGCCGGAATAATGATTGAAGGAATTCATCCTCCAATCGCCACAATCAAACTCCCTTTCAACAATAAAGCTTCAATTCACTACAAACAAATATTTGCTTTGTCCCTAAAAGATTGTCACATTTTGATTTTTGGTAGTCAAATATTATAAAATTTGATCATGGATTCCCATTAAACGATAAGAAATAATAGTCTTGTGGGATCTTGTTAGATTCGTCTCAATATATATTTTTAAAATATTAACTTTTTATAAGTTTTTCGTATGTAGAATAATAGATATATATATTTTAAATCGTATTTTGTTGACCACCAAAAGTCAAAATGTGGCAATTTTTTAAAAACGAAAATATTATAAATCAAATATGAATCAGGCCAAAAGACAAAAGGTAACCTCTATCCAACAAATTAAGCCAAACCCGAAGTTTAGTCCCTATCAACAAGTAATACCAACATCTAAGATTGCGAAACCAATAAATAATCATTACCCATTACAAAGGGAAACCAAATCTTTCCCAAATTAATAGTCATTGGAAAGCACAAATAGAAAAAGTTACAATATTTAAAATAGATTGTAAAAATCCTAAATTAATAACATAAGGAAATTAAAATGCAAGACGAAGATATAATTTAGGGTTAATGGCACCAAAGATCACTGAAAGTATCTAATATTTCCAGATACATCACCCTCATTTTAAATAGACCATGGTAGATCACTCAACTGCATTTTTATGGGCATACTTGGTCACCGGCCGTTTTGAAAGATTTTGGGTACATTTTGTAAGTTTTTAGTAAGGGTTATTTTGTCCATTCATATTTATAGACATTTAATCCTCGTTTTTTAACTTTTTTTTTCAATTTTTTTTAAAACTTTTTTATACTTTTTTTTAAAAAATAATTTTGAATTTTTTTTAATATTTGTTTTGGTTTTTTTTATAATTTTTAAAAAAAAGAAAAAAAAAAGAAAAAAAAAAGTTTTTTAAAAAAAGTTTTAAAAAATTTTACAAAAGATTTAAAATTTTTTTTTTTAAAAAAAACTAAAAGTTAAAAAAAAAAAAGGATTAAATGTTAATATGAACGGACAAAATTGCCCTTGTTAAAAACTTACAAAATGCACCCAAAATCTTTCAAAACGACCCAGTGATCAAGTTTGCCCAAAAAAATGTAGTTGAGTGATATATCATGGTCCATTTAAAATGAGGGTGATCTACCTAAAAATATTAGATACTTTCAGTGATCTTTGGTGCCATTAACCCTATGATTTATCAAAAGCTTCAAGGAAATAACTGAGAACTACGAGAAATGAAATTAAAGACAAAGCTCCAACTAGGTGTGTGAACTGTTAACATAGATGATGTGGAAACCGGTGGAAGCTCACAGACGTAATAGAGTCGACCCTCTGTTCACGTGCTTCAATCACCGTCCTCGTACTTCGATCTTGAACAAAACATATATTATAAGTAAAGACGATGTCACAACAATGGTCAGCAAGTAACCGACAGAGCGTGATCAGGTTGCGCAGTTCCACGTGGGCAGATATAGAACATGTCATAAAGTCAAATAATTAGACAATGCAACATTACGAGCAAATTGGTGAAATAATCTCAATAGTAAAACCAGATTGTATTTTGGCCCTCAATAATTACACGGTTGCAGTATGGTCCCGAAAGTGGCTAAATAGTTGCACTTTAGTCCCCACGTTATGTTTTCCGTTAAGATTTAGTGGCCATGTGGGTTTATACGTGAAATATGGGGCAAACATGTAATTTTCAACACTTAAATTGTCTTTTTGGCCTAATTGGTGTCAAACGAAAACCCCCAACCTCTCCCGCCAAAAACACTTAAATATATAAATTTTAAACACTTAAACTTACTTTTTGTTTACTTTTTTTTTTTCAATTTCAACGTTTTTCGCAATTTCTTTTTCCATTTTTTTTTTCGATTTCTTTTTCGGGTTTCTCTTTCGTTTTCGCATTTTTTTTTGATTTGTGAGCAAATTGTTTGATAGTTGCTTCCGTTAAAAGATCCAGGTTTGTTAGTTGTTCTGGCTAAAAGTTTTGATTTTGGCAAAAAAACTTTGATTTTGATAGTTTTTCAGAAAACGAACTTTTTTACCTAAATCAAAAGTTTTAGCCAAAACAACTACCAAAATTGAAACAAAATGAAAAAAAAATCAAAAAAAGGGAAAGATTAAATTGAAAATTTGCTAATTCACATTTTGCCCCCGATACTATCAAATTGCTTTTAATATGCCCCTTATACTTCTAGTCGTTTCAATATGCCCCTTGAGACGTCCTCAGACTTGTTTGTTTTTATTTAATCATGTAAAATAACTATTTCACCCTTGTATCTATTCAAAAGTATAGGGGAACAACATTAAAATATTTTATATAATTAATATTAGATCCCACCCCTTCTTCTTCATTCGTCAAACTTTTTCAGCATATTTTGAATCAGAGATGAGATATTATAATTGCTAGCTTGTATTAGGTTATTTACACTCTGCTTTGTTATTGTAATTCACAAAGTACGAATTGTGAATTCCACCAGCTCCTGTTCAGATGCTCCTTCTCGAACTCCGGGAAGGTAGCTTCGGATCCGACCAAGTACAGCAGCAAACTGGTGGAATTACAAATATGATTGATTTGAAGACTGCTTTTTGTTTTTGAGATGGTGGTGTGGGCGGTTGATGATGGTGGTGTGGGCGACTGATGATGGTGAGGACGATGATCGAAGATGTACGGCTGTGCCGATGATGATGGGGAAGGGATTTATGAGGTCATGAAGAGGAAGATGAGTTTGAGGAAGAGGTTGAAGAAGAAGGGGTGGGGTGTGTTGAAGAAGAGTCGGTAGGAGTCTAATATTAATTATGTAAAATATTTTAATAATGCCGATTATACTTTCGAATAATAAGAATGGTGAAATAGTCATTTTATATAATTAAATGAAAAAAACAAGCATGAGGAGGTCTTGGGGGCACATTGAACAATTAGAAGTATAAGGGGCACATTGAAATCAATTTGATAGTATAGGGGCAAAATGTGAATTAGCCTTAAAAATTTAACCAAAGATTAAGTTTAAGGGTTTAAAAATTATATCTTCAAGTGTTTAAGTGTTTTTTGCCGGTTGGAGATTTTTATCTTGGCACCAATTGGGTCAAAAAGTAAGTTTAAGTGTTTAAAATTGGCTTATTTTCTTTTGGCCCCCTGAAATATTGAGACACTTTCAATTTGCCCCCTGAATGATTTATCTTTTCAATTTGCCTCCTGAATGATTTATCTTTTCAATTTACCCCCTATTCATTCCGCCCCCTGAAGTATTTTTTTCGCCAAAAAAAATGAATTGAGGTAAGGGCAAAATTGCAAATGCACATATAAATAGATTTTGAGGCAAAATTTGTAATAATTAAAGATGAGGGTTCACTAATAAAATTCAAAAAAATATTTTTCATTAATAAATAATAAAAAAAATCCCCTTCCTTTTTCCCCAACCGTACCCAACCCAAACCCCCACCCCCTCCTTCATTTTCCTCCTAACCCCCCCTAGGGGTGTGCAGAAATTACACAACCCGCCCAACCCAACCCAACCCGACCCAACCCAACCCGAAAATGCAGGTAATTTGGGTCGATGGGTTGGGTTTGGGTTGAGTAGTTAAAAACCCAAAAAAATTGGGATGGGTTTGGGTTTACCCTCTTGAAACCCGAGGAAACCCGACCCAACCCGAATAATATATATATTTATTTAAATTTATAATATTATACTTATAGTTTTAGACTTATCATAAAAATATTTATGTGCACTGAAAATTGGTTAAGAAATTAAATTTTTTGCCTTAAAGATGCACTAAAGAGATATCGAGAAGTATGAAAGAAAGTACATAATCCACGCAAATGTTCAGTGCACAAATATCTTTTATAACCTATAAATGGCATATAAGAGGGTCATATAAAAATAACTTAAAACAACACTACAACAATATTATTATTGACCATAACTATTTTATTTTATTATTTGTTTTTTATGTGTAATACCTCGGATTTTGAACGAACGGAGAATGACCCCCAATGAATCAACATGTAGTTGATTTTGTTATATGTTATTTAAGTTAAATATATAGTAGTCTAACTTATCTTTATGATTTATTTACAGGTCATATATCGAAAACATGATATAATTATTATAGTTTTGCAATATTTTTTAGTTTTTGATACTTAGTTTGTGAAGTTTGAACTTTGAATGATAGTAGGGTTTAAAGAACAATTGAGGTGAGATTAAAAGTTTAGAAACAGTCAAGAGAAAACGTACAAGGGCAATACAAACAAAAACAACAACTTCAAAAAACAAAGTTAAAATTACACGTTCGTAGGAGTGATCAAATTAACGAATTAAGTGAGCTTGATACTTACTTACAATTACTAATAGTCTTTATACAATTAAACAATTATTATGATTTTGGTTATTGCAATTTTTAAGTTATTTTATATATAATTTTAATTGTTAAAATTAATAATGTCTGACCCGAGCGACCCGCCCAACCCAACCCGAAAATTGGGTAACCCGAAGCAACGGGTCAAATCATTCTTGGGTCGGGTTTGGGTCAAAATTTTGAAACCCGAACAAAATTGGGTTGGGTTTGGGTTTAGCCAAAACCCGCCCAACCCAACCCATGTCCACCCCCACCCCCCCCCCCCCCCCCCCCACACCCACCACCTCCATCTAGTGGTGGAAAGGAGTCGAGTAGTACCCGACTCGATAAATACCCGACCCGCTCGGTAAGCTAACGGGTATTACCCGACTCGCTCGATAAGGTATCGAGCTCGACTTTAGTACCCGACTCGACTCGATAAGAAACATGACTCGATAATTACCCGCTCGTTAAGGCAATTACCCGACCCGACTCGATAAATACCCGACTCGTTAAGGTAAAAATGAAAAGAACTTATTTTTTAACATAAATAAAAAATGTTTTGGTTTATTTAAAATATTAATAAATTAAATAAGGCTTAATTATTTCAAATATTCATAATAAAATGTACAAATCTTAATTATTGATAATTACTTTTAACATATATATTAAAATTATTAATATATTTATTCATTTATTAACGGACCGAGTATTTATCGAGCGAGTCGGGTATTTCAAACGAGCCCAACCTTGTACCCCTACCCTACTCCTTAACTATCGAGCAGTCTATCGAGTCGAGTACTCGAGCCGGGTGCTCGAGCGGGTAACGGGTTACCCGACTCCTTTCCAGCACTGGCTCCATCACCTGCGAGCAGCAGCCCCACCCCACACCATTTCAGTCGCCACATGACTTGAGAAATTAGAAGAATGCAAATTATTTCAGAATTTATTAGTAACAGGTACATTAATGAGGTGGCCGCTGCCAAATTGACTTTTGTGAAAAACGGAAAATCATAAGATTTCACATAACCTAAGAACGCAAATGAGATAGCTTACGGGGAAAATGAAGGAGCTTATTTCATTAATTTCACATTAATACTTGCCCGAAACTGAACCCGGATCCGAACCCGTTTACGTTGTTCCCTGATGTGAATGATCCACAACAATCTAACCCACAAATGAAATCAACCCTGTTGACAACAATGATACAGCAGCAAGTACAAGCACAAATGAATCTGCACCAGGGGCCGGTAGCGCAGCCGGTGGCTGCCCTGCCGCAAGATAAGGTGTTTGGGCCATTTAGTTCTGAATTGTTGGCTGTGATGCAAGAAATGGTAAAGAAGGATGTTAGATAATATTGTATATATTAGTATATTTATGTATTAATTACACTAGTAACAATATATTAGTTATTATATTTATATGGGCATGATGCCCTAAGCCCATTAGGTTATTTAGCATGCTCTAGGCTTATTAGGTTATTTAGTCTCCATATTGTACTCTATAAATATGGTATCATTGTGAATAATATAATAGAGGAACAGTTTATTCCTACATGGTATCAAGAGCATAGGTTAGAAACCAAATAATTTTTTTTTTTTTTTGAAAATTCGAATTATGGTTACTCCACCAACGGGAAAAGAGACGTCTGGGGGCTCCGGCGGCTCTGGTGGTGGGGCTCATGTGGGTGCTACTATTCACAGATCTGTTCCTGGTATTATCCCGGACCAATTGCAGCCTTTTATCTCATTAGTTGGTAATCCCAACACTTCTTCTGATCGATTAATGGGTAAGTCTACTTGTACTTCATGGATTTTTGATACGGGAGCTAACGTTCATGCCACAGGAACTTTGGGATGTTTGGTTGACCAATATGATGATGTTTCTTGTCCTATTACTTTGCCAGATGGTAGTGTTATTCATTCCACGCGTCGTGGTAATGTGATTCTCTCAAACGTATTAATTTTACGGGATGTTTTCTATGTGCCGACCTTGCACTGTAATTTGATATCAGTATCTCAGTTACTTGTCGCCTACTGTTGCGATATTGTTTTTACTCATACTCAGTGTTTTGTTCAAGACCGAAATACGAGGACGGTGATTGGAGCAGGTGAACGGAGGGATGGACTCTATTACTACTGTCATTCTGTGGTGGAGCCTTCGGTGTCCCTGTTAGCAGTTCAGACTCATAAATTGGAGCTTTGGCACAGTCGATTAGGCCATCCATCGGTGACAGTGTTGAAAGCGTTACCCTTTATTAGTAATAATGACTCTGTTTTGAATAAATCTTGTGACACTTGTCATCGTGCCAAACAGAGTCGTGCGGTTTTTCCCGATAATTTTAAAAAAGCAACTCGGTGTTTTGAGCTTATACATTGTGACCTTTGGGGTCCCTATAGTACTCCTTCCTCCTCGGGGGCGAAATATTTTTTAACTTTGGTGAACGACTACTCTCGCGCTGTTTGGGTTGTATTACTTACTGATAAAACTGAAGTCCGTAGTATTTTTATTAAATTTCTTGCTATGGTCCGTCACCAGTTTGGTTTGGATGTTTGTCGGATTCGCAGTGATAATGGAACTGAATTTCTAAGCCTTAAATCTTATTTTGCGGATCAGGGTATATTATTTCAGACATCTTGTGTTGGTACTCCCCAACAAAATGGTCGAGTGGAGCGAAAGCATAGGCATATCTTGAATGTTGCCCGAGCATTGATGTTTCAGGGGCGTCTTTCTGTTGAATTCTGGGGTGAGTGTGTTCTTGGTGCATGTTATTTGATAAATCGCACCCCTTCTCGTATACTTAACTTTCGAACACCTTATGAACTACTTTATGGCGCACCTCCCTCATATGATCATTTGCGCATTTTTTGGTGTCTCTGCTATGCTTTTGATTTGCATTCTCGAAAGGATAAGTTTGCTAGTCGTAGTCGACGATGTATTTTTGTTGGCTATCCCTTTGATAAGAAAAGATGGAAATTATTTGACTTGGAGACACATGATTACTTTGTTTCTCGAGACGTGACTTTTTATGAAGCAGAGTTTCCGGGTGTTGGTGTGTCTGTTGAGAGTGGCTCAGTTTCCGCTACTACCGAACCACGCCTGTTTTTTGGCTTGGACGATGATGACGCTTCGGATCTGGTGGTTTTACCCCAGCCTGGGGTAATTGAAGCCGTACATGGGGAATCTGTCGAGGAGGGGTCCCCTGTTCGCTCAATGGAGAAGGTTGATGTTGGTGACACACCTGTTGCGGCAGTTGCGGTTGATGTTGGCGACACACCTGTTGCGGCAGTTGAGGTTGATGTTGGTGACACACCTGTTGCGGAAGTCGAGGTTGGTCTACGCAGGGGGCAGCGTGACAGGGCTCGTCCATCTCATCTCCGTGATTATGTGCTTCGTCTGCTTCCACACACGAGTCCACCCTTACTCTCAGTTCACCTGGCTCCTCTTCCGTCTCAGATGTTACTTATCCTTTAACGAATTATGTGAGTTATGATTTGTTTTCTGCTGCACACCGTGGTTTTCTGGCCTCTGTTACCGCAGGTAATGAACCTCGATCGTATCGCCAGGCATTACATGATCCTGGTTGGTGTGAGGCTATGTCTGCAGAGATTCAGGCCTTGGAGAATAATGGGACATGGAGTTTAGTTGATCTTCCTGCAGGAAAGAAGGCGTTAGGCAGCAGATGGGTCTATAAGATCAAGTACAAATCAGACAGTAGCATAGAGCGTCTGTAGGCTAGACTTGTCGTTCTTGGCAACCATCAGACAGAAGGAATTGACTATTCAGATACTTTCGCCCCGGTGGCTAAGATGTCCACTGTTCGTACATTCTTAGCAGTGGCGACTGTTCGTGGCTGGGAGTTACACCAGATGGATGTACACAATGCATTTCTTCATGGTGATTTGCCGGAAGAAGTCTATATGAAGCCTCCTCCTGGGTTTGAATATGGTAAGGAAGGAAAGGTTTGCCGATTACGGAAGTCAATATATGGTTTGAAGCAGGCCCCTCGTTGCTGGTTTGCTAAGCTTGCCTCATCATTGCGAGCTTACGGTTTCACGAGCTCTTACTCAGATTACTCTCTTTTCTCCTTTGTGAGGAGTGGTGTTCGGCTGCATGTGCTGGTCTACGTAGATGATTTGATTATTTCTAGTAACAATTCCGCTGCTTTATGCGCTTTTAAACATTATTTGAGTTCTTGTTTCCACATGAAGAATCTTGGAGTACTCAAGTACTTTTTGGGTATTGAGGTGGCTCGCTGCTCTAAAGGGATTTACTTGTGTCAGCGCAAATATGCCTTAGATATTATTGCTGAATGTGGTTTGTTGGGAGGTAAGCCGGCGGGTTTCCCATGGAAACAAATCATAAATTGGGTGAGTCCACGACGCCTCTTCTTCCGGATGGTGAGCCGTACAGACGGCTGGTGGGGCGTCTACTTTATTTAGCTTATACGAGACCTGATCTTGCTTATAGTGTCCACATACTGTCTCAGTTTTTGCAGTGTCCACGGCAGGCTCACTGGGATGCTGCTTTACGAGTGGTAAGATATTTGAAGAATTCCCCAGGTCAGGGAATTTTGCTGCGTTCTGGATCTGACTTGACATTATCTGGCTGGTGTGATTCCGATTGGGCGAGTTGTCCTTTGACTCGTCGATCTCTTACAGGGTGGTTGGTGTTTCTTGGTGGTTCCCCAATCTCCTGGAAAAATAAAAAGCAGAAAACAGTTTCCCTTTCTTCTGCAGAGGCTGAATATAGATCCTTGACGGCAGATCATATGGGCGAAAGGGTTGCTACAAGTACTTGGTGTTTCTTCTGATGATCCTATACATGTGCATTGTGATAGCCAATCAGCTTTGCATTCCCAACAACAACAACATCAGGAGATGCAATATCAGCAACAATATTTCCGGTATTTGATGCAATTTCAAAATGGGATGTGCATGCAACAAGCTAATGCTTTGAATGATGGATCAAGAAATGCTCCAATTGAAATTACCAAGATTGATTAGAAGAAAAGAAAAGAATAAAAAAGTCTTTTTAATGTGAAATTAATGAAATAAGCTATCTTGGTTGGTTTCAAATGTTTATGGTAGGGGGTTAAATCAATGGGTAAAAGAGCTGACCTGTTATATGCACACCCAAATAGTGCTCAAATAGTGATTGTGAGGAGTGATATGACCCCCCTATTTATAAAAGTAGTTGTTGAGGTGTTGACACCTCAAACAACTTACACTATTTGGGTGTGCATATAGTGCAAAAGAGTTAGGAGTAGCTAGTATTACTAGGGGTGGGGGGTGAGGTGTGTAGAGGGGTTGGGGGGGTAGGGTGTGAGGAAGAAGGAGGGGTTAATTTGAAAATTATTGTTTTGTTATTATTAAAAAGTGCCCAAAAAAATTAATGAGTGTGTTATTCCAAGTTCACCCTTCATTTAAAACGAAATTTAATACAAATTTGACCTTTTAGGGGGTAAATTGAAAAGATAAATCATTCAGGGGCAAATTGAAAAGATAAATCATTCAGGGGGCAAATTGAAAGCGTCTCAATACTTCAGGGGGCCAATAGAAAATAAGCCTTTAAAATTTGAACAAATGGTTTCATTGATCACTAACGTTTGCTAAAAGACCCTCATTCAATCACTCTAGTATGACTTTGTATACTTTCGATCACTCATGGTCACTATAATGTATATTTTTGCTCACTTCACCAGTTTTTTTTTGTTGACCACGATTTTTTTGGAGTTTTAAGAGGGGTATTTTTGTCTATTCATAATATAATTGTAATTAACCTCATCTTCTTCACCTAACTCATCCCTTCCACAACCCACCATCAAGGCAGTCCCAACCTACACTCCGCCCCCCTGATTCTATCGCACGATTGATACCCTTAGACATAGTTTCATTTTCTCAACATTCCCATTTTGTTCAACTTCTATTCTTGTGGTCAACACTGTTTGTATATCACTCCATAAGCTAGGCAGACTGTCTATCAAATGTGGAGCCTCCATCTCACCCGGTGTCTCAGCACCTGCCACTTTCAGATTAGTAACCAACAATTCCATATCTGATACATGTTTATCAGCAAGTAAAAAATAAAGTCGACCAACTTTTTGGAGATCTAGGGGGAGCCGGACCAGTATTCAAGAGCATCCATGAGGGCTTGACTGTCGGGTAATCATTGGAGGTAAGGAATAGATCGGGGGTGATTTAGGGGGCGAGGGTGTAGGTTGGGACTACCTTGGTGGTGGGTTGAGGAATTGAGGGGATCGGTTGTGGAAGGGATGTGTTAGGTGAAGAAAATGAGGTTAATTACAATAATGGACAAAAATATCCCTCAAAAACATAAAAAAATCGTGCTTAATAAAAAAAATGGTGGATGACAAAAAATATACATTATAGTGAACATGAATGATCGAAAATATACAAAGTCAGACTTGGGTGATCAACTGGGATTTTTTAGCCAACGTTACTGATCAAATAAGCCATTTGTTCTTAAAATTATATGTGTTGCCCGATATATCACGCATAAACCCAGGTGGCAGTTAAATGTTAATTGAAAACATAACGCGGGGACTAAAGTGCAACTATTTGACCAGTTCGGGGACCATAACTGCAACCGTGTAACTATTGGGGGCCAAAGTGCAATCTAATGTCATTAACGGGGACCATTTCAGCAATTTTTCCAATATTACTATGCAGAGTCGAGTAAACAATATTACTATAAGGTAAAGTAATAGGATAGATCACATTATCAAATTGATCAATTAAACAATTAAGAGTTTTTGGTCGCATGAACAGTAGATTGTTTACTTGGCCTGGGATAAGGTACGTATTTCATGCATGCCTTTTCTTCTGATGTGACAGGAAATTGTTTACTAGAGAGTTTAAAATGCGGAGCCAGTGTAATTACCACTGATTTAGCACCTTTCATCCCAAACCTTTCGATAACTTGTTCAATGTAGCCCTTTTGAGTTAAGAATAATTTTTGTCTTGATCTTTCTCTAGTAATCTCCATACCCAGTATTTTCTTTGCAATGCCCAAATCTTTTGTCCCAAACCCTTTACCAAGTTGAGTTTTCAACCATTCTATCTCCACCTTGCTTTTCGAAGCAATAAGCATGTCATCTACATACAATACCAGATAGATCTAATCACATCCACGAAACATATGAATGTATACACAACAAATATAAGCACTTCTGGAAAACCCTTGCTTTAACATAAATGAGTCCAATCTCGTGTACCATTGGCGAGGAGATTGCTTCAATCCATTAAGTGATTTTCTCAAGAGACAAACCTGGCATTCTTTACCCTCAACCTTGTATCCCTCAGGCTCATACATGTAAACTTCCTCGTCTAGATCGTCGTGCAAGAAGGCGTTCTTTACATAAAGTTGTTCAAGTTCAAGCTCCAGATGAGCAATAATACTTAATAGCACACAAATAGAAGTATGTTTCACCGCTGGAGAGAATATCTCATTGAAATCAACACCTTCTTTTTGTGCAAACCCTTTTGCCACTAGTCTAGTTTTGTACCTTGTACCGGTTGACTTTGTAGGATCGTCCTTCCTTTTGTATACCCACTTGCAACCAATAGCAGACTTTTCTACGGGCAATGGGACCAATTCGCATGTATTGTTCTTATGGAGAGATCGCATGTCTTCATCCATAGCAACCAACCAGCTCTATCTATCCTTGTCTTTGATAGCTTCTTGAAGGTGTCTGACTCATCATCCTCCACCAAGAACCCATATTCCACCAAGTTTGCCTATCCGTAATGCCTTAGAGGTTTGTCTGATCCAAACTTATGAACTTGTCTGTAGTTCCTCTTTGGCCTAGTGGTTGCCAAAAATTCCTCCTATTGTTGTTGTAATACATGTGCATTCTCCTGTTGAATATCCCTGTGATCAAGATGAGCGTCCTCGTCCTGATTAACATTATGATTGTCCACCTGAATAGAATCTGGTTGGGTTCTAGATTTTATCTCTACCACTTGAGTATTTGATGTCCTTACATCACCATTATTAGACATCATAACTTTTGATACAGCTACCATAGATCTTTTATCGAAGACACGTCCCTATTGATTATAAATTAGGAGTCTTCAATACACCGAAGAAGGTATCCCTTAACTCCTTTTGGGTACCCCAAGAAATTTCTTTCTTGGCTTTTTCATCAAGCTTTTTATCATTAACATGATAACATGTTATACATCCGAAGACTCTGAGTTTCTCATAATCTGCATGTTCCCCTGACCATACCTTAAAACGTATATTTCTATCTAAATAAGAATGTGGAGACCAACTTACAATATAGCATGCTGTAGCAACCGATTTCGGCCACCATTCTCTGCCAAGTCTCTAATTAGAGCGCATGCATCTTGCTTTCTCAAGTAGTGTCCAATTCAGCCTCTCTATAATTCCATTTTGTTGAGGCGTGTCACTCATTGTCCAGTGTCACACAACGCCTTCCCGATTGTAGAATTCTTTGAAAGCTCCTTTAGTGTATTCGGTACCATTATCGGACCTCCCCGTTTTTAGCTTTCTATTTATACTGTTCTCAACCATTGCTTGAAAATTTCAAATACCTCATTCTTATGCTTAAGGAAGTAAATCCAAGCATATCTCGAATAATGATCAACAAACGTAACAAAGTACCTGGAACCACCCTTGGAAGCAACTTTGGCTGGACCCTAAACATCTGTATGCACATAGTCTAATAACCCTCTACCTTTGTGTTTGCTTGTAGCGAACCTTACCCTGTGGGGTTTCCCATATACACAGTGCTCACATAACTTCGTTTGTGGTTTCTTCATGTTCTTCAACAAGCCTTTTCCACTAAGCAATGATATACCCTTTTTCAACATATGTCCAAGCCGCATGTTGTGCTCCAGAGTCAAGCACTCATTTACCAGATATTTCATTGCATTGTTTCGAAACATACTAAAAATTAATCATCCTCATCATTTGAGACATAGCTTGCCTCTTATTTTTGCTGTTGCTTTCGTGTAAAGTTGTCATTGTTGTTCTTATTATAGATTACCCTCTTATTTGGGAAATTTGCTTTAAAATGTCCAAGGTCGCCACATTTAAAGCATGCTCTTAGTACTGGTGCTCTAGATTTTGATCTAGGCTTTCCTCCTTTCCATTTTTTCCTTTCGTTCGCCTTTCCTCTAGATGTAAACGATCCTTGAGCTTATTCTCTTCCATTTGTAAACAACATTCCACTTGTTGCAACCTTTCGAAGGTCATCCGCGAAAAGTGATGTTCTAGTCTCGTCCATGGTTAGAGTATCTTCTACAAGCATCAAAGGTTGAACTCGATTTTCATAAGACTTCTGAAATGAAAGTAATAACATAAGGGCTTGGTCTTCTTCGTCTATCTTCACATCTATATCTTTTAAATTTTATATAATCCTATCAAACTTATTGATATAATCCAGGATTGAGGTGCCTTCTTCCATCTTGTATGTATACAATTTGGATTTTAAGTAGATCCGACTTGTTAGAGTCTTCGTCATGAAGTTTTCCTCTAACTTTAACCACACTCATGCACCCGTTGCTTCTTCATTGACCAAGAATGTAACATCCCTCTCAAGACATAAGATTATGGCTGCTCGTGCGTCAAGATCTAACTCATCCCAATCCCCATCCTTCATACTCTCCGCTTTTTGTTCTTTTCCTGCAAAAGTTTCATGCAACTTCTGTGAATTAAACACATTTTTCATTTGCATCCTCCAATAGGAAAAATAATTTTTCTCATTAAATTTTTCTATCTCATATTTTCCGACCTTGACGATCCCAGTAGAAGAAGCCATTTTCTTTTAATTATATTGGCTCTAATACCAATTATATAGTTTACAGCGGAAATATATAGATCTATTCTAGTAAATAAAAATAAGAATAGATTGCTCATAATATAAGTTGTATTAAAAATATATCTATTGCATATGTTTTGGAATAAAACAAAATCGAAATGATAAATATATATAACCAATATATATATTAAATAACTTTTGTGATGATGAATTATAATATACAATAACCGTATTTATACTAAGTCAAAATGATGAATTATCATTCATATGTTAATGCCAAATCTGCCCCTATTAGATCATAACCGTTAGATTAACAATTGGCAATAAGATTCCTTATTAATGGCTAGGATCTATTTGGTATCCAATACCAAGCAAATCATTTGGCACCCCAATTCCAAACTCAGTCCCTCTCCCTCCAATATGTCTTGACAACGAGCTGGAGGAACGGCCCACTGGACAGCTAAAAACTGCCCACCAGCAGCAACTCCTGCACCACCAGATCGTCCGACATCTCCAATAGAGAACCCAGCAGCTCCAGCTCTAGGTCGTCCGCCCTTGCGCCGCCTCATCTCCCACCATTCGAGGTAGACAATTTTGAGGAGATAAAGCAGCCTCATGTCCCCCCCCCCCCCCTTTTTTGCAATGAAAACATACCAATTTGTATTTGTCATAACCGTAGCCCATCATCTGAGTATTGTTTGCAAAGCAAGTGCAACAAACTCATTCCCAATAAAGGTGTTGCTCGATTTCCGCATCGCTTCCTCTTCTATAATCTTCTGATAGGTTGTGTCTAAGGAGGGCAACTACTCTTGTGTGTTCAAGGAAAAACAAATTGAACCAAAACGTTCACGATTTAAGCCATACATAAAATCATGGTAGCGTTCGAGACGTAAGATTACTTCTGTACCTTCAAGAAAAGTAATCTTACGTCTCGAGATAAAAGATAAGCGAATGGATCGAGACCATTCATCATAATTCATAGATCAGAGAACAATAGGGGTAATAATATTTCCAAGAAGATCACTGGAATTGATGTAACTAGAGCCGCCGGAATGGCCAGCCGACTCATTGGTCTTGGAGGTTGTCATGGCCAAATCATTGAGAGAAAAATAGGGTAAAAAAAATAGGCTAGGAATAATAATTTCGTGTGATTTATTGAGAGAATGCAGTACAAATATATAGAGTACATAGGTGACCTAAATATTTAATGGTCCAAAATAAATAATACTAGTACAAATATATTACCAACATATAAATAATACTAGACTAATATATCGTCTAACATAAGATATAGATAGATTCTCATCTATACTAGATGTGATATTTGGTTTGCTTTTTGAGTATATGTAACATCTTCCTTGACTTCAACTAGCAAAGACCATCACCCTTACTTTAGACGCTCATGTTCGGATTCTAACTTTTGAGAAAGTTTTTTAAAGCTAAACAACTTTGGTATGACAATGTTGTTCCTTAGGGAACATAGTATTGGGGATTCTGATTGAAAGAACTTGCCGATGAGGTTCGCAGTTACGGTTATGGGGAAGACACGGGACCATCTCTCCTTTGTGTAACTCCTGAAAGCATCTTCGACAGATGAGTTCCCATTGAGCGCCTCAGCAAGCTTCTTAGCCAGGACGACCGAATCCTCTAAGGCGCAACAAGCACCTTGCCCAAGGTTAGGTGTCATGGGGTGCCATGCATCTCCAATTAGCACAACGTTTCCTTTTGCTGGTGGCGGAGTTATTCCAGGCCACAACCATCGATCTACAAGTGGACTCTTCACTACGCAATCATCCGGTGCACGGTCAACGACACTTTGAATCTCAGACGGGAAAGTTTTAAGTAGCTCAAATGCTTTCTCCCTTAGCAAAGATGCCTCGCTAATCCTTGGACCTGCAATAAATAATTGCCAAATATATATAGTTAGAACATACTCCATTTTTACTTCAATTATTCCTTCTTTTTCTATTTAATTTGGAGGTTTATTACAAATAATTAATCTAATTTTAAAGCAATCGTTCATTCACTTGACATTGTGGTTGTATCAAAAAGATTGATAAATTAGATAGTACAGACTACAGACATATTTGTCATTATAAGACTAACTCATAATTTAAGGGGTAATAGGAAAAATACCCGTCTCTAAAAATTTTTAGTATAGTAAAGGATACAAATTACAATATGGACGAATAAGGGGTACTACGAAAATCAGCCTATTTAAAATCTAAAAAAACTGACCGAGATGATCAAGTAGGTTCTGTTCGAGTATAGTAAAGGATACAAAGGAAATCGAAATGATTGAATATTAACAATCTAAGACGTTGAGTGATCAAGTAGGTTCTGTTTACAGCCATGATGATCGAGTTGAAGAACTCGAGTGATTTTTAGTGCCATGAACTCATTTTAAATTGATATGCCCAAGCTCTCAATCAAAGTGGAACGAGGTAGTAAGGTATACGAGACTAACAAATATGTACACTAGAACAAGATTTTTTGCACAAACTTAATGAATATGCTATAGATGCAGTTTTGATATGAGAAGCCTAGCAGATAAGTGTTTTACCTGGTGATGGACTGTTGGAGCATATGAACCAGAAAACTTTTGTCGAAGAAATTGGGACAAGACCTGCACGCACTCCTCTTCCATACGTATATTGTATCACTTGCTCAAATGGTTGTCCTTCGGGGTAAACTCCGAGACCACGAATAACACAATGCCCTGCATATTTTGGCTCTCGCAAACCCATCCACCTAGCCACGGGAGAATGCACCCCATCAGAGGCAATCACTATCTGTTGAAAATTCGAGATGATTTTTAGCCATTTCTACACTCTTATTTCGTTCCTAATAGGGGAATGATTTCAGATACCTTGGGAAATAATTGAGTGCCATTCTGAAGTTTCAGTATCGTTTTGCTTCCTTGATTTTCAATCGTTTCTACCCTGGAGGAAAATGAAATTGCATTTGATGGAAGTTGATTAGCAAGTACAGCAAGTAAGCTTCTCCTCTCAACGCCACGAACTTCTTGGCTGCAGGTTCACAGCAAAATAAATCACTTACAGATGGAACGCTTATAACAGATTTTAACAAATAGGTGTAAATATATTAAAATTGTTTCTTTATTACTAGCTATTTTAGGGGGTGCTTGCACAATAGTTCTCGAAGATTTCAATGTTACAAATTAAGCCCGTGGAAATTCACAGAAAATGCAGTATAGTAATTTCTAGACTTAATGGGAGGGACCAAAGTATCATTTATGTTAAATTTCATAGAATACTTGCAACACTTTTACATTCTTAGGACAAAATTTGTAACACTTCATAGGACTGACGAGTTACGACAACTACACTAAACTGCCAGGATTAAACTGAACTATGTTCTGGCAGAAATGTAACCTTGGATCTTCTTTTTGGAATCTGATGGACTGTAGGACTCGACCATCGTTTGTTTTTAGCTCGATTCTGCCCAAGCAAAAGCCGAAAGTACATTACAACGCTCAGCAGCTCAGCCAAATCCAATGGAAGTATAATAAAATTAAGCAGAAACTAGGAGTAACTTTACCCTTTCATTTCCAGAAACTGGTTCCTGAGCTCATCGCCCACGCCTATAGCGTCCAAAGCGGTCCAACCATTCCTGGACAGAGTAATTGAGACCCCTTCAGTTCTCATCGTTTCTGCCTGTTCAAGCACGGTCGATTTGATCCCAAGCCTAATACAAGGAGCAATACAATATAAATTATATCATATCAGTGAAAAAAATCAGAACACCATAAAATTTATGTATTTAACTAAACAGTTACGACGATGACGGAGATAAGCGTGTTGATAGAGATCGTCATCGTTTATGTTTGTTGTACCGAAGGGAGGTTGAAAAAGTTTTAAGGAAAACAGTGTTACGGTGACTCCATCTGGTTTCACTTGTATTCGTTTACGTTCGTTGAATATATTTAAGGCACTTTGAAAATTATAACAATTTCGAACAATTACTTTCATACACCTAGATCCGTTACTGGAATTGTCGTCCCAGCATTTTCCACACAAATTAAAAGAAACTATAATTTGACAAGGATGCTATCCATTAGAGTTTATAGTGAATAGAGATTGACCTTTTAAGTGCAACGGCGGTTGCAAGTCCGGCAACTCCAGCTCCGACGATAACGACATCATCATCTTCCCTGCTAACGGGACTAGAAGTCGAGGTACAATACTTTACTGCCTCTCTTCGGAGGAACGAAGTAAAAGGTTGTAATTGTGTTTTGAGTCGCAACATATCTGCTGGTTTGCTCATGATTGGCCTTACCGGTTTTGGACACATAAATATAAGAGATCGTGTTGACTTTTCTAGGTGGAAAACCTTTATATATGAGAACTTCCTATAATTGGACTTAACTTTATCTCACGTATTTCTTAGATGATGTCATGACTTTAATAATAAAACTTCAAATATTTATATTTTAGATCATAATTTAATGGGTTAATGGCATGAAAGATCACTCAAAGATACTAATATTTCCTAGTCGATCACCCTATTATTAAATGGACCACCTTCGATCACTGAACTGCATTTTTTTGGGCAAACTTGGTCACTGGGCCGTTTTGAAAGATTTTGGGTGCATTTTGTAAGTTTTTAGCAAGGCTAATTTTGTCGGTTCATATTTATAGACATTTAATCCTCGTTTTTTAAACTTTTTTAAATTTTTTTTTTAAACTTTTTTTTTAAATTTTTATTTTATTTTTTTTCAGTTTTTTTTTAATTTTTTTTTAAAAAAATTTTTGATTTTTTTTTAGTTTTTCTTTTAAATTTTAATTTTTAAAAATTTAAAAAAAGTTCAAAAAAATAAAAATAAAAAAAAATAAAAAATTTTAAAAATTTAAAAAAAGTTTTAAAAAAAACTAAAAAAAAATTAAAAAAAAAATTAAAAAAAATTTTTAAAAAAAATTTTAAAAAAAGTTTTAAAAACGAGGATTAAATGTCTATAAATATGAACGGACAAAATTACCCTTGCTAAAAACTTACAAAATGCACCCAAAATCTTTCAAAACGGCCCAGTGACCAAGTTTGCCCAAAAAAATGCAGTTCAGTGATCGAAGGTGGTCCATTTAATAATAGGGTGATCGACTAGGAAATATTAGTATCTTTGAGTGATCTTTCATGCCATTAACCCTAATTTAATGAAGGAAACCTTACTCTACTACCATTATAATGTGTTTTATCCAACCCTACGGGTTGTCCCAGTGGTTAGGGTGTATACAGATTGCTCCAATTGGCATGGGCTGAGAGTTTTATCTCAGGCTAAGTGCGCAGCGTAGACATGCCTCCATACACTCTGGTCCTGGGGATCGTACCGTGATTTACTCCCTTTCAAGCTGTGGGTTCGGCGTGAGGGGGCGCTTAATGTGAGCGTGATCACATTTTGCTCCAATAATGTGTTTTATCCTATCTACTAAAAAAATAATTAAATTCAGATTGACATTTTTTTATTCCGAGACAACTTTTAGCATTAGTACTATATTTTTAAAATTCATAAAAAAAAGATATTTATGAAATTATTATAAATATGAATTTACTAAAACATATATTATATTTATTTATAATTGGTATTTAATAATTGATGATCAAAATTTTATCTCGAATATACTAAAACATTAGTTGTTAAAGAGATTGTTTCATCTGGATCCATGTTACTTTGATTGTTGACCATTGATTTATTAAAAGTCTACAACAAAAGACAAAGTGAAATTAAACACTAAATGGCCTGAGAAGCACACCAAATAATCTAGTGCATGAATCTAAAATAGTCAACAATGCCGCCAAGTTGTTCACGTACACTTCTGAATTCACATGTTGAAAAATCAAGAATGTTGGCTTGTGTTTGTTTGGGACATAGGCGAACGGACTCCGTTTTTGCCTTGTCCATTCGATCTCATACTACTAGAGAACACAGTTATTTGTTTCGTTAAGATCTGAAGTTAATCTGAGGAGGATAGTACAATAGTTTCAGAATGTCTTCGAATCTTGTACGAGAAAAAAATGTTGTCGACATTTTAAAATCCGAAGCCATTCTGACTCCAAAAATATTCTGAAGCCTTTCTGAAGCCAGGTTTTATATTCATTTCTTTTGACATTAATTTAAGGTCAAATGGCACCGGACATCACTAACGTTTGATTTATTTACCACATTTACCACTGACGTTCACTTTCGTGCCAAAGACATCACTCATGTTCGAATATTACTCAACTCGTCTACTTTTCGCCAATTTTGCTGAAATCGCATTTTTAAACACAAAAGTTAGAAGGGCAATTTAGTCACGACACTTAAAATTATTAGTAACTTTTTCTAGATATTACATTTCCCCCCTAATTGGCTATCAATTGAAACTTTCGGAAAACGATACATGTTCAATTTTTGAAAAGGCCCAAAACTTAGCAAGTATAAATTTGAAAAAATGCAATTTTGAAAACTGTTAGGAATCTGTACCCGTTGTAAGATTAATTAAAGCGTCCCAAAACTAATCTAACAACTAGATCCCGCCCAGGATGACGCCCCACTAATCAGACTATAATAAGCAGAAGAAATAACTTGCGGAAACAAGAAACGACACAAGGATTTTATACAGGTTCCCCCACAACGTGTAAGGTACGTCCTGTTGCTGCTGCAGATTCCACTAATAATCACCGGAAGAATGTTACAAGGACTCCTGACCTATTCTTATATCTCTCTATTAGGTGTTCTTCTTATACTTTGAAGAACCCTAATGACAAGCCTCACAAATCTCTCTCTAGACTCTTTGTTTATGATTCTCTATTTGAGCATACAATACAACAATGAGTTAGAGACCTATTTATAGGCTACAATGAGATACTAGACCTAATGCTATTAGGAAATAACTTCTCCGTCAAGAAAAGACCTTTCTTTTCTTGCACTCCAATTATTTCCTAAAAGCCCGTCCGAAACCTATTTTTGCCAGCTGCCACAATTCTGCTCCCATTGGCTCAGCTCAGCAAATATGGCTTCACAACTCAACAATCTCCCACTTGAAGACATATTTCATTATCCCGTCTCCACCATTAGTCTTGAATCTCTATCTGCAGCAGCTCCCCTTGAGTTCATCATCCCCGAACTCCCACTGAAGCCGAGACCGACTTCAATGTCCTTCTTACCGATCCCAGAACATCCTTGAATGTCACCAACTTGGCTATCGAAGAGACATAGCCAAACCCATTGCCCTGTTGGACTTTTCCCACATTCAAACTATCAACATGTTCTTTCTTTACCTGCCAGACCTTCTTCGTCTTCTTCCCAGGCACCTTGGAACACCTCCAAGCCGGATCAGTCATCGATGAATATCTCTTCTCCCTTTTTCCTTGTTGGCCAACAACTCCCACTTGATCAGATTCATCGATATTCGGTGTTTGATCAGAACACCTCCCTTCAGTTAGCATACTTTTAAAAGGATGGGAGACCCTTTTACCACGCCTTTTCCTGCGTCCGCTAACCCCGGATGATACCTGCAACACGCCTTTGGTTGCCACCTTATACAGAGTACCTGACTTTTGACCCTGAGCAACAACCCGTGCTCCTCTTGTCACCTTCCAGGACTCACCACCAAACGCAATTCTATACCCCTCAGCATCCAGTTGACTTACTGAAATAAGATTACCTGTCAGCTTGGGCACATGTCTGACCTTCGTAATCTTCCATATAGAACCGTTTGATAACCTCAAATCCACATCACCCATACCACAAACATCCAGGATCCTTCCATATGCAAGATGAACCTTCCCGAGATCTCCAGCAACATAGTTTTTCATTATGCCACAATCACCAGTGATATGATATGATGCACCAGAATCCAACACCCAAGAGTCAATCGAACTCACCTCAGTTGCCAGAAGAGCATCATCCATGTTTACAACATTGATCTCTTTCTCAGTGCAATTCTTCTTAATGTGACCCTTCTTGCCACAATTCCAGCACTCAACTGTCCGTTCGAATCTACCCTTACCAGTCTTACCTCTATGGTTGTTCCTCCTACTTTTTTCCCCTGCAAATAATGCAGGCCCTGAAATCACCACACCTGATTCCTTCCTCCGGATCTCTTCATCCAGAATTTTACTCACAACTTCACAGGTAGTCAGTGGTTCTTTCCCAGCGGAATGAGTCACTGCAGCCCTCATGGATTCCCAACTATTTGGCAAAGATGCCAAAATAATCAAGGCCTTCCATTCATCATCAACCACAAACCCCACCGTTGCTAGTTGATTGATCAAGTTGTTCATATTATTCAAGTGTGTGTTCACAGAAGTATTCTCAACCATGCGCATATTGAAGAGATTTTTCATAAGAGATATCTTGTTGTGAGTAGAAGGCTTCTCATACAATTCCGACAAAACTTTCATCGCTCCCATAGTCGTGGTCTCGTTCTCCACATTATGAGACACGTTTGATGAAAGCTTCAATCGAATCGCCCCTAGAACCTTCCTGTCTAGTTTCTTCCACTTCTCCTCACTCATCTCTTTCGGCTTCCCAGATAAAGGCTCAGCCAGATCCTTCGTGTACAGATAATCCTCAATCTGCATCTTCCATAACCGAAAATTAGTCCCATCGAACAGCTTCATCCCTTGCAGTATCGAAACCCCTTCTTCACCCATATTATCCTGTCTGATTGGTCGTCAAACCTCGCTCTGATACCAATTGTTAGGAATCTATACCCGTTGTAAGATTAATTAAAGCGTCCCAAAACTAATCTAACAACTAGATCCCGCCCAGGATGACGCCCCACTAATCAGACTATAATAAGCAGAAGAAATAACTTGCGGAAACAAGAAACGACACAAGGATTTTATACAGGTTCCCCCACAACGTGTAAGGTACGTCCTGTTGCTGCTGCAGATTCCACTAATAATCACCGGAAGAATGTTACAAGGACTCCTGACCTATTCTTATATCTCTCTATTAGGTGTTCTTCTTATACTTTGAAGAACCCTAATGACAAGCCTCACAAATCTCTCTCTAGACTCTTTGTTTATGATTCTCTATTTGAGCATACAATACAACAATGAGTTAGAGACCTATTTATAGGCTACAATGAGATACTAGACCTAATGCTATTAGGAAATAACTTCTCCGTCAAGAAAAGACCTTTCTTTTCTTGCACTCCAATTATTTCCTAAAAGCCCGTCCGAAACCTATTTTTGCCAGCTGCCACAATTCTGCTCCCATTGGCTCAGCTCAGCAAATATGGCTTCACAACTCAACAAAAACGAAACAGGTATAATTTAAGTGTCGTGACTAAATTGCCTTTCTAACTTTTGTGCTTAAAATTGTGATATCAGCAAAATTGGCGAAAAGTAGACGGGTTGAGTAATATTGAAACATGAGTGATGTTTTTGGCACGAAAGTAAACGTCAGTGATAAATGTGGTAATTAAAGCTGAAACCAATCTGAAACCGACATCTGAACCATTCTGAATCTAAGGGTAGACATGATTAATTAAAATTAACCCTTGTTAGCCTTAATTATCAAATCCCAACCTTTTCCGAAGCTAAAATAAAATTGGGAATCCGAAGCCGGTCTGAAATTTTTACAAGTAATGATTAAATTAACACTAAGCTATATTAGTACTAATTAGCTCACCCACGCCTATCCGAAGTCAATCCGAAGCACCATGTTCGAAGCCATTCTGAAGCAAACTCATTTATAATAGGTTTGGTATCCGAAGCCAATCCGAAGCCATTTGTATAAAGGCTGAAGCATAACCGAAGTCATTCTGTATGAAAGCTGAAGCCAATCCGAAGCCAAATCCTTCAAACCAGAAAAAAAAAGCCTAGAATCTGCAATATATGCAGAAATCCAGGCTGCTATATGTATGAAATGCAACACCCAACCAACCAAAACACATCCGAAACACAAAAAAAATGAGAATACAATATCTAAAACACATATACAATTACATATACAATATAATTATACATTCAAAATACAAACACAAGTAACTCAACAAAAAACAAAAAAAAAAAGAACTAATTAATCCAAAAAACTTTACCTCAAATATTTTGAGGAACATAACTTTTCCTACAAATAACATAAGAAGGAAACAAAGTCAGACAAATTTAGACAAATACATAAAATATTAGAATAATAAAAGAATAGAAATTGAAAATGAAATGGTTACCTCTTTATCACCATTTTATGATTTAGCCTACAAAATGAAAACGAAATAAAGATTGGTATTGAACAAAAATGAAATATAAAAGTTAGACATATGTATGATTTTAGAGAGAAGATCAAATAAAACTTGAAAATGATATCAAATGGTGCATAAATAGGCAAAAACCTCAGAATTCATATATGTCCGAAGTCAATCAGAAACTAGCTAAAACTTCAGAATCTGAAGTCAATCTGAAGCCCCTATCCGAAGCCGTTCCGAAGCCATCTATCCCAATCCATTCCGAAGCCCGCTGTCCGAAGCCATTCTGAAGCTGTCTGTCCGAAGCCATTCCGAATCTAAATATGCATTCTAGGAACAACAAGCAACAGTTTCTTAATGAAACTCCTTGCGTAAGATTGCAAATAACAACAACAAAATTCACACCATAGTATTCTAACTCAATGTTAATACACAACAATGAATAAATAATACAAGATACAATATTATATACATTAAACATTTGTCATTCATAGTTCAAATAATACACTAATCGTCATCGTCTACACTCGAGTCGTCATATTCATCTGAATAGTGCGACTCGTAATCCGAACCATCTATATATGGGTCCAAAACAAATTCTTCCTCTCTTATAATGTCGTAAAGTCCTTCTTCAACAATGTCGATATGAGCGGTTGGATCAACACTAACCGGGGTGGTTGTTGCTCCTCTTGGAAAATTTCTTCGGTATTCAAAGATTTAGGATCGACATTCTGCATATGGGTCCAATCAACATGGCTTCTAGCATTCGATTTCATTGTGACCCAACGGAGATAGTACACTTGTTGCGCCTGTGATGCTAGGATGAACAAGTCATCCTTAGAAGCTCTACTTTTGTGTTTGATTTCAACCATTCCATTTCTCGGATGCACCTGCATCCACTTACTAGTGTCAAACCAAAAACACTTGAACAGTACGACTTTGTCATACATCAAGCCGTACGAGAGCTCCCAAATCTCCTCTATGACACCATAGTAGTCAACATGGTCATCATCTTCATAGAAGGAACCTTTGACACAAACTCCACTATTGTAAGTGGTTTTATTACCATCTCCCTGCCTAATATCAAAGTATTACCCGTTGACATAGTACCCCTTGTACCTTTTTATCTCAGGAGCAGGGCCTCTTGAGAGTGTCTTTAGAATTCCCAGTTTATCCATATTATCTCAAACGTGCATACGAAACCATGCAACAAAATGATTGGTGATGTCACGATTCCTTTCTTCCTCTGTGGAATTGAGATTTAACTCCTCAAGGCAGTCGTGGTACGACCTGGACAATATTGTAATCTGTTCAGTTAATTACTAAATTATATAACATGGATTGAATTAATCTTTAAAGACACACTTACCGAAGATGTTCTTTTACTTCAGGTGTGTTGGAGAGAATATACACATGAGCGGTGTTATATTCTTGAAGTTCCATGTAATGCCTATGTTTCACAACAAATGTGCCCCATCCCGGGTAACAAAACAACGACAAACGACTTGGGTCTTCCGGTTGGTTTGGCACATCGTGCCTCCTAGGCCGTGTTAGGTCGGTTTCTATTCCTTCTTCGAAGTACATGGAACAGAAGTTACAAATCTCTTTGACCAAATACGCCTCGCATATTGACCCCTCCACACGTGCCTTTTGTCTTACCGTTTTCCTCAATCCCCCTAGGAACCTCGAAACATTTATAAATTGAGTTAAATAAAAAAATAATACTCACGATTCGAAAGGATGCATCCATCTATACAGCACGGGACCTCCATTCAAAGCTTCATAAGGCATATGAATCGGTAGATGCTCCATGACGTCGAAGAACGCAGGTGGAAATATCTTCTCCATCTTGCAAATCATCTCAACAATGTCGCGGCCTAGTTATTCCACATGTTCCACATTCAGAGTAGTTGCTTAAGCCAAAAGTACATTACAACACTCAGCGGCTCAGCCAAATCCAATGACAGTATATTAAAAAATAAGCGTGAAACCAAGAGTAACTTTAGTACTTTACCGTTTCATTTCCAGAAACTGGTACGTGACCTCGTCGCCCACACCTATAGCATCCAAAGTCGTCCAACCATTCCTGGACAGAGTAATCGAGACCCCTTCAGTTCTCAGCGTTTCTGCCTGCTCAAGCCCAGTGGATTTGATTCCAAGCCTAGTAGAAGGAACAATACAATATAAATCATATAATATCAGTGAAAACAAATCAGAACACCATAATTTTATGTACCTAACTAAACAGTCATTATGATGACGGACATAAGGCTGTTGATAGAGATTGTCATCGTTTATGTTTGTTTTACCGAAGGGAGAGGTCGAAAAAGTTTTAAGGAAAAACGGTGTTAAGGTCACTCCATATGGTTTCACTTCGTTGTATTCGTTTACGTTTGTTGTAATTTTCAATTCGTATCGTAGTCTGTTGTAATCGGTAGTTGCTAAAAATATGTCAACAAAAACGTACATGGTACAAAAATATGACATCAGATTTGAATGAAGTACAAAGATGTTACATCAGATTTGTGCAAAGCACAAAAATGTGTCATCAGGTTTGTGCAAAACAAAAAGATGTGTCATCCGATTTGTAATTAAACAAAAATATATTTCATCAAATTAGTGTATTTGTTATGTAATGAATAAGTTTTCTGTGATGAGGTGGAGGAGATAGATTATAGATATACATTATATTATAATGATAAAAGTATAACATATATAAAGGTATATAAAAGTATGTCAACGAAAACAGAAAACGTACAAAAATATGACATCACGTTTGTACGAAGTACAAAGATGTAACATCAGACTTGTGCGATGCACAAAAATGTGTCAATAGATTTGTCGAAAGCACAAAAATGTGTCATCAGATTTGTGTAAAACACAAATGTATGTCATCGGATTAGTGTATTTGTTATGTAATGAATAAGTTTTTCGTGATGAGGTGGAGGAGATAGATTATAGACATAGATGATATTATAATGATAAAAATATAACATATATAAAGGTATATAAGAATGTGTCAACAAAAATGTAGATGGTACAAAAATATGACATCAGGTTTGTATTAGGTACAAATATATAACATCAGATTTGTGCAATGCACAAAAATATGTCATCAGATTTGTGCAAAACCCAAAAATGTGTCATCAAATTTTTGTAACAAATACATGTCATCGGATTAGTGTATTTGTTATGTAATGAATAAATTTTTCGTGATGTGGTGGAGGAGATAGATTATATTATAATGATAAAAATATAACATATATAAAAGCATATAAAAATATGTCAACAAAAACGTATACAATACAAAAATATGACATCAGGTTTAAACGAAGTACAAACATGTAACATCATATTTGTGCAATGCACAAAATATGTCATCAGATTTGTGCAATGCACAAAATGTGTCATCAAATTTGTGCAAAACACAAAAATGTGTCATCAGATTTTTGTAAAACACAAATATAGTTAATTGGATTAGTGTATTTGTTTTGTAATGAATAAGTTTTCCGTGATAACGTGGAGGAGATAGATTATAGATATAGATTATATTATAATGATAAAAATATATAACATAGATAAAGCCATATAAAAATATGTTAACAAAAACAGACATGGATGTAACATCATATTTGTGTAATGCACTAAAATGTGTCATCAGATTTGTGTAAAACACAAATATACGTCATCGGATTACTGAATTTGTTAGGTAATGAATAAGTTTTAAGTGATGAGGTGGACGAGATAGATTATATATATAGATTATATTATAATGATAAAAATATAACATCTATAAAGGCATATAAAAATACGTCAATAAAAACGTACATGGTACAAAAATATGACATCAAGTTTTTATAAGTACAAAGATGTAACATCACATTTGTGCAATGCGAAAAAATGTGTCATTAGATTTGTGTAGAACACAAATATGTCATCGGATTAGTGTATTTGTTATGTAATGAATAACTTTTTCGTGATGAGGTGGAAGGAGATAGATTATATTATAATGATAAAAACATAACATATAGAAAGGCGTATAAGAAAATGTCAACAAAAACATACATTGTACAAAAATTTAACATCAGATTTGTACGAAATACAAAAATGTAACATTAGATTTGTTCAATGCACAAAAATGTGTAATGACATTTGTGCAAATCAAATGTGTAATCAGATTTGTATAAAACACAAATATATGTCATCGGATCATTGTATTTCTTATGTAATGAATAAGTTTTTCGTGATGAGGTTTGGAGGAGATACATTATAGATATAAAGTATATTATAATAACATATATAAAGGCATATGAAAATATGTCCACAAAAATGTAGATGGTACAAAGATATGACATCAGATTTGTACTAAGTACAAATATATAACATCAGATTTGTGTAATGCACAAATATATGTCATCAGATTTGTGCAAAACACAAAAATGTGCCATCAAATTTGTCTAATACACAAATACATGTCATTGGATTAGTGTATCTGTTTTGTAATAAATAAGTTTTCCGTGATGAAATGGATTAGATAGATTATAGATATAGATTATATTATAATGATAAACATATAACATATATAAAGCCATATAGAAATATGTCAACAAAAATGGACATGGATGTAACATCAGATTTGTGCAATGCACAAAAATGTGTCATCAGATTTGTGTAAAACACAAATATATTTCATCTGATTACTGAATTTGTTATGTATTGAATAAGTTTTTCCTGATGAGGCGAAGGAGATAGATTATATATATATATATATATATATATATATATATATATTATATTATAATGATAAAAATATAACATATATAAAGGCATATAAAAATATGTCAACAAAAACGTACATGGTACAAAAAATGACATCAGGTTCGTACGAAGTACAAAGATGTAACATCAAATTTGTCCAATGCACAAAAATGTGTCATCAGATTTGTGTAAAACAAAAATATATGTCATCGAATTAGTGTATTTGTTATTTAATGAATAAGTTTTTCGTGATGAGGTAGAAGAGATTGATTATATATATAGATTATATTTTAGAGATAAAAACATAACATATATAAAGGCATATAAAAAAATTTCAACAAAAAGGCACATTGTACAAAAATTTAACATCAGGTTTGTACGAAATACAAAAATGTAAAATTATATTTGTTCAATGCACAAAAATGAATAAGTTTTTCGTGATGAGGTGGAGGAGGTACATTATAGATATAGATTATATTATAATGATAAAAATATAACATATATAAAGGCTTATGAAAATATGTCCACAAAAATGTAGATGGTACAAAAATATGACATCCAATTTGTACAAAGTACATAATATTAGATTTGTGTAATGCACAAATATATTTAATCAGATTTGTGCAAAACACAAAAATGTGTCATCAAATTTGTGTAAAACAAAAATACATGTCATCGGATTAGTGTATTTGTGTGTAATGAATAAGTTTTTCGTGATGAGATGAAGGAGATAGATTATTTATATAAAATATATTAGAATGATAAAAACATAACATATATAAAGATATATAAAAATATTTCAACAGGAACGTACATGGCACAAATATATGACATCAGGTTTGTATGAAGTACAATGATGTAACATCACATTTGTGCAATGCACAAAAATGTGTCATCAGATTTGTGCAAAGCATAAAAATGTGTCATCAGATTTGTATAAAACACAAATTTATGTCTTCGGATTAGTGTATTTGTTATGTAATGAACAAGTTTTTCGTGATGAGGTGGAGAAGATAGATTATATTTATAGATTATATTATAATGATAAAAATATAACATACATAAATGCATGTAAAGAAATGTCAACAAAAACGTACATAGTACAAAAATTTAACATCCGGTTTGTACGAAGTACAAAAATGTAACATTAGATTTGTTCAATGCACAAAAATGTGTCATAGGAGATGAAGGACTAGTATTACGAGAGTACTAATTAATGGGGACTAAAGAGGAAACTTCTCTAACTATTACATCGAAAAAGAGAAATTTGGCAAAGTACCATGATTTGAGGCCCACATTTAAATAATACCATGATATCTTTTTTAATTAGAAAGTACCATAAAAATTAGGTGAAGTCACTAAATTACCCCTCATTAAATCTATTATACATACATTCATCTCATTCTCTCCCTTTCTTCAACTCATTCTTCATCTCATTCTCCATTTCTTCATCTCATTCTCTCTCGCTCTCTCTCATTCCGCCGCCCCGCAGCCCACCATCTTCACCGGAATCGTCATCTTCACTTTTCTTTATAAATGCTTTGGTCTTTTAAACTTGTTTTTCTTAGAAAAGTTTAAATCTTTTTCAATTTAGTTGACTTAAAATCACGTTTTTCAATATAGTTGATTTAAAAATCACGTATTTTGATTAGTTATGTACTTTATATGTATTGTATTTTTGTTATTTGAATGTTTTGAACAAAAGTTTGAATCTTTTCTAAAAAGTTTGAATCTTTTATAAAAAGATCGAATCTTTTTTAAAAAGTTTGATTCTTTCCTAAGATTTTTATGGATATGTGGCTAAATTTGTATTGAAAATGATAGATATATGTGTAAAGTTTGTTCTTTTGGTACTTTAATATTGTTTTTTGAACAAAAATTGATGTTGATATAGATATAATGTGTGTAATTTGAAGAATTGATGTTGTTTTGGAATAAAAGTTTGAATCTTGGGGGTATTATGTTGATATATTCTCGTTTCTTATAGTATAATGAAGTATAATGAAGAATTATGTTGGTATTATGTTGATATAGTCTCGTTTCTTATAGTCCATTGTTATTATAGTCTCGTTTCTTAAGTTTTTGTTGCACAATTTATGGTTCTAACAATGTTTAATAAAATAATGTGGCTAAATTTGCATTAAAAATTATAGATATATGTGTAAAGTTTGTTCTTTTGGT
>CM016566.1:28700035-28908817 GCA_003412495.2 Echium plantagineum | reverse complement strand
CATCTAAGGCACGTCTAAAGCGTGGCCGACCTGTGGGATCCAAAGACAAAAATCCCCGAAAAAGAAAAGGGACGGAAAAGGTAAGTGTTATTGAAAGTGATCTTGAAAAGTCACCACTAAATAATAATAAACCCATAAATGAAAATGGTGCTATCGAAGAAGCACACGATCATGAAAATGAGATCATTGGCAATGAAACTATTGATAAAAATGATCTCGAGATTTCCATCCATTATGTTAATATGGGAAACTTGTGGAGCCGAAGAGATATGAATATTGATGAAATATTTTCATTCTCCATTGCATGTGAAATTATGAATGAAAACGATGATCCCGAACCCAGATCTGTAAATGAATGTCAAAGTAGACAAGATTGGAAAAATTGGAAGGATGCAATAGATACTGAATTAAAATCTCTTAAACATCGAAAGGTATTTGGACCTGTTGGTTATAAGTGGGTTTTTGTAAGAAAGCGAAATGAGAAAAACGAGATTGTAAGATACAAGGCTCGTCTTGTTGCACAAGGTTTTTCTCAAAGACCTGGAATAGACTATGAGGTAACATATTCACCCGTTATGGATGCAATTACCTTCTGTTATTTAATTGGTCTGTCAGTATCTAATAATCTTGATATGCATCTGATGGATGTTGTCACAACCTATCTGTATGGATCACTTGACAGTGATATATACATGAAAATACCTGAAGGATTTAAGATGTCTAATACATCAAAACCAGAGAAATGTATGCAATTAAGTTACAAAGATCATTGTATGGGTTAAAGCAGTCTGGGCGCATGTGGTACAATAGGTTAAGTGAATATTTACTTAAAGAAGGCTATGTGAATAATCCTATATGTCCTTGTGTTTTTATAAGGAAAACAACATCCGGTTTTGTAATCATTGCTGTCTATGTAGATGATTTAAATATCATTGGGACAAATAAAGAAATCAAGGAAGCAAGAGATTACTTAAAGAAAGAATTTGAAATGAAAGATCTGGGAAAAACCAAATTCTGCCTTGGTTTACAAATTGAGTACAATAAAAATTGTATTTTGGTACATCAATCGAATTATACCGAAAGGGTATTGAAGAGGTTTAACATGAATAAGGCAAACCCTTTAAGTACTCCGATGATGGGCAGAACACTTAATGTTGAAAAGGATCCATTCCGTCCTAAGGAAGAAAATGAAGAAGAAATTGGATCTGAAGTACCATACCTTAGTGCCATTGGAGCACTCATGTACCTTGCTAACTGTACAAGGCCTGATATAGCTTTTGCAGTAAATTTATTAGCAAGATTTAGTTCATGTCCTACGAAAAGACATTGGAAAGGAATAAAACATATATTGCGATACCTCCGAGGTACTTCTGATTTTGGTTTGTTTTATTCTAACAATACAAAACCAGTTTTGCTTGGTTATGCAGATGCAAATTACTTATCGGATCCACACAATGCTAAATCGCAGACAGGATATGTATTTACATATGGTGATACTGCAATATCTTGGAGATCCCAGAAGCAAACACTTGTAGCCACTTCCTCAAATCATGTTGAAGTCATTGCTCTCCATGAAGCAAGTAAGGAATGTAGATGGTTAAGGTCAGTAACACAGCACATCCAAGGAGCATCTGGTCTACCAACTGATAAAGATCCAACAGTCTTGTATGAAGACAACGCTGCATGTGTTACTCAGATGAAAGAAGGTTACATCAAGAGTGATAGGACCAAACACACTCCCCCGAAGTTCTTCTCATTCACTCAAGAACTCGAAAGAAATAAATAAGTTAATGTTCAATACATTCGTACGAGTGATAATGTGGCAGATCTCTTCACAAAGGCACTTCCTACATCAATATTCAAGAAACACACTCAAAGTATCGGGATGCGTCGCCTTCGAGATCTTTGAAGAACAATGCATGCTTGATTGAGGGGGAGCATACTGTTGTACTCTTTTTTCCTTGTAAGGTTTTTATCCCACTGGGTTTTTCCTTATAAGGTTTTTAATGAGGCAACATGTATTCTCAAACAATGAAAGATATTTCAAAGGGGGAGTGTTGTGAAATACATAACTATTAACATAGACTTGTGAATAGCATTGTTGAAATATCTCCATGAACATAATAGTAGATGGAGTAGTTATACAGTATATTGATAAGAGAAAATTTGCCTATAAATAGGCATGTTTGTGAATGGAAGAGATGCACCAAAAAAGAATTGAAATACATACACCCCATACTCTGCAACTCTGCTCCTTATCTACTTTTGTACTCCTAAACTATCATACGTAAATATATACAGTAGCAGATATAATATAAAGTTAACGTATATTAGTTTGAGCTATAAATATTCGGTTATTACAACACCCTTAAATTTGTCTATTGATCGGCTAATATTCAAGAAGGCTAGACAGTATGTACTTGTGAGAGGAAGCAACAGCTTAGTGCTTAAAATCACATATTACTATTTTAAAATTGGGTTAATGACTGGGGACATCACTTACTTTTCCCCAATATCACCAGTTGATCACTTACCTTTTAAAGGGTCTCAGTTGATCACTTACTTTTTAAAATTTGTCTCAATTGGTCTATCGGTCATTTTATCGTTTGGTCGACGCCCGATCAACGCACATAATGACCATTAGTAAGGGCTTTTTTGTTTTCGTTCATGTCGAAATTAAGCTAAAAAAATAAAAAAAATTAGAAATAAACTCAACACCGACCCTTAATTTCGACATGAAAAGGCGAAAAATCCCTTAATAATAGTCATCACAGGCGTTAATCAGCCGGAAAAATAGTCAATAGACCAACTGAGACAATTTTTAAAAGGTAAGTGATCAACTAGGAACCTTTAAAAGGTAAGTGATCAACTGGTGATATTGAGGAAAGGTAAATGATGTCCCCTGCCATTAACCCTTCAAAATTCCTAAAATTTTACATTATTAACATGGTTAGTTATGTTTTGACATGTGTATTTTAAGTATTAGTAACATATTATGTGACAATCTTTTAGGAACGAATGGAGTATTTCGTAAAGATATATTTTTAAAAAATCATTATTATAATATTTCTAGACATTGGCATATCTACAATTCTACATGGTGTATGCATAATTTTCTCCCGTTGTATTTTCACTTTTATTCAACAACATACATTTTAAGTTTTTGACATCAACCCAAGAAGAGACACAGTGATAGATATTCAATCATTTCTTTATTAACTAGTGAGGGACGCCCGTCGATTGACGGGCAGGTACGAATTTCACATTGGGTCTAACTATGTATCATACATATATATTATGATCAATTAAGGACCTTAAAAAAGATCGATTATTCTATACTTGTAGCTGAGACGTTGGTTGACAATTTTCCTACTTTATTGTGTAATTTCCAGAATTTGTTGTGCACTTTTGTTTCTTTTATATCTATTCAAGAAATCGAATGTGTATTCTATAATGTGTAACTTCCAAGTAGGAGCTTGTGGTGACTTCCCATTTGATATTTCTACCTTCTGAATTGCAAGAGTGCCCCTGTTTAATCCCCAAATCTGTGCACTCAGCAACCTGAGACAATCTTAAGAAGTTGTTACCAAATTAATCTCCAACGTGTTCCTGTTGCCCAACAACGCAAATAAGGGATGAGTTCTGCTTCAACTACACTGTCCGACCATCCTTCTCAACCAGCCCAGTCTGGTCAAAGATGATAACTATAATTAGCATACAAAATGCTTGGTTAAGCATACGAAAGGCCCAATGTATTGAAAATCCATTAAACTAAGCCTGTATATTAGGTGAGCATTTGAGGGAACCTACGAATATGATGTTTATTCGGTTGTGGAGATTTTTTTTATAACATACGATATCTCCATCTTCAAGCTATAAAACAAAGAAGACAAATGAGCTAAAAAAAGTCAAAACTAAAGATGTGCAAGAGAGTTGAAGTACCATTAATGTGATAATGAAAGATACATACGCAGGGCCAGACCTCAGTTGCATGAACAGTGAAGATGCAATTTATGAAAATTAATATGCAATCCTACTGAAGTTACAACACTAAAAGCGATGAACAATTCAGTTGGACAGAGTAATATGTTTTAATATAACAATATTTTACCTGATTGTCAGTGTCCATGCAGCTCACGCGGGAATTTGTGGTTGTGTTCTAGAAACGAACGTATCTGCCAGCTGTTCCACCACCAGAAGCAAGAAGACCGTGGAGATGGGGTAACCACACAATTGTTTCCACATCAGCAGTACGTGAATATAACTCCCATGCAAACTGATAAATAATTGGTAGATGTTTGCAAATTACCAATCTATAATCTATAATACTTATAAAAGAGCCAACACCCTTAGGTGTTTCTTCCACATTTTGTCAAGACTATTTTACCTCTTCCCATTCATATATTACTATTAATTTAATTTTTCAATTTTATGTATCTTTTAATGAGAAGCTGAAGGGATGGGTACATTATTAAGTAATATTAATGATTATTTGAAAAATAAAAAATTCATCTCAACCAATTGTATACATTAATTATTGGCCACAACTACATTATTTCATTCGAATGCAAATAACTCAGAGAAGGTGAATCACTACCGTTATTAGTGTTATCATTTCCTACACAATAAATGTAATTAAATGTGTTATTTAGTGTAATTTTAGGATCATCACTTTGATGAGCCAATTCTACTTTCTCTAAGAATAATTATATCAAAATAAAACTAAGCATATATAATCAAATTAAACTAATACAATTTGAATTTTATAGCACATTCAAATACTATATTTTTAACAATCCTTGTGATAATAACAAGATAGAGAATTTCAAGAGCCAATAAGAATCACATCATCAAGAGTACAAGGCTCTCCATTAAATTTATTAATGACATAACCTAAATGCTCAAATAGTTTTTAATATTCCACGAGAGTCTAAAAAATAGGTAAAAATATTCATATTTATCAAAATAATATTTAGCTCTAAAGATGATAATATAGAGAACTATTTCTTTTACATGATTTAATTACAAAATATCAATTGATATTGAGAGATGAAAAATGACAATATGCATATTATGAGATCAAAAAGCAATACCCAGACACAAAAGTTGTAAAAATTATTAAATATTTATAAGAGTTCAAATTCGACTATAACAAAAGTTAGAAGTTAAAATTAGTAGAAAGATCTTTAAAAGATACAACAATTACTAAAGATAACATTTAACTTTTAAAACTACACTATATAGCTGGTAATAATGTCAATTAAAAATCTAATTTAAAAAATAATGAGAATAAATAATGTTTTTGAGAAATAATGACACTCAATTAATGTGTTTTAACACTATATCTTGAATTACCTTACTTTTAACATTCATTTATATCCTTCAATCTATTATCATTTTTTCTTGTCTTTCATCTAAAGTAAATTCATTTTTTTGTTCGAGCAGTTCACTTTTTGATTTTCATTAACATCGATGATTAAGAAAAAAAATCATATTTGCACAAATTCTCTGTTGTTTATCAACTAACATCGTTTTTATCTTTCATCTACAGGTTTGGACATACAATGTACAATTGAACAATCATAAGGAATATTGGTTTGTTGTTGAGACTTCTCAATGTAAGATTTCCTTTATATTATAGTTATTTACTTACTTTTATGAATTATCGTTAGTTCATTCACAATAAAAACTAGAAATATGATCAATATACTAAGGTTAATATATCTATATATAAAACAAAAAATACATTCATATAATATTATTTAATTATTAAACTTGGATGAGATATGTAAAATTAACTGATGACTTTTATATTCTTTCTATATAAATTTATTTATGCATAAAATAATAATATGTCTTCTATTGATATATAATACTCAAATATTATGAAAATATTTCTTTAATGTTATCGTAAGCTCAATCTACATATAATATTATTTTAAATTTTGTAAGAGTATTATTTTATTATATATTAAAACGATATATATACATATATATATATGTATACATGATGAAATTATAAGGATCAAAAGTCAAATTAAAAAATTAAAATTATTATTACTAAAATATAAATTAAATTCATATAAGTTAATATAAATTACTCCCACCATCCCTTTTTAATAGAGCCATTTTGACTCTGAGTCAAACTTAGAAAGTTTTTACCGTAAACTTTCATTACTCGATAAGAAATAATATAGTCATATGAGATCTTGTTAGATTCGTCTTAATATATATTTTTGAAATATCAAGTTCTTATAATTTTTACACTTGTAAAATTAAAAATATTTATGTTTTACGTCGTATCTTGGAGACCGTAAAAAAGTAGATGGGTCTATCATTTAGCGATGGAGGGAGTAAATGTTTGGGTTAATTTGCGTAATTATATATGACCCTTTAGTTTCTTTTAGAATCAATATATACAACTTTTTCATTGTAAATTCATTGTTTCTTTATAAGATTTTTCAATCATATGATTGATACTCAAATAAGGCTAAATATGTATTTGTATGTATGTATATATGACTTATATGCAATATATTCAATTTTGTATAATATATGACTGACATATGAATGTCAACTATGTAAATTGTAAAAAAAGTTAGATTCATAGTTTACTTTAGCAAAAGTAGTCATCAAACCATATAAATCTTACAATTAGTTTAAAAAATTATTACCATTACATATCTAATTTTATTTGAATTTTGATCCTTACAATTTCATGATTAATATATATTTTATTCGTTATTTGTTTTAGGAAAAGTAGTCATCAAGTTGTATTAAAGTTATTATTGAAAAAGAAGGTCTTCGGTTATTTATAATTTCAAACCTTGTTGACAATTTAGCTCATATGTACTTTAATTGTATATTACTTCAAAATTTATTGTAATAGTTAAGTGTAATACCATCGCACTCATACTCTCATCGCTAATTTATATATAAAAGCAATTATATTAAAGTTATTATTAAAATATTAGTTTCAACTATAGATTCAACTATATGTGAATGTATTAAAGCTCTTATATTTTAGTGTAATAATGTTTGTATTATTTTAGTATTAAAAATCATATTGATGACTTCAAATTGATTTTTTACATTCTTTTTATATCAATGTCATAATTCTTTTCATTATAGAAGATCAATTTAAAACAAAAAAATAAGAAGAACAATTACATTGATTTTATGATTTGATTAACTATCTTTTTTATACGAATAAAACATCAAGGTAACTGTTTTACAAGAGAACTATCTAAGAGACGCGTTAGCGAATGGCTTATATTTCTTTATGAATAGATATTTGAAGAAATAATAACAGGCGATTAGATGAAGTTCTTATAGTCCTGATACTATCTAAGGCCCAAAACATGTTATGTAACTTCGTCTTAGTGTGTCTCATAATCTCATAATCTTCTTTCAAAGATGAATTGCAAAAGCTTTGGTATGTACTTTTGTATGGCTCGTTGAAGTTATAGTCAATTACTATTTTTATATATTGCACATATGCATCATCACATATATTAATATAATGTAGTTATTTAGTATTACGTAGAAAATACACTAAGTAGAATGGTGAACTATCATATGCGTATTCTTAGAAACAAATATGAGTTAATCCAAAAAATGTAATTTTTTTTTATCTTTTATGGATAATATTATTTGATTTAAAATCATCATCTATATATACTACAAATAGATAGATATAGTTGAAAAAGTATTAATTATTTTAGTTAGTAACAAACTCACTTTTAAAAGAGAGGTTATTATGTAAATGATTCTTTTATTATATTTTTAAATTTAGATATTTTTGCTTAACTTTATATATTTACTGCAACGATGACCCAGTAATGGTAATAATATTTCATAGTATTTCTCAGTTATCTATTAGTGATGAAAAACTATAACATTTGAAGTGTTTATCATATGAGATAATTTTCATTCTATTTTATTAAATCGTTATCTATGAATTATCTACATATGAAGAATTTTAATAATAAGCTTTAACGTATACGTGAGTGCATGTAGTCTGTTAGATATTTTTATTGGTATATAGTATATCAATTATCCATATATGGATATCTTTAATTAAGTATATCAATACTATAGTACTCTTAAGTATATCAATATTATATTACTTAATGCATAAGTAAATTGTAACGACCCGCCCCAGGTGGTACCTGCCCTGAGGTTAGGCTCGATAACAAACTAGAATCAGAGTCACCAACCGATGGATGACTCAATAAATAGACAGTTTTAAAATACAAGTAAAATAGTTTAAATAACTCCGTGAATTATGAGGAAAGTCATGCTGAGTAAAAGTAATAAAGTAACTCCATTGGGGTGTTCACCCAAAACCCCACAAACACAAGTAATAAACAAAAATGCAACTGATAACCCACGCAGGGGTAAGATAGTCAATAAGTATATGTAAATAGACTCGACTCCAAATATGATGACTGAGGAAACTCCTAATGCCGTCCGTCTCTCAACGATGTAGATACTAACTCTGTCGATCTAGCCTGAAAAGATAGGTCCCCGAAGGGGTCAGCTCGACAGCTGGTGAAATCCTTCTCACGCGTGGCTACCACCCCACATACGTGATGCGAAAGCAATGAAGTAACCGAACAACAATTATAAAACTCAACATCAACAATAAATAGTCTCAACAACAATAATCACATAAATGCAATCACTATATGCTCTGGATCCGGACTTTCGCACTGTACAGTACTCTACCTAGCTCAACCTGCAGGGAGACCAACCCATATAATCATCACACATCTCATCATCCACACATCTCATCCATCACACCTCACAACATCACACAAAACCCCTGTACTCCGCATATGGGCCCATCACAATCATGGCGCCCCGTCAATCCTACGTTGCCGGATCTGGACAACACACACAACATGTATACGACCCGTAGGTCCACCCTAACATCTCTACTCATGCTCAATACTCAACAATACTCATCACAATGTATCCAAGTATACAATCACTACCACACAACACATACAAGAGTAAATAACAACACGTGAGTAAGAACTCACCTCAAGCACAGCAAGCAAATAATACTCCCACGTCTTGCACTGGAATAATCACACAATAGGACCTATATAACATATAAGTAACATCAAATACCACTCAATATACGCCCCATCCCACTCGTATTCGCTTAATCTTTAATTACCATACGTAAGATAGCTTTTTAGTACAATTTTGGAAAAAGACGATTTTGCCCTTGGGCGGAAAATGACCATTTTGCCCCTGGGTCCCACTTGGTCACACCTAATCAAAGTCAACTATGGTCAACACTCGGAAACATCCAAACTTTATTCCCAGGTCATGCCAAGTCAATCACTAATCTTATTCTAAGATTAAACCCTTACTTCTAGTCAAATTACGCTTTTGCCCCTCAATTATACTTATTTGTACTTTTGCCCCAATTTCCACAATATTACACTATGACCCCAAAATCACTTTAGTTTATAACTTAGGCCCCAATTTGCCCCTTTTAACCATTCACCTTGCATCATCGCCATATACTAGCCTAACTTCACATTTTAACCCCTGAACTTTATTAACTCCAATTCTAACCCCGAAATATATCATACATCAATACACTTAACACCCCCAACATGAAATTAACTATTCTAAACCCCTACAACACTCATTCCAGTACCTAAAGTTGACATCTTATTTTTAAGCTTCTATTTTTCCACTTGAGTCCCCGAACTTATCCGAATTCGCATTTTAGCCCAATTCCTTCATACTAACCAAATATCCATACCAATAACAATCCATTAATCCTTATCAAGCCTAAATCAAGTCCTTAATCTCGTCTAATCATTCTTCGTCCTTAACTTAAATCAAAATTCCACAATTCGATAATCTAACCCTTTATTTCGATCCAAAATTGTTCTAATTCAACTCTTATCAATTTAGCCATACTTAAACACTCTTCTATCCCAACATACAACCCCTAATACATCATGTAACTCTCTTATCTTATTGTCGTCGAATCACCTCCATCAAGAACTCGTACGCTCACTCGATCAAACCCTAAACGAAGACACCTTATTCGAACTAACACCTACATTTGATATAGTACTCACCCTAACTAAAATTCCCAGATTATATGTGCACCTTATGCCCAATTGCCTTCGTAATTACACCTTGGAACATGAAGTATAACCCTCGAATACCCCTAAACTATTCGACCTTCATAATTGCCTCCACAACTCCATTTTAATTCTGTTTCAAAGCATAATTGACAGCCCTACATCACTGTTACATGTTTTACAATGAGCAAATTCCAGAATTTAACACAAAAACTCAGTTTTTAAAGCCAATTTCGAAACCCCTTTTTCACGCGTCCATAACAATCGAAATACACAAGCATATGGTTCAAACTTTACCTTAATCCGAAGAGGGGAAAGGTAGGAGGATGATAGGAGGTTCAATTCGCCATTTGAATCGCTGGATTTGGTCTAGAAACGAGGGAGAAATCGCTACTTAAAGCTGTCAAAATCGGACAGAAAATCAGCTCGAACAGCCCCCAAAACAGTCAGAATTCGCGATGAAAGGAAGGAGAAATTACCTAGTTTTTGCATCGAATCTCAAGTATGATATGTAGGGATGAGAATGGCACAAAAAATCGGGCAAGAATTGTGCTAGAAGATGATGAAATCGCGGCTGGAAGGTGTTGAAGTGATGCAGCGTAACCTGCTCAACAGCGCCCCAAAACGATTGAATTTGCTGCAAGTGGGATGAAATTCACACCTGGTTTTTGCCCCGAATCACAAGAAGGAAGTGTAGGGATGAAGTTGTAAGAAAAGATTGGGACCAAAAGAGGCTTGGAGGTGCTGAAATTTCGTTCGCAAGATGCTGGTTTGCAGCTAAAAAAACTGAAGGAATGAAGAAGGGTTCACGCGGTTGTGCAATTAAATAGGCTGATGGGTTTGGGCCGGTTCTTGCTGGGCTGGTCCGTTTGTGGGCTGGCTCGGTAGGGATTGGTCCAAACATTAATCGAATCGAATACGATTAAAATACGACACTTAACGAGCTCTAACGATCGCATCGAGTCCAATCTTTTTGTTGTTTTAAATTTTTTTTTTACTCTAAATTAGCTAACTTAGGACGAAATATTACATAAATGTCCTTTTTAAATTCATTATTATTTGGTAAAATATTTATATATTATAATGGTTGTACACTTGTGTTTGTTGATTACTATAAATCAATCATGTGCAATGGTATAATTTTCGTTTTTTGATGTTTTCTTCGAGGAAGTTACAAATTGCACATGAACTGACATTGAACTCGATTAAAAGTGAAAAGTTACACATCCATATAAATTTTGATATATGTAGTATATATCGTTAACAATTTATTCAAAAATTTATCACGTGCAACGCACGTAACATAATACTAGTAACAAATAAATATGCAAAGACAACCTTAATTTAGCATCAACCACATATGCAACCGAACTTAGACAGCCTACTTGGAGTTTCCCGCTGCTTGTTCCAATAGGCAGATGTGTACCACGTTGGGCCCAGCCTACAGAACAAACACTCTCATCTACTCCCAAGTCACACAATTGCACTACTTTCAAGACCAAATAGAACTAAGAATAAAAAAACTGCTTAAGAAAGCTCAATTTATGTCATATCAAAAGTCAAAACTAAATAGAACTTGAGGTACTCAAATAACTCAATTAGAAACATACCCACCTTGCTACTTGAAGAATGCCACAAATAATGACAACTTGCTATTCCTACAACCAATACATTATATAACGACCAGTCGACAATATTCAGGTAGAATCAACATGCTTACCGAGTTCAAAAATTCTTAGAGATTCAAACTCCAAATCTGAATAGAGCTAGACCGTTGACTGTTCATTATGAAGTGTTGCGCCTAGAATTTTCAGACAGTGATTACCTTTGGCAATGAAGTAGTTTATTTATTTCCTGTCTATTTATTTTGATAGAACAAAATGAGATGCAAAAGCTCCAGTAAGTGAATGCTTCACAGGATTAGAGAAGCTCATCTTGCAAATTCTTAAGTTACGCCATGTCTTTTACTCTCGTATTCCAATTTCCAATGCAAATCTGTTATCTGAAGGTGTTTCCAAAACAAAACAATTGAAAGAAAATCAGAGTTAGTATATAAGAAAGAACCAAGAAAATTATATCTATATTTCCTGAAGAAAAACTTTAGAAGTGCTACTTTGTCGATTTCAATACCTTAGAGAGCACACCCAATACTGAGCAAGGAGCATCAAGCAATAGTTTATCAGACATCCCAAGTTTAGTACTCTAATCATAGATGTAAATCTCAAAAGAAAAGTTAAAAAAATCGAATCAACGAACACATAAATTAATCTCAAAATCATAAAATTGAATTTTATAGATATGAGAAATTAAATTCAAGATTTGAGAAATTAAATTCGAGATTTGAGAAATTAAGATATGAAAAATTAAATTCATAAACATACCTTTAAACAAAGTAGATCTGGGAAATTAAATTCAATATCTAAAAAATTAAAATAAGTTAACCTTGATTTAGAGTGTTGAGAAAAGAGAAGGCGGCGTAGTGTGTGTGGAGGTTTGGGGTGGTCGCTTGATAGTTGGGTGGAGCCGTGGGGATGGGCGAACTGGTGGTAGGGTTAGGGAATATAGAACATTTAGATCCATCAAGATTTGGATCACCTTAAATCTTGACGTTAGCCAAATCTTCATCTTAGAAAGAAGAAACAATCTTAGACAAATACAGAAGGAAAGAGTCTTAGAAGGGTAGGTCCATCGCGATCAAGGAGGTAGGAGGCGGTTATGAGTGGAGGGAAAGAGGCGGACGTTGGTGGAGAAAGGGGGAGGGAGGGGGGTGAAAGAGATGGGGAAGGAAGATGATGGTGTTCATATGGGAAATGAAGGTAGTGTGATATGTGAACTGTGTTTGGAAATTGTGTGGAATGCTCCAGAATCAATAGGGTTAGAAGAATCTTCCAGATATGGTACTGTAGACGTACAACTTATGGAGCGGAAAGTACAAGTACATGATGCAGCGTGTATGACGACCATTAGTTAAGTACAAGCGATTATGCGTCAGGTACAACTCTTGAAGCTGGCGCGTGAACTCCACATACCTGAAGTACAAGTATTTATGCGCAAGGTACAAGCGTGGGATGCAGGCGCGTGGATATGATGACGACGCGTGCATCCCACGCGCAAGCCGATTTTAATATTAACGTGGGATTTTTTTTGTTTAATGATGTCATTGATGGTACTCAAATTTTTTGCTCCTTTCCAAGTCAATTAATAAAATAAATCTTGATTTTATAAATATACTTACAAACCAACAGGACCGATTTTGAGGGTGCCAGAGACGACGATTTAGGGTCCCTGAATTTTAAGGGTTCGCAAAATTTGGAAGTTGTATATATTCAATATGTACACACAAATTTAATAAAGTGGAAACAATTGCAACTTATAAATTTAAGGTCTAAAGTTCAAATATCTTTAGCTTCCTTTAATTTTTTAACAATTCAAATTTATGGCCAAATGCCCGAATGTATGGATTAGAATACGAAAGCTACACCAACAATGATGTCTTAAATATTAAACATGAAAATGTGGGTACTTCACTAATGACCTTGACAGTACCAACTGTCAATAACATTTGTGCACACAATGAGTTAAAACGAAACTAACAAAAGAACACACAAGATGATAACCCAGTCCAGTGTCAGGATGACACCTACGTCTAGGGGGCAACCAACCCAAGGGAACAATCCACTTTCGAAAGGAACAATTACAAGTAGGGACTTATATGTATGCCCGCATACCCAACACCATAACAATACTCTCCTATAGGTTCCCTATTACAATCTCCAAACTTATCACTCAACAGTAATCAACTCGTCTACTAAAAGATGTTGAACTAAATAGGCTTATTTTCATTTTGGACCCTTAACTATGATGAAAATTTCAAATTGGACCCTAATACTATCATAAGCCTCATATTGGACCATATACTATGGTTTGTCTCATTTTACCCCCTAAAACGCCAAATATGATGTAATTTCGTTTTCAAATAAGGGCAAAATCGAAATAGCACATATATTAAACTTTTGGGCACAATTCACAAATAACAAAACTTATTAAATTAAAAATAAATCCAAGATTTACTTTCATTTTGGACCCTGAACTATCACGTAAGTTTCAAAACGGACCCTGATTCTATCATTAGTTATTTATAAAAATGCCCCAAAAGTTTGATATATGTGATAATCCGAATTTGCCCTTCTTTTAAAACGAAATTCGATCTAAAATTGGCATTTGAAGGGGCAAAATGAGACAAAACATAGTATAGGGGGCAATTTGAGGCTTATGATAGTATCAGGGTCCAATTTGAAACTTACGTGATAGTTCAGGGTCCAAAATAAAAATAAGCCAACTAAATAATAAACCTTACTGTTGATGTATTGGATGGATACAACAACTGTACATTCAGCCTAGAAGCACAAAAGAAAAGCTTCAAGTCACACTAACCTAGCACTTCTAAAACTTGATCTAATAAAAGCTTGTTTTGCGTTTCCAAGATCTGTGTCTCTTTTGAGTTTTAGAACGGGTATATATAGCTAAGTGGAGGTCCAATCACATACGAAGTCTTTAACATATTTCTCCTAGCGTGTAGCCTTGAATTTCGGACCTCCTTCATCTTGATGTTGTTTCCCTCTTTGAGTATAACTCTATCTTGTCACAACTCTTTGATCCTCGGAAACAATCTTACCCATAGCAATCTAGAAGATTCTACGTTTATCTTTTTGCCATGTCATCAAGATATACATCCTCTCATGTTGTAGCACTTGCACATCATTGCATCTTCTTTTATGTTCGTTGGTGCGCCACTTGGTGCATCTGAAAAACTTCTTCCAATTCGTCTTCAATAGCACACATACTAACAAAACAAAACCGGCAACCCAAAATCAAACTACATAATCTACCTTTTTCAAAATATAAATGTAGTTGAGGATCGAATATTATATATATATAAATGTAGTTGAGGATCGAATATATATATAATAATATTCTAAGGTTAAGTAGATATAATTTCGATTTAAAACACATCTATTGACAAATATATTTTTAATACATATCGTACAACATTTTCTCTTTCAAATTTTATACTTATGTTTTTTTAGTGTCTAACCACCATACTTTTATTGAATTTTAGAACATTTTTACTTTAATTCTTGAAGTATAATACACAAATTAATATTATTCTCCTATATTTTTTTGTTGTAAATTAGCGATATATGTGAGTTTCGAATTCAGGGCCTTCTGGTCACTAGGAAGAGCATTTTCCACTAAGCTATTCGATTAACTCACTATCATCCTCTTATCTTAAGTCAATAAGTTCAATCCCTCCTACACTATTGACAAATGTTTAAATGATAGATTGGACTTTTGAATGGTCAAATTGCACTATGAATATTCTTTTAGATCAATTTCCCTCTGAGTAATAATTTTAGGTCAATTTCTCCCCTAAATAATAAGTTAGATCAATTTCTCCTACAGAAATAGTCAAGAATGCACATTTAGTTAGTGATGAATTATAATAATCAAAAGTGTTCATTTATGCTCATGATATCAATTGTAAGTATAATATTATTTTATTAGGGTATTTACACTGTAAATTATATATATACTATAATTGACAATAATACAAAAATATACTCTGGTACATAACAATAGTTTTGATGAAGATAGCAAGCTTAACCATTTTCTTTTCTCTTCTCTCCCCTAAATTTCTCTCCCCTAAATTTTTTGTTTGTAAGTTTCATATGACATATGACAATAATGCATAGAACCTTTATATAGTACTAATAGTCAACTCAAATGTCAAATACTACTAATAATCACCTTAATACGTCTTTAATAAATGAGATGAGCGGCTAGAATTTATTCCCACTAATTCTAATTCTTAATATATATAATAACCATTACATTAAAATTTAATATTAAAATTAGACTTTTAATATTACATGGACCATAAAATATTATTTTATTATAAATGATCTAACATGGGAAGCCAAATACAAATACAATAAGCTATTACTAAGAATTCTAATTCAGACAGGCAACAACTTTAGATTTTGTTTCAACAGCAACTTTCACTCTTCGCTAACAAAAATCTCCAGTAATCGAACCGAGGAAGGATAATCAAGGTCATCTACTTTCTGTCGTCAAAACGACCCTACCAGACTATACATAATAACTACTCTGTCCATCATCTTCTTCATAATCTGAAGCCGATTCATCGTCACTTCTAGGTTCCATCAAACTGTTCATGTCAAACGACGAATTCCCTCCCTCCATCTCCTCCATGTCAATCAAGTCATAACTCATACGTTCTTCGAATTTCTCATCTGTGCAACTTAGAAGCCAAGCGAGAGAGCAATTCAAACCTTTCTTTGTTATCAACTGATGTCTAGGTTTTACAGTCGACTCCAACCCATATGTGAAGAAAGCAGGGAAACAAACTAATTCATCCAACGGTCTCTTCATTGTGTTTTTCAAGTAATCAAAGCTTAATCTCATTATGTCAAGATTTAATGCAAGTAACTGGGGGCACCCCACGACCATTTTACTGACCTGTTCGGACGAAAATCCACATTGTTGTAGAAAGTTGACATGCTTTACGATGGCTGCATTACTTAGACTGACGATCTGTGGCATCCTCTCGATGATTTTACCAAAATCCTCGGCATTTAATCCAAAATGTGAATCAAGAGTTTTCATTTGATCATGAAGCTTCATATCTAAGTTAGCTATTCCCAAAATTTCAGGATACCAGGCAATCACGGAAGCAATTGATGTTTCCTTCACATTATGTGACAATAGCGAATTCACGTTTGGTTTTACCTGCTCATCAAGTCCAAACCCAAGAATGTGAGGCCATTTCTCAATCAATCTGGCCATGGCTAGCCTAGGTATGCCTAGGCTTTCCAGATATTCAACAAAAGGTTTGATCACCCTGCCAACTCGCATTCCTAATATCTCTGGGTACCTAGTTAAGACGCCACCAAGCTCTCTTCTTGACACTCCAATCCCAACTAAATAAGCTACTGATGTACTCATTGTCCCCTCAAGCTTAAAGCCTAACACTTCTGGATATCTCACCAGAACACGAGGAATATCTATTGGTTTAATGTCCATGCCCTGAAGATACTTAACAACTGGTGCAAGGTCCACCACGACACTCGAATGGAGCACCTGCGGATAACGGCGCAAGAAACTGGTTATCTGTGTTTTTTTAACACCCAGCTTGCCAAGGTAATCAAGCACTGGGATCATATTTTTCTTCACGCTACAGCCAAGAACAAGAGGGTAATTATTAATATCTTCAACCATAAGTCCTAACTTATGAAGGAAGTCTACACGTTCTCGCATGACATCCACGGTCACAGGAATTTCTAGTCCATCAAGCTCATCAGGTTCAATTCCAATTCCTCGTAGAAATTCATAGATCTGAGCACGGTTGGCTATCCTGTCATTCTTCATTTGTAATAAACTTGGATGAGTGTACAAAGGAGAGTTGCTCCTGTCTCTCTGTACCTTGTCGAGTTTGTCTGAGTTAGAAGACATAACAGATCTTGATGAAAGTGCGCCAGTACTAACAGAATACTTAAATCTGGTCATAAGCCCATTTTTCCTTTTCCAAGAACTCAGGGTACCTCGTGTTGAAGCAGAAAGCACTTGTGATTTACATAACATAAGGGATGTCATCTCATTATGCACAAAACTAAAGTTAGGCTTCACGATGCCACTATAGTTTATAATCTTCATTTCCAGCCAGGAACCTTAACACAAACAATCTACACAAAAAAAATACATCACGTAAGTTTACCATACAAGAATAAAAAGCGAAAATGGCTAAGAAGATAGTGACTCAGGTTGCCCGCCTTTAATCAAGTATAGTAAGAGAATGCTTTGAAATCTACAAGTTATTAAGCTACAAGATTCACTTAATGATAACATTGCAGGCGATTCATATTTTAAACTGCACTTCAACTAAGTACAGAAAGTCAGAAACACTTCAAAGAGAACATGTATAAAGATTTCCAACGGACTGCTCTAAAAGTATCAAAGACAACTATGAAATATGATGCTACTAAGTGATCTTTACATAGTATAACTGTACATTTAACGATGCATTAGCTTAATCAAGACAATAACAACCAAGGACTATCATTTACGGGGTCTTAATGCAAATGGAAGAGGCACGCGAAGAGAACCAAAAAATATTTGGCAATCAATCAAAAGGACGATACTAACTTGACGTCATATTATCTAAACTAGCATTCAACTCAAAGCATATGACTATTTCTCTTTTGCAACTATTGATATAAAACAGGTACATCATTCACAAAAAATGGCGAAAATGAACGCAAAACACGTCTATTGGCCCTCGTTGTTCACCAGTAAATAATTCTAGGTTTCAATCAAACAGAAATTACTCAAAATTTATATACTAACTGACAACTAAAATTGAAATTGAATTTTTGACATTCCCTCTCCAAATTTTAACATTCAAACTTCCACTGCTGACATCTATATAACTAACAAAAGGGCATTCAAAAATGAAAAAAAAAAACAGAATCGGAAACAAAAAGGACACAAGAAGCAAGTGAACACCATAGTTACAACTTAAGTGAAATACATTAATGAATAAAAATAGGATCTTAACACAAGAAAATAAAAAAGGAGTACGCAGAAAATAAAACACCTGCTGTTGGAGAGGAGGCGCTGGCCGCCGTGGCCGGTGGAACGGTGGAGGTGCAGGATGGAGGCGCCAAAGAGGATGAGATTGAAAAATGGATTATCAGATTAGGATTATATTTTCTTTTTAAAAAGGTAAAGCAACCCGATATGGATAGGTTTTACTACCCGTTATGTTTTGTAAGTGGATCGGTTTTCCTACGATAAATAGTCCGAAACCAAACCGATGGATTTTAACATCGAAAAAACTCGTGTTCGGTTAAAAATTCATATTCAATTGCAGTATTATACTTCATCCGTCCCTAAAAGATTGTCACATTTTGACTTTTGTTAGTCAAACATTACAAAATTTGATCATGAATTCTCATTAAACAGTAAGAAATAATATAGTGTTGTGGAATCTTGTTAGATTCGTATCAATATATATTTTTGAAATATTAACTTTTTATAATTTTTTCGCATGGAGAATAATAAATATTTGTGTTTTTAACTCGTGTTTTGTTGACCACCAAAAGTCAAAATGTGACAATATTTTAGGAACGGAGGGAATAACTTCTAACATTAAAATATACATAAAATCATTTCATATAAGGATAAAGAATATATTATACATTTACTAGAATTATAAGTTACATTCTAAAAAAATTTAAAAATCAAGATTACATAATTACCCTCTCCACTCCATAATGTTTGTCAATTTTTTCTTTTTTATGAAAATCCTCAAATTGGAGGAGCTTTTAGTTTAAAACTACTGAGGAAAAGTTGATAATGCGAGATGAATTTAAAATTTTCTAAAACTTGATACAAAAAGAACTGCGACAAACAAATTGGAATCGAGGTAATACTAATTTTGCCCCTTGCTTCTCCAACCATAAGGGGGACACATTAAAACAAATTTGATAGACCACGAATAACAAATCAGCCAAAACCTTATAATAAGGATTGAATTTATTAAAAAGGATAAGTGACACCGTATGATCACTCAAATTAACTAAAATTTCCACTTTTTTCATTCAAACAATAGAACTTACAAATAGTCATGCGATAGGAAATAAACATTTTTAAGCTAAGCAAATGAGAGTCTAAGCTCCAAATAAACATCTTCGTCTTCTCGACTGCTGCTATAATGAACACTCAATTCCTCGATGTAACTCTATTTTACATAATACTTGAACTTCGGTTCCTGAATGTGAGTCCGATCCCCGACCGATTTTGATAATATTCTATCACCAAAATGCACAACCGTGTTAAATATTGGCCACTCCTCGTTTCTCATCACCCAACCCCAACAACCTATCTTAGAGTAGCTCCCTGTTTTTTGTTGGGATGGAACGGGAATGAATGCTGCATTACTTTAACTTCTAATATGACCAGAAACATCAGTTCAATCGCCCTAATTTAGGTTAGGATATTGATTTATGTTTTCTTTTTTTGTAAATTAGCGATGAACATTTTTCACTAAAGTATTCTATTAAATTTCTTCTAGAACAAAAATTTGGGTACCGGCGAATTGAAGCAACAAGTGTAGATAAGAAGAATTCATCCTGGGCGAAAAGTCAAAAGTCGTCGTTGACTAGAGTAAAATTGATGGAACCATCAACCTCATCGATCTACCATACTCATCTTCAAATTCCGTATGATGTTTTTGTCACAAAGAAACATCACTTTTTGCCCAATAAATCATATTTAACGGTTACCGATTCATCCGGTAATATGTTATACACACTTCAACCCCACCAGGGCAATAAGTTACTGGTTGATGCCTCCGGAAATTGTCTAATTTCAATTAATCATTCAGCGGTTAGTTTCTCGTTTAGGTATCTGGTGGATTACTTTTTTGTTTCAATTCAAAATTACCCGAGAATGCATTTCTGGCTCGTTTGGATTCGGGTGAACCCAGATAACATTTTGAGTCGATATTGTTTTTTGTAAATTAGCGATGAAGTGATGGTCACTAGAGCCTTTTCCACTAGGCTATACCATTAACTCATTTTTTACCATGTTGAGGTGTAATTAGGTGAATGTTAGTTCATTGATTATTACATTTATGAATATATGTGTGCCTTTCCCACTTAAGTTTGGATCCATCATCTGATAAACATTGATTGTATTTTCTAGAATTTGCATTGTTTGTCAAGTAATTAGTTTATATGGGGGTGTGTTTATATTTGTGTAACTACCTGATGTGTGTTGTGCTGTTTTTCGTTTCGTTTCGATGGAATATTAAGACATTGCATAGTAGTTGATGTTTCGAAAGGATTGGTTGTCTGCCTCTACGTGGAAGGTCTATTTTATCATCTAATCATCTTGAATGTGTTAAAGAAATGGGAGACAAAAATATTGGCTCGAACATAATTTATTTGCAGGGTAAAAAGAGACTCGGTTTATGAGTTGTGAGAGTTCGACAAAAGCTTGAACTGGTAGTATTTTGTGAGTCGTTTTGAGTTATAGTGTTTGGTGAAAAGAGACGAGTTCATTCAGATGATAACTTCATAGCTATCGTTGAAAATCTGTAGTGCTGGTTGAACTGGTAGTATTATATCCTATGTAACCTGGCAGAGCTAGATGTTTGGTATTTCTGTTTTATTTTGTTTGACGAATATAGATTTGGTGTTGCAAAGATGTAGACTTTCTGTCAACTGAATGAAACTATCTAGTTATTAGAATTCTTTAATGTTTCCATGTTTCTTATTTACAACTGCCACAAATATTGAATTAGCTGCAATTTAGGTGGTTGGGAACTCCGAGATCCTGATAGAGAAGTGCTTAACCGAAAATACTCATTTAACATCTATCTTATGATGAGTGATTAGCAGTTGAACTTATGTGCTTACATCTTTATAGATCATTACTTGGAGGTGAGTGAAGATCTTCGATGGAATTTGTCTTTATAAGAGGAAAAACGAAAGTCTGGAAATTTTATTCCTTCTGAAAGTGTTAATAATTACCATCAGCTGTTTATATCTTATTGGAATGATACTAATGAACAGGGGTAACATAAAAATGTATTACTCCCTCCGTCCCTAAAAGATTGATACATTTTGACTTTTGTGGTCAAACTTTAGAAAGTTTGATCAAGAATTCTCATTAAACGATAAGACAAAATATAGTCATGTGAGATCTTGTTAGATTCGTCTCAATATATATTTTTGAAATATCAATTTCTTATAATTTTTGCGCATGTAAAATAAGAAATATTTACGTTTTAGATTGTGTTTTGTTGACCATGAAAGTCAAAATGTAGTAATCTTTTAGGGACGAAAGGAGTAATTGGTATGAGATAAAACGCTTTGGGATTATTGGTCATAGTTTTGTATGATCTGAGTTCTAATTTTAGTCTCTTTAGAAATGCAAGCCAGATAACAACTTGACTGTCGTAATTAACGTAACTTATTTGGATGTCCAGACTGGTGATATCTATATGATTGCATAATGTTGTTGCCGTCATTGTTATAGAGCGGATCATGGAAAGGCTTTAGGGGGAGTGATAGCATAAATGATTTGATATTTGGAGCGAAGAGGACGGTGAATGAACTTTCAAGAACTGAGTTTGAGATATTCCTTGGTGGTGAACATGGCAAAGATTCCAAGACAAATTTGAAGATGAAAGGGAGCCCCTTCAAACGGTCCTGCACCATATATAAAGACAATTCCATAGTGGCTGAGGTATTTCTTACTAGTAACTTCTTGACTTGTTTGGGAAACCAGCAGTTCGACTTAGTCTAATATCATAATGGCACCACTGTCTCCATGCCCTAACTGACCTGATTAGAAAAGGGGGCTTCTGATTAAGTCCGTGATTGTCCTCTACATCTTTATTTGGTCCAGTTAAGCTTCCGAATTTTCCCATTGTCAGTACTTCATAAAAAGGGTATCTCAGTTTCCTCCGTTTTTTGACATATGCTTCTCTTTTGATTCTTATTCTCATAAAAAATCAAGAAAAACTCCTTGCTACAATACAAGGCATTTAGTTTAAGAAAAAGGAAAGCAAGGATAGTAGTATTCTCTGAAGTACACATGGTCGGCCTTAATATGATTACGATATTCTTGGATTTGGTTCAATAGTTTTTCTATCTTTTCTATGTCTCCTGAATGAGAATATCTTCAACATTTGATTCAGCTTAATAGTCAATGTAACCAGTTAGCCATCTGAAACCATGTTTTGTCCTTCCGTGGTAGGCTGTTCAACTTGCTCTCTGGTATATAAATCACAGTTTAGGCAACTTAGGACAATCAGTCTCACATTTGTCTATTTCTCAGTTTCAGCGAGATGAAGTAAAGGCTTGTTGTAGGTTTGCAACACAGAAGTACAAATGTTTCACTAACATAGTCAATGTAGAGTTCGCTTTTAAGTTCTGTCATAGTTAATGATTTGCTAGGTTGTAAGCATGGTTACAGTTAAATGAGTCGTTACGAAGCTTTAGCCTTGTGTCACCGACTCTTCACTTTCCCATTCAAGATCATGCATGGTGGTTGATGACCCTTAACTATGGGTATGGCTGAACCATTAGAGGAAAACGATACTTGCTTCTGCATTTCTAAATATGTGCCCGTATAAATCAAATCATCTGAGGCTCAATTATTTTATGCTTGAGATGCAGTTTCTTTATCACTATCAGCATCATTTACATTTTTGGAGTTAAATATGCAGACGAGCCTCATGTACAAGCTCGGAATCAAGAAAATATTTGTCCGACGGACCAAATTTCGGGTTACTCTGTTCCCTGGATTTGAGAATCATCCACTGGTTGTAGCTCTCGTTATTGTATTCTTTAATGGAAGAAAATTTTGGATGTGATGATTTTCCAGGTGTTCAGTTTAGGTCTTGCTTCTGCATTTCTAAACAAGTGCTTGTATCTCAACCTTTATAAGCGGCAAAAGATGTGATTATTGGTATGCTTAAATATTATAGGTCTTCCGAGCTCTTTTAGTTGTTTTTAGCTTTAATTTTTTTATTTCTAAATAGTTGTCTTTCTAGCATAATTAATTACAAATTTATATTTTTAATGTACTTTTCAATAATTTTCTATTATAAAGTTATCAACCAACCTATTATATAATTTCAGTTAATTGTCTTTCGATATCACAAAGATTAACAAAACACTTCGATCACTCACCTTTTTTTTTATAATTGAATATAGAACAATAGAAGGTCATAGATATTACAAACAAGCCTTGTTGGCTCAAATGAGATTTTACAAATACATACATAATAAAGAAATATAAACGGGAGATAAGAATCTGCAACCTCCATGCACTGTGTATTCTCTTTGATGAAAATTGCAAACTTCTGATAGATGCAAAAAAAAAAGGGACAAAACTCACATGACAGATATTGATTCATGCTTAAAATTACCTTGTGTTCCACATAATGTAGAAACCAAATTTGATGGAGTAGAAATTGAACATAAAGGAAATTGGAAGGGTAATATGAGCAGAAGAGAAATTTCAGGAGAGAAAGAAAACACCTCCACAGACACTATTTACATCACGCATCATTTTTATTTCAACCATCATAAACGGATAATTTATAACCAAGACTCAATTTATATAATCAACACTCAACTAGATAGCAACAAACCAACAACATTATCCAAATACAACAACAATATTTATGAAGCCATTACAATAAGTTATCTACTCACACATCCAAAAATACGGTCTAATTCTTCATAATATATTTATGTATATCCTTCTCTTTCGAAAGTACTCAGTAACTCCATCAGCATGAAATTTTGTTAAAATGAACATTTCACATCGGAAGTCGATGTCCTCTCGGGTCAGTATAAGATAATGGGCTACTCCCTCTATTGCCAATTGGTTTTAGAGTGGAACCCCATAAGACTCTTAACATGGTATCAGAGCCAGGTTCGAGTTATTGAGGCAGGTGTAACCCCACCGATGTTGTTCCGGCAAATAATACAGGCGAGGAAAATTACGCCGACGATTGGGTTACATGTGAAGGGGAGTGTTAAGATGCACATACCACATCGGAAGTCGATGTCCTCCCGGGTCAATATATAAGATCTTGGGCTACTCCCTCTATTGCCAATTGGTTTTAGGGTGGAACCCCATGCGATCACAAGCTCATCTAGTCAGCCTATTTAACCTCTTGACTCTCGCTCCTACCAGAGGAAAAAAATCTTTCTGCACCAGAGCCATAGCAAGACCACAACACTCTTCCAAACTGTATTAGTAACTAGTAAACCATTCGTGTGCATTTTTCAATCCTTTTTTAGAGGAAGATTGATAATGAATCACTCTCTCAAGAAAATAGGCTATCACGACAATTGTTTTAATTCTTAAGTCTTAAAATCATTCTCTCTAGACTTTCTTTCTAGAGGCTTTCTCTAGTTTACAACCTTAAGGTCCCTGTGATCTCCTCGCCTGGGATTTTATTCTCTTACATTGTAGTAGCACATGACATCCGATATCAATTTCCATTTTCTTATTAACACAATCATATTGAAAAATTACTCCAGTCAACAGGAAATCATGGCTTCTCCAATTATGTATTTCCCATCAACGTGGTCTTATGAATCTACCCTAATTCTTAGTAAAACGGTCAACTTTGAATCCAATGAGCAACATTTCTGGACAAAAATTAATGAGGGTGTTACTAGCAATTATTGATATACTATTTAAATCGTGCTCCTCAACATGATTTCTCCACACTACCATCTCATCTAAGCATCTCATTACAATCCCTCGCCAATCCCATTTCTATTTCTTCTACTCATGGACCAAGATCTCATCCAATACATGTAATCCTGCAAGCTTACTGACGAGGAGAATCGTCTCATCAACTTGGACGAAGAAGACGTCCATACTGGGATTAAGGAATGTGAGGCAAGTGTATTTGCGAAGGTACTATGCTCAAGAATGGAGAACCAAACATTCAAACTTTTTATCGGACCATGTCTAAGGCATGGAATTGTAAAGATCTAAGGGTCTCCAAGGCTGAGGGGACTATCCTCCACGTTTTCCCCCACCATTAAGGATAAAAACAGAGTCATGTGTGGTGGACCTTGGTGCCTAGATAATTTGCTCATCATGTTTCACGACTGGAACCAGGATATTGATCCCGGACGTCTCAGTTTTGACAAATGCACCTTCTCGATTCAGCTTCGAAACCTTAAGGAGCAATGCTATACTAGGGAAGTAGCGTATGGGGTGGCTGCAGAGGTTGATGGTTGTGACACAATCGAGTTAAGAAGGAATCTGGATGGTAAAAACTTTTTCCGTTTCTGAGCCCCAATTCAAGTGTTCAAACCTCTTCGTAGATTTGTTAATTTTGGCATTGTCGGACGACAGGTCTCAGGCTATCTAGCATATGAACGACTCCCAAATCTTTGCCTTAAGTGTGGCATCATATGACATTGGGTCAGGCAATGCCCCATGCTCAAGGAGGGTGAGGATCCTAAAAAAATCATGAATGCAAAATGACTAATAAAGCCCCTATCGAAAAATCTTTCATCATAGTTTCATTAGGGGATGATGATGCTCATGATTATGCTCCCACGATGGTAGGAGGTAACAACCCGATAGATGTTCCGACGATGACGTGTCCACATGGTTCCGAATATGGTCCAAGGATGATTGCGGGCATGATCATGGAGGGTTCCAGCCAAGAAACAGTTTCGACGAATCAAGTCAAGCAATTAATGAGGGAAACCAGTCAAGACACACATTTAAATGGGGAAATTACATCTGTGGAAGGAAGGGCCAATGCTCATAAAGACCCATTAAGTCTAAATGGAGGAATTGTTACAACTGATAATGAGAATCAATTACGGTTGACTGATAATGAGACTAATGACATACCAATTAATGCTATGAAATTCAATTCTTTCATAGGCATTAACGATTATTATTATGAAGGAACTTTAAGTCAGGTACAACTCACGAGTCCTATTCATAAAGAGACGGGAGAATCTATTTTTCAATTGGACAAGGACTTTGAGAATACCATGGAGGTTCAGAAGGCGCTTCAATTTTTTAAATACAAGGATCCCCAATCAAAGCCACCAACATAGCTACCACCCGACATCAATACCAAGGACAAGGGGAAGGCTAAGATGATGCACTCTCATGTTTCGACCAAGAAACGTCACCATTAATATGCTTTAACTCACATGGTTCACCCAACAAGAAGTTTGCTTTTCCTGGGATGAGATTAGCTAACTCTAAGGATGAACTAATCCCGGCTAAGGCTGCTGAGCAGCCTAGCCGACCAAAATGAATCTCTTAGCATGGAACTGCCGGGGCATGGGCCTCCCAAGCAGTTAGAGCACTAGCTAGGCTAGTGGATTTGCATAAACCTGAGTTAGTCTTTTTAATTGAGAATCCAGGACAAAGACTCTTTACTTGTATCCACAACAGTAGACTGGGTTTACTTCATTGGAAGAGAACATAACTGGGTAATGTACAACATAACATAACCAGGAGGCAACAAGAATTGGATCAACTAAGTCAAGGGATTATTACCATTCAAACAAAATGACATGCCGCTATCGTAGGTCGTGAGATAGACAAGCTCAAGGACACCAACGACAAATACTGGTAACAATGAGCACGGGTGAAATGGCGGGTCAAGGGATATAGGAATACGGGGTACTTCCACGCTATATCCAAGCAGAGAGCTAAAATGAATCAAATAACTCAACTCTAAGATGACCACAATCAAGTTGTCGTAGGCAAAAAAGGGTTGCAGGATTTAGCTATTGAGTTCTATAAAAAGCTATTTACAGTCCAAAATAATGGGGCCACTCCCAACCTACAACTTCTGAATTTTCACCAATTTACCTCTACTCAAAAGAGTGATCTTGACCGAATCTTCACGGATGTAGAAGTCAAGAAAAGTCTTTTTAGTATGAAAGGGAATAAAGCTCCGGACCCAGATGGTATGTCGAGTAAATTCTTCCAGCATTATTGGGATACTGTAGGTAAAGATCTACAAGATATGGTGCTTAATTCTGTCAATAATGGGATCTTGCTTAGGAGATTCAATTTTACATCCATTTTCATTATTCCCAAAATCCTTGAACCTACTCACATGTCCCAATTTCAACCCATTACTTTGTGCAATACAATAGTAAAAGTGATTGCTAAAGTTTTAGCACAAAGGCTTAAACACTGTCTCCCATACATTATCTCAGAAACCCAGAGTGCTTTCGTCTCTAATCGTTTCGTCACTAATAATGTGCTTCTTTCCTATGAATTACATCACTTCATATGACAGAAGAAGAAAGGGAAAGATTGTTATATGTCTATTAAATTAGACATGATGAACGCCTACGACATGATTGAATGGTCATTCTTGAAGGCTATGCTACTTAGACTGAATTTTAGCTACAAGTGGGTTAATATTGTTGGAAATTGATGTGTCAATTTCCTCAATTAGTGCCCGTGAACTATATCATCTATATATACTGTTCAACAACCGATAGTTATCTGAACTATCAGTAGTCTCACCCGAGATAATGCCGGGGGTCATCGAATGGTAGACTAGGCTCTCACGATGATCTTCGGGATTCGTGTATACGGTCTTATACGTTGAATCCCGATGCCTTCGTTACTCGGGCTATGAGGTCACACAGGTAACAATTACCGAAGATACTTTCGAGTAGTGACCCGAAAGTGAATAAGGGATTTGATCCATATTGAGGAATTTCGGTTCGATCGAGATCGTGTCCCGACCGAATCGATGGTGCGCCCGGAATTGGTTCCGGACACACCATTTGGGGTTTATGTATATATATATGTGAGATATATATATATATATATTATCATTTATTGAAATGATTTAATTAATTAATGAATTAATTAAATAAGATATGATTTAATTAATTAATTAAGATTAATTAATTCCATCATCATGAATGGTTGACATCTTGGTGGCTACTTTATGCCTTGGGAAGGCTTTGTAAGTCTTGGGAAGAACTCTTGTAAGAGAATCTTCCATGGACCAAGAGGCATTAACCATATGGATGGTTAATGTGTTTGTTTAGTGTATAATGTGTTTCATCATCCATTCTATATCATAAGATGATATAGAATGGGTAGAGTATGAAGCTAAGTATCACACAACTCTTGTTAGAGAACAAAAACAAACACACACACTTCATCTTCAAACCCTCTAGCAAAACTCTAAGTGTTAGAGTATAGAAATTGTTCTATAGTTTGCTATAGTAGTTAGACTACACACTCCTCAATAACACACACTAGTCCAAGTGTGTCTTATTGCTATCTAAGGTATTGGTGTGGACTATTTCATAGTAGTTCCATATCACCTTGGTGATAGAAATTTCTTCAAGAAGAAAGCAAGGAGCAAGGTGTGGGGATAAGCACTTGAAGATCATATCGCTTCCGCTCACGCTTCAAAGGTATATCTTTGTAGCCACACTCTTTGATTATGTTAGTTGTAGCATATTCACACTATCTTTAAACATATACTTCTATGAGCTAGTTCTATTGTGTAAGTTCTAACGATCAACGGATTAGGGTTTTCTAGACATATGAACTATCGTAGTTCATTGTGTCTTGCAACCCCGGGATATTCCAACATGGTATCAGAGCTATATTACACGTTTAACATGTTCTAGAAGTGTTTAAAGTAGTACCATATAGTATATATGTCGATATATGAACCGTAGCCGATTTTCGTATTCGGAAAACCCTCCCCGACAAAACCTTAGTTTCGCGTGAGTCCAGGCAAGCCTACGACACGGCTCCTCTGGAACGCGCACCCTCGGCTTTCCCTGGATACGGAAAGCCTTAGCCCGAAGCCTGGTTCGGCCCCCCTGGACGCGTCAATGCACGTCCAAAGTCATTTGATGATTTCGAAACAAAACAAATCGATTAAGTCCAAAGTCATTTGATGATTATGGACGTTTTCGGTTTGTTATGGGTGATTTAGAGATTGTTTTGGAAATAATCTTATAAGTCCAAAACATTTTTTGAGAAGTTTAAAATAGTTTAAAATTAGCATGTATGTCAAAGTGTTGATTTTATCATATCGGTACTAATTAAATTGTTTAATAGAGTATCGAAAGGAAGTTTGTGGTTTGAGTTATTATGAATTTCAAACCTTAAACTTATGCTAAGTCTCTTTGAATGTAATTGGGTTATTAGTTCAAAATGTTGAACTTATGGTAAAACTTCCGATAATTGGCTATGTTAGTTGTTGGACAACTAAAGGTTATGATATGCATATATGACTATGATTCACATTATTTGAATGTGAGTATGTGTGTGAGTTGTGTGTTGCTTGTGTGTTTTATTCCATTCCTAGCATGTTTATGTGTTTTATGTATAATGTGTTATACATATATAAACTGTAGTCTGAATGGAATGGGGATTTGATATGGCCTAGTATTTATTCGAAATACAGTCTGCGTACTGTCCTTGATATTGAAATACGACGCATGTGTCGTTTTAAATTATTGTATTGTTATTTCTTTTTCGCGGCGCATGTGCCATTTAATGCGAAAGTTGATTATGTAACAAGACATGAAGAGATGGACTTGGAGCATGGCGATGTCCAAGAAGACGGAGACCAAGGACTTAGTTTAGAACTAGTTAGACTAGTTTTATTTAATGTCTTTTAGGCCATATCACGTCCCTTTAAAGTGTTTATTATTCATTCCATGTTTCATGCTTACATATATTTTCTTGAAGTATATGTATACCTTATGTGATATGCATGAAATGTGGATTACATGTTTAATCTAAACCCCTCCACGTTATAATTAAGTGTTTGCCAAACCTAAGTTCAAAGTTGTCAAACTTTCCTACGTTTCGGGTGGATCATCCCTAGATGGGCACTTTGATTCATAGGAATAGGAGGCAATGGGATTACATGCGCTACAGGTTAGCCCATCGAACCGGCAAATGTAATCCATCCCTTTATGGTGAACTAAGGTTGCTTAAAACGTGGCTACAGGTTAGCCCATCGAACCGGCCCGTTTGGCAAAGGAAGTCTATAGTGTCTTAAAACGACTAGTGATAGACGCCAAAAGTCATATATAATCATTGGATGATTGATATATGATAGTCTAGTAGAACTTACCCATGGATTGGACTATGAGGATGATTGCGTGTGCCGCTCATACCCAAGTCCGTGGGGTCTTGGTATACTTGTACACTTCGAGGGGTTGTTGGTACTCGTATTATTGTTTCAAGCATGCTTTACTTGTATCGTATGTTTTACATATAAATTAAACTGAACGTCGTTTCATACTCGCATGTTTTAGATGGCAACTGCTAAGAAATCAACTTCAAATTCACTCCGATCTACACTTGAGAAGTGTAAACTCAATGGCTATAACTTCAACGACTGGTCTCGTAACTTGAGAATCGTTCTCAAGCACGAGAGAGTCGAATATGTTCTTAAGGAAGAACTTCCTCCTCCACCCCATGAGGATGCCGATGAGCTAGAACGTGGTGCATATGATGTACACGTGGACGATGCATTGGATGTCCAATATCTCATGCTGGCCAACATGGAACCGAATCTTCAGATTCAGTTCGAAAATGTGGCAGCATATGACATGTACTGCAGACTGGAACAGATGTTCCAGAAGCGGGCAAGAAATGAGCGGTACGAAGCTGTTTGTGCCCTCATGGATTGCAAACTATCCAATGGTCAACAGGCCAGTCCTCATGTTCTCAAGATGATTGGGATCATCGAGAGACTTGAGTCTTTGGGAACTCAGTTTTCCAAGGATTTTACTGTTGACATAATCCTCCGTTCCCTTCCTGACAAGTTTGGTAACTTTGTCATGAACATCAACATGCATGACTTCGATAAGTCGTTGTCGGAGTTGCATAACATGATTAGCACGGCTGATACTGCGTTGAAGGGTGGGAAGAGCTCTACCCCTACTCCCTCTGTTCTGATGATTCAGAACAAGAAGGCCTTTAAGAAAGGCAAGGGGAAATGGAAGGGAAAGGCCAAGACTGGAACAGTCAAGGCCCAGACTTCCAAAACTCCGGCTAAAGGTCCTAAGGGGACTGACCAGTGTCATTATTGTAATACACCTGGTCACTGGAAGAGGAACTGTAAGAAGTACCTCGAAGATAAGAAGAGTGGGACTCTTCCGACAGGTATATTCGTTATTGAAGCTTTCATCACCTCCAATAACTCTACTTGGGTACTTGACTCAGGATGTGGTTCTCATATTTGTCGAAATATGCAGGTACTACATGTCAGTAGAGCCCTTCGGAAGGGAGAGGTGGACTTGCGGGTAGGCAATGGAGCAAAGGTTGCTGCAGTTGCCGTGGGCAAGATAGATTTAAAACTACCATCCGGGATAGTCTTAGTTTTAAATAATGTATATTGTATTCCTACTATTTCTAGAAATATTATTTCCATATCTGTTTTGAACAATGATGGTTTACCATCCTTATGGAAAGGATATGTTCTATTAATCGTGATGGTTTACTTTATGCAAAAGCTTCAAACCAAAATGGTCTTTTCATACTAGATGAGGACCATGAGGTATATAACGTAAATATTAAAAGGAACAAGCCTAACGACTTGAATCCTACCTACCTATGGCATTGCAGACTTGGTCATATAAATGAAAATCGCATCAAGAAACTCCACGAAAGTGGAATTATTGAGTCACTTGATTTTGAATCATATGACCAATGCGAATCATGCCTTTTGGGCAAGATGACCAAATCACCTTTCACTGGAACGAGTGAAAGGGCAAGTGATTTATTGGGGATAATACATACCGATGTATGTGGTCCAATGAACACTCCTGCAAGAGGTGGTTTTCCCTACTTCATTACCTTCACGGATGACTTTAGCCGTTATGGCTATGTCTATCTAATGAAGCACAAGAGTGAAGCCTTTGAAAAGTTCAGAGAATTCCAAAATGAAGTAGAGAATCAACTCGGCAAGACTATTAAGACTCTTCGATCCGATCGAGGAGGCGAATATATGAGCCACGAGTTTGACGCTCATCTTAGAGATTGTGGAATTGTTTCACAACTCACACCGGCCGGAACACCACAGCATAATGGTGTGTCCGAAAGGAGGAATCGCACTCTGTTAGACAGTTTGCGATCCATGATGAGTCGAACCGACCTACATGTCAGCTTCTGGGGTTACGCGTTGCAAACTGCCGCACTTACCTTAAATAATTGTCCAACCAAGTCAGCTGAGAAAGTACCATATGAGATGTGGTTTGGGAAACGTCCCAAGATTAGCTTCCTCAGGGTTTGGGGTTGCTTGGCCTACGTCAAGAAATTGAACGTAGACAAGCTAGGCCCAAAGGCTGACTTGTGCCATTTCATTGGTTATCCAAAGGAAACCAAAGGGTATTATTTCTACCTTAAGCCAGAAAATAAGATTTTCGTGGCTAGGACAGCACATTTCCGTGAGAAAGAGTTCTTATCAGGAAATGTCAGAAATACGGTACAACTTGAAGAAGTTCAAGATGATGAGCCGAATGAGTTAATGAACTCATTCGACACGTTTAATGAGCAAGTTGAGTTGTCGAACTCAAGAAACTCATTGAATGAGAGAGATGGGTTATTGAACCCAAGTGTCTCATCAAATGAGCAAGTCGAGTTAACGAACTCGGCAGGCTCACTTCAGGAAGTAGATCCTCCATTCATGATGGATCCTATCTTGGACCCTAGATCCACGGTAGATGAAACTCCTGAAGAAGTACCGACCCTTAGGAAATCCAGTAGGACTCGTCATGTTCCCGATAGATGGTATGGGGAATCCTTCTTGATAGAAGACGACGAGCCTTATACTTATGGAGCCGCAATGAATGGGCTAGATAGCGAGTCATGGCTTGAAGCCATGAAATCCGAGATAGACTCTATGTACCAGAATGATGTCTGGACATTGGTTCACTTACCCGAAGGTGCTAGACCTATCGAGTGTAAGTGGATCTTTAAGAAAAAGCTTGATAAAGATGGAAATGTCCATGTTTATAAGGCTAGACTAGTGGCGAAGGGTTTCAAACAAATTCATGGTATTGACTATGATGAAACCTACTCACCGGTAGTCATGTTCAAGTCTATTCGGATCCTCTTAGCCATTGCCGTATATTATGACTATGAGATATGGCAAATGGATGTAAAGACCGCTTTCCTTAATGGAAACCTTGAGGAGGATGTGTACATGACACAACCTCCAGGCTTTACATGTCCAAAAGGACCTAAGAAGGTATGTAAGCTTCAGAGATCCATTTATGGACTCAAGCAAGCTTCTCGCAGTTGGAACCTCCGATTCAATGAAGCAATTAAAGAATTTGGCTTCATTCAGAATGAGGAGGATGCTTGTGTATACAAGAAGGTAAGTGGGAGCCACATTGCATTTATAGTCCTGTATGTAGATGACATACTGATCATTGGAAACAACAAACCACTCCTTGAGTCAGTCAAGAGATGGTTGTGTAAGTGTTTCTCGATGAAGGACTTAGGAGAGGCGCAGTATATCCTTGGAATCAAGATATATCGGGATCGAGCCAATAGGTTGATTGGCCTGAGACAGGACACTTATATTGATAAGGTTCTGAGACGATTCGATATGATCGATTCCAAAAAGGGAATACTGCCTATGACAACTGGCACTATTCTCGGCAAAAGTCAGTGCCCCACCACTGACGTCGAGAAGGAGAACATGAGTAGAGTCCCGTATGCTTCAGCCATAGGATCTATCATGTATGCCATGTTGTGCACTAGACCAGACGTATCGTACGCTCTGAGTCTGACCAGCCGATATCAAGCGAATCCAGGCAACAACCATTGGACCGTGTGAAATCTATCCTTAAGTACTTGAGAAGGACTAAGGATATGTTTCTGGTATATGGCGGAGATGAGGAGTTGATTGCAAAAGGTTTCACCGATGCCAGTTTCCAAACCGATCGAGACGATTTTCGTTCTCAAACCGGGTTTGTATTCTGCCTGAACGGTGGAGCCATCTGTTGGAAGAGTTCCAAGCAGGACACAGTTGCAGATTCTACTACGGAGGCCGAGTACATTGCAGCTTCTGAAGCAGCCAAGGAGGCATGTTGGCTTAAGAAGTTTATGACTGAGCTTGGGGTAGTTCCTAGCGCTGATGGTCCAATTGAGTTGTTATGTGATAACAATGGAGCCATAGCACAGGCTAAGGAACCCAGGGCTCATCATAAGTCCAAGCATGTCCTCAGGAAGTATCACCTCGTCCGTGAAATGTTCCAGAGAGGTGACATCAAAGTATCCAAAGTAGATACAGACGACAACGCAGCTGATCCCTTGACTAAACCATTGCCTCAGACCAAACATGAGTTCCATACTTCAGCTATTGGACTTAGACTTAGGTCCGAGTGGTCTTAGTCTTAGTGGGAGCTTTATTTCAGTTTATTTGATTTATATGTATGAAGTATACTTTTGTAAAACTCTTATTGTTGAATAAAAGTATTACTTCTTGTTTATTGATTGCCTATTCTTTTATAGCACTTGAATAAACAATTGAATATTTAATCATAGTTGTATGATAAATATTTTAATTCCCATGTAATCACGAGTTCTTGAAGAGGAGCCAATAAGTGTATTGGCTAAGGAACCCCTTTTTCAAGACAAGAACTATGGTGATTACATTGTCCCTAGTGGTATGTCCCGCGTTTTGGGAACGGACACAACCAAACTAGTGTGTAATGATTCGTTTGACTTGGTTTCTTAAGTCAAAAGGATGGTCCAAATCATTACATGGGTTCATTGTCAAGAGAGTTTTGACATGGTACTGGACAGTGACCGTTGTGAAATTATAGAAGAGATCTTGTGTCCTATATTTCACACGAGCCATATGATAGAGGTTCTGAGACCTACATGCATATCATTCTCATGCTACGTGAGCATGAGGCTTTGACTACTTCCGGACCCATCCGTTACTGGTGGTAATGGGGTACGTTGGGTCTTATGTGAATGTAGTGGTGAGATGATCGGTGATGCATTGGTAGGGTCTTTGTCCACCCTGGTATACAGGGAAGGTTTTTCTGGCCACTCGGAGAGTGAGTCTTACTTATGAATTCACCCGTTATGAACGGGAGTGAGACTATCTCGTGTTCCGAGAAATTATGTCATAGGAGTTGGCGACACGCTTTCTTGCTTTAGCCTATGACGAAAACCGAGGACAAAGGGAATCATGTGACAAGGATGCAAGTGTACATCCAAGACATTGGTAATAGTCCAAGGGCAAGTGGGAGTGTTGGAAATTGATGTGTCAATTTTCTCAATTAGTGCCCGTGAACTATATCATCTATATATACGGTTCAACAACCGATAGTTATCTGAACTATCAGTAGTCTCACCCGAGATAATGCCGGGGGTCATCGAATGGTAGACTAGGCTCTCACGATGATCTTCGGGATTCGTGTATACGGTCTTATACGTTGAATCCCGATGCCTTCGTTACTCGGGCTATGAGGTCACACACGTAACAATTACCGAAGATACTTTCGAGTAGTGACCCGAAAGTGAATAAGGGATTTGATCCATATTGAGGAATTTCGGTTCGATCGAGATCGTGTCCCGACCGAATCGATGGTGCGCCCGGAATTGGTTCCGGACACACCATTTGGGGTTTATGTATATATATATATATGTGAGATATATATATATATATTATCATTTATTGAAATGATTTAATTAATTAATGAATTAATTAAATAAGATATGATTTAATTAATTAATTAAGATTAATTAATTCCATCATCATGAATGGTTGACATCTTGGTGGCTACTTTATGCCTTGGGAAGGCTTTGTAAGTCTTGGGAAGAACTCTTGTAAGAGAATCTTCCATGGACCAAGAGGCATTAACCATATGGATGGTTAATGTGTTTGTTTAGTGTATAATGTGTTTCATCATCCATTCTATATCATAAGATGATATAGAATGGGTAGAGTATGAAGCTAAGTATCACACAACTCTTGTTAGAGAACAAAAACAAACACACACACTTCATCTTCAAACCCTCTAGCAAAACTCTAAGTGTTAGAGTATAGAAATTGTTCTATAGTTTGCTATAGTAGTTAGACTACACACTCCTCAATAACACACACTAGTCCAAGTGTGTCTTATTGCTATCTAAGGTATTGGTGTGACTATTTCATAGTAGTTCCATATCACCTTGGTGATAGAAATTTCTTCAAGAAGAAAGCAAGGAACAAGGTGTGGGGATAAGCACTTGAAGATCATATCGCTTCCGCTCACGCTTCAAAGGTATATCTTTGTAGCCACACTCTTTGATTATGTTAGTTGTAGCATATTCACACTATCTTTAAACATATACTTCTATGAGCTAGTTCTATTGTGTAAGTTCTAACGATCAACGGATTAGGGTTTTCTAGACATATGAACTATCGTAGTTCATTGTGTCTTGCAACCCCGGGATATTCCAACAAATATGATCATGGAATATGTTGAATCCGTGTCGTATGCTGTCCAGATTAATGGGGAACAAGCAGGATTCTTCAAGCCTGGGAGAGGACTACGACAAGGCGACCATTTATCCCCTACCTATTTATCATATGCAAAGAGGGGTTGATAGAACTTCTCAATGAAGCAGGACAAAGAGGTGCTTTACAAGGGGTCCGTGTAGGTCCCAACTCAGCAACCACTACACACTTTATGTTTGCTGATGATACATTACTGTTGGGGAAGGCAACAACACAAGAAGCAACAAACATCCAAACCATCCTAAAAAATTATGAGGGGTGGTCTGGAAAATTAGTTAATCCTCAGAAGTCGGGCATATACTTCAGTCCAAACACTCCGAGTGCCTCCAGAGCAGCAATTATGAAGCTCTTGGGGATGCCGGAGGTAGCTACTCATGGAAGCTACCTGGGTCTTCCAACCACTTTGTGACCTTCAAACAAAGAGATATACTCCTCCCTAATCTCGAAGGTACAAACCAAAGTGGATAACTGGATGTCCAGATTATTATCTAAAGTAGGGAAAGAAATCTTCATTAAATCAGTTTTACAAGCTATTTCCACCTACTTCATTCAGTGCTTATTGTTACCTAAACATGTGTGCAGCAAAATTAATTCAATACTATCCAACTACTGGTGGAGTACTAGCACTAACATTAAGAATATACACTGGGCTAATTGGTCAATATTGTGTCGAAGGAAGCGGCAAGGAGGTTTAGGCTTTCGGGATCTTAGGACCTTCAACGTCGCCTTGCTCAACAAACATGTATGGAAAATAGCTCACAATCCCCACAGCCAGGTAGCAAAAATCTTTCAGGATTGATTTCACCCTCAGACAAGCTTCTGGCTAGCATCATTGGGTCCCAAACCGAGTGCAACCTGGAGAGGTATCATCCATACGAGAGATCAAATGTGCCAAATAATGGATTTAACCATAGGAAATGATCAAATAATTAGGCCATGGCAACATAGATGGACAACACATACATGGTCACATATGCCTCATACAAACAAATCACAAGACAATGAACACATGAGCATAGCAGACTTTATTGATGAGGATATAGGCGTATGGGACATCACAATGCTCAAGAATCACTTTCTCGAAGTGGACATCAAAGAAATCATCAAGATTCCCTTTCGAGAATTACAGAGGAAAGATCGACCGATATGGGTAGCAAACAAAAAAGGCAGATTCACGGTCTCATCAGCATACAAAGCCTATCAAGACTTACAGCACCCTAATGCTTCTACATCAAATATTCATCACATACACAAGAAGCTAAACAAAGATCTATGGTCTTTAGATCTTCCAACTAAAATTATTATATGGCGACTTTTGCATACGAATCTACCAACATTTGATAATTTGCACAAGAAAAGAATTCAAGTAGATTCAACATGTACGATGTGTTATAAATCAGAGGAATCGCACATGCACTTGTTTCATGAATGCAATTATATGAAGCAACTGGAAAAATCACTAAATATTTCCACTAGATCGGGAAGATACCATGAATTTCAAGAGCTCTTCGCAGAGAAAAAAGAGAAATTACCTCCTGAAAAGTTCGACCTCTGGATTGTCAGAGTTTGGAGACTTTGGTTTGAAAAAACTCGTTGGCTTCATGAAGTAACAATGGAGGATCCAAGTCTAGCTGCCTAGTTCTGCCAAACCTTCCTGCCAACTCACAAGGCTGCCTCCGAGGATTGGAATCGTTTAAGATCCCTAAAACCTAATTGCTGATTTAAAGAAGAGGAGAATGAAGAGACTTCTTAAATGAAGCTAGCCCTAGAAGCCTTGTGTCTTATAGGTAGTTAGTTGAGCTCATAAGATTAATTGCGCCGAAATAGTAAAGACACATCAATTGGTAGCCCTATCTGTATGTTTCGAGTGGCCTAAATGGCTCAAAATGTAATCCGTAAATTCATCGCTAAGTTTCAAAAAAGAAAAAAGGCTATCACGCAGCCTCGAAAATTGCTTGTCTGTACTCCAAAACGACAATCACAAGAACAGCAGCCTATGAATGCTTGCAATTTCCCAACTCTGTAGCATTTCAATTTCTTTTGAAGACTCGGGTCAAACCAGAGGTAAATTAACACTAATTAATTATCGATAATATTCTGCATGTGATGGTTTGCCTAGACTAATAATATTCGGTTCGGTTTATACTAAAAACTAAAACCAAAACATTTTTGTCGGTTTTAAATTTTTTTCGCACTACTTCTTTCCGGTGTCATTTTATTTCGAACAAATTTAAGGAGAAAGAAAACACCTTCATATACACTATTTACATCACGCATCATTTTATTTCAACCACCATAAAACGATAATTTATAACCAAGACTCAATAATATAATCAACACTCAACTAGATAACAACAAACCAACAACATTATCCAAATACAACAACAAATTTATGAAGCCATTACAATAAGTGCTACTAACACATCCAAACACATGGTCTAATATCTTCCTATATATATTATATTCTTCTCTTTCGAAGGTACTCGGTAACTCCATCAACATGAACTTTTGTTAAGATGCACATCACATATCGGAAGTCGATGTCCTCCCGGGTCAATATATAAGATCTTGGGCTAGTCCCTCTGTTGCCATTGGTTTTAGAGTGGAAGCCGATAAGACTCTTAACATGGTATCAGAACCAGGCTCGAGTTATTGAGGCACGTGTAACCCCGCCGATGTTGTTCCGTCAAATAATACAGGTGAGGAAAATTACGCCGACGATTGGGTTACTCGTGAAGGGGACTGTTAAGATGCACACACCACATCGGAAGTTGATTTCCTCGGGGGTCAATAATATAAGATTTTGGGCTACTCCCTCTATTGCCAATTGGTTTTAGAGTGGAACCCCACACGATCACAAGCTCATCTAGTCAGCCTATTTAACCTCTTGCCTCTCGATCCTACTAGAGGAAAAAAACCTTTCGGCACCAGAGCCATAGCAAAACCACAACACTCTTCCAAACTATATTAGTAACAAGTAAACCCTTCGTGTGCATTTTTCAATCTTTTTTTAGAGGAAGATTGATGATGAATCACTCTCTCAAGAAAATAGGCTATCAAACGACCAGAGGTAAAGTAACACGAATTAATTATTGAAAATATTTAGCATGCACTACTACATTTCTGACATAATGCAACGGTAAAAAAATATCTAATGCGACGACCTTCCCAAGACCGTTGCAACAGAGAGAGCTAATGCAACACCATTCACGTGACCTTTGCGATAGAGATTCTAATGCAACGGCTTATTAGAAATCGTTGCATTAGACCTAACTAATGCAACGTTTATATAGAACCGTTGCATTTGGCCAATAGTTTTTACTTTTTTTGCGCAAAACTTTCCCTCCTAATTTTTCATTGTGACCTACCTCCTCACTGAAATACTACTTCATGTTAACAAATTGTTGTCGTTTAATTTTTTTTAAATTGATCTTTGACCATCAATTACTAATTTTTACCTATTCTAATAAATATAAAAAATTTATTGTTGGTTCTCTTTTAATGGACTTTCATAATATAGATTTTTTAATATTTTTAATAATATAATAAAAGATTTAGCTTGATACATGAGAAAGACAATTACTTTAAATTGGACGGTTTAATAAATAAAAACAAAACCTTTTATTAGTATTTTGTCCGAACTTAAAGGATTGATAATTGAAAGAAAAAGTCTATACTAGTAATTTCACAAATAAAACCACTAGTCAATGGAAAGCCTTTTTACACCAGATGTACAAACCCTTCTCCAATTTCTAAGCCTCCACCCCCGCCCGCGCAACTCCACCACCCGTTGCCTCTCCTCCGTGCTCCCTCGACCTGCTGAACCTCCAGAGGCATCCCTAGGCCTTCCCTCTCAGAGATCAGCCTCGATAGGCATGATCCTAGGTATGTTTAATTCTTAATTAATTTGTTCAAATGGTTTCATAGAACACTAATGTTCGAATTTCCCAATTTTAATATTCAATTGGATTACGAATTTGTTTAATTTGGAACCATTTGTAGGAGTTCAAACAAAATTAGTGTAGGTGGTTTATTGGTAAAAAATTTGGATTGAAGAATTTTGACAATTAAAGAATTTTGTTAATAAAGATATCAATTTTGCCTAATTTATTATTATTATTGGTGATCAAGGAGATGGTTGGACTAATTAGTTTGTTGTGTCTGTTGAAGATCTCATAGTCACAGAAATTGGTTAGGAAACTGTTTAATAGCAAACGAGAATTGAGGAATTGGATGCTGATGATGTTTATGAAGGTGAGCAATCTCAATTGATTTTCATTTCCTTGTCTTCTTGTTCGTCGATGAAGTTTTCTTTCTGTTTTGCTTTGGAGTAAGAGTTGTCCCAATATAGTTAAATTGAATACTTGTGGTTGGATATGCAAAAATTAATTTATTGCGTCTTTGGGTGATTATTTTACTCTATTATGATATTATTAGCAAGTTTGATATTGGTTTTCGGGTTAATTTGATGTCACAGGGCATACAAATGGGGTACTGGATTGGTGTTTCAGTTTTATACTTACATATGCCTCGATTCAGTTTTACTTCTCGCGAAGAATTAATCTGTTAGATGAATTGTTGTAACATGCTAGAGCATTATGTCTATCAAAAGTTGCACTATTGGTTTAGCAACTTTATGAAAATATTTGTAAGATGCAGAGTTCTGAATCATAACAACTTCATAAAAATGTCTGTAAAATGCAGAGTTCTAATGGGGCATCATGCGGGTGGAGCTTCAGATCTTATGAAAATAATGGAAGAAGATGAAGAGGACGTGTAGAAACTTCAAAGCATGAGGGAATCTCTAACCTATTTGGCTTCAAAGATGGTGCTATATTTTCTACTCTGAAGATTTTAGAAAATTTATCCACTTGTTATTAATTGTAACATGGGGGAATCTCTAACTTGTTTGGTTCGAAGAAGGTGCAATTCTCTCTGCTCTGAAATCTTTTGAGAAAACTTATGCACTTGTGCTTAACCATACTATTTTTACTTGTAGGTGCAAGGTGAGCTAAGCAATCTACGGCGACTATGTGGCAGCCCTGCTGAATTTATGAACGAGCTTTTGATACTTCGAACAATGTTAAGCATTTGTTTTGAGAAGTTTATCTTGGTTATGACCATTTTTAATACATGTAGAAAGTAATTACTTAGTATTTTATATATTCATGGAAAACAAGATATTGTATTATTGATTTTATATCAATGAAAATTTTAGTTATGTTTATTTTGTCATTCATTTAATTGTACATATATATGTTGATGCATTAGATGACCAAAGTTGCCAAAGTAACATATAAAATTAATATACCGTTGCAATAGGGTTAAAGGTGTTGCATGATTTTATTTTAACCACCATGAAGGATAGCTTATAACCAAGACTCAATTAATATAATCAACACTCATATATAGCAACAAACCAACAACATTATCCAAATACAACAACAAATTTATGAAGCCATTACAATAAGTTTGCTACTCACACATCCAAACACACTGTCTAATATCTTGATATATATGTATATATAATATATATATATATAGTATATATATATATATATATCCTTCTCTTTCGAAGGTACTCGGTAACTCCATCAGCATGAACTTTTGTTAATATGCACATCCCACATCGGAAGTCGATGTCCTCCGGGGCCAATATATAAGATCTTGCGCTACTCTTCTATGGCAAATTGGTTTTAGAGAGGAACCCCATAAGACTCTTAACATGGTATTAGAGCCAGGTTTGAGTTATTGAGGCACGTGTAACCCCGCCGATGTTGTTCTGCAAATAATACAGGCGAGAAAAATTACACCGACGATTGGGTTACACGTGAAGGGGAGTGTTAAGATGCACATCTCACATCGGAAGTCGATGTCCTCACGGGTCAATATATAAAACTTCAGATACCCCCTCTGTTGCCAATTGGTTTTAGAGTGTAAACCCATACGATCAGAAGCTCATCTAGTCAGCCTATTTAACCTCTTGCCTCTCGATCCTACCAGAGGACAAAAAACCTTTCGGCACCAGAGCCATAGCAAGACCACAACACTCTTCCAAACTATATTACTAACAAGTAAACCCTTCGTGTGCATTTTCCAATCTTTCTTTAGAGGAAGATTGATGATGAATTACTCTCTCAAGAAAATAGGCTATCACGCAGCCTCGAAAAATTGCTTGTCGGTACTCCAAGATGACATTACAACAACCTATGAATGCGTGCAATTTCCCAACTCTGCAGCATTTCGATTTCTTTTGAACACTCGGGTCAAACCAGAGGTAAATTAACATCCTCTTCTCACACATCTTCGCTAGAAGATGTTCGGAAGTTACAAGATCAAACTCATGGAAGGCTTTTTGTGTAGACAATCGGATGGCAAATTTGGTAATCAGTGGAGAACAATTTCAGATACTTCTTCGGTTATATTTAGTTTCTCCGCATTTTGTAATAGGACTGCGAACTTTTATGCTTTAGATCCTGCCTCTTACACTACTAGAAAAAGCAACAAAAATGACGAGATTCTAATTCGTCTTATTTAATACAACGACAAAATAAGTAAAAAAAAGACAAGTATCGGTTGAAGTCTAATTTCTTAAGGTAAAAAAGACGAAAAACAACAATACGTCTAATTTTGTCTTAGTTTGACGTTTTGGTATTGTATTTAAACAAAATTTATATTTTTGAAAAAATTAAATACTATCAAATAAGACAAAATAAGACTTGTGCCTTTAAAAAACTTGTCTTATTTTGTCTTAGTTAATAGCTTCGTAAAAGTAATTATTTATTTGTAACTAACCTAAGTTTTTTTTAAGTGTTTATATATGTACTAACTAAGACAATATAATGCAATATTTTGAAACAAATTGCAAATAGTCCACTCTTGTTGATTGCAAGTCCCCTAAAATTAAAACTATTTTTGTAATAATTGATTTAACTATTTTTAAACAAAATTAATATTTTTAAAATTATTGAATTCTACCAAATAAGACAAAGTAAGACGTGCCTCCTAAATAAATGCCACACGTCTTATTTTGTTTTAATTGTTGTCTTCCGAAAACTAATCTTTTATGCCTTTTTATAATAATAACTACACTAACTTTTTTACGTAGTTATATATGTACTAACTAAGAAAATAATACGACATCTTTTAAAAAATTGCAGCCTCATCAATTTCATCTTAAACATAGTTTATTAGAACTAGGTACGAGTACGTTCGATCATCGATTAAGGATTAACCATAAAATGAAAAATTATTATAAAGTTAATATTTTATGAAATAATATATTAGTGCATTAAAATTTAATACAATTATTGAAATGAAAGGTCAAAAAATGAATAAACATATAGGAGCAAATAAGACAAACAAAGATAAAATTAAATTATTTGTCTATGTTTGTTTTAGAAAATAAGATAATAAGATGGAAAAAAGACAAGGATTCTCTCCTCTCGTCTTTCTTTGTCTTTTTAATTAAAGAGGTTATCTCAATATTTTGTTTATGTTAAACAAAAATAAGACAACATACGACGAGTGGAGAAAATAAAAGCAATTATAAACGACCTAGCAAATAAGACGAGACTCTCTTTTTTGAATCTAAAAAGACGAAAAAAGACAAAAATACTCGTCTTTTTGTCATTTTTTCTGAAAGTGTTATATTTTTTTGGCAAAAATATAATGCAAAGGATCTTTATTTGCCCATGTAGTTTGAATCTTTTATCTATAAAAAAGTGTGAAATGTGGGAAAATTATGGAAGGAATTTCATCATCACTTCTAATTTGAATAAGAGGAGCAAATTAAGTTAAGAACTTTATTTGGTCTAAAACATGGTTAGGAATTTCCATAAGATCTTAATTTATAAGGCACTTAATACAATTCGTTAATAAATCGACCGAATATATAGATATTAAATTAACTAATTTTAAGTACTTGATGAATTTAACAAATATGCTCACCTGTCAACACATCAATCATGTCTTTAGTTAGGATGTGTGGACTCTAAAAATAATACCGAACACATGGACAAGTTATCTGATCCCATATATTACACCGTGTACATCTGCACCGTAAAAATAGTTTTCATCCTTTAATTACACCTTCATACAGAAGGCGAAATTACGTGTCAATCAAACACAAGCTTCACTTCATGCAACCTTTGCATGTGAAGAACACTCACCACCTGGACTCTTCACTCTTCCCTTTAATTGCCACCTCTTTAATTTGATCTCCACCCAACATTTCAATCTCCCGATATTATTAAAACACAAAACTTATTCCTCTCTCCAATTTGAGATCTTCTCATCAATGGCTCACCGTCAAACACGCTATGATCAGTCCCAATATCAGCAACCCCACCACCACCAGCAACAACTAGTTCACAAGGTGGCCAAAACCACTACCGCCGTCACCATCGGCGGATCGTTGATGGTTTTGTCCGGGCTAACGCTAGTTGCCACGGTCATCGGCCTTGTAATAGCCACGCCGGTGCTGGTAATATTCAGCCCCATCATAGTCCCGGCTGCGGTAACCCTACTCTCTATTCTTGCGGGCCTTTTAACTTCGAGTGGGGTTGGTGCCACGGCGAGCTTCGTGTTCTATTGGATGTATCGGTACGCCACGGGGAAACATCCACCGGGCGCGGACCAGCTTGATAGGGCACGGAACAAAATATCTCATGCGGCTTGGGATATTAAAGAGAAGGCTGAACAGTTTGCTCATGAGCAGAGTCCTGATACTAGGACTTGAAAATTATTGGCTTTGGTTGGTTTTGTGTTTTTATGCATTGTCTTTTTATATGGTTAATTATCTTGTCTTTTATGTAAACTGTAATATTAATTAGTAGTCTTTAAGAATGTGTTCTTTTGATGTATGGTTAATTTCTTGCTTTTTGTAAATTGTGCACTATGAACAGTTCGAATGAAACTTTTTTGCGAAGTTGGTGGATTGTGCAAGTTGCTCTCCTTTTTTGCTATATTATTAAGGCTAAATTATGAATAAATTAAAAATTAGTTAATGGTTTGGGTAGGATTTTATTTTATTTAATGTTTAAAATAATCCATTAACAAATGTTTAAACTATATTAATTAAATAGGGCAAATGGCTTCTGACGTCACTCACGTTTGAAAAAAAAATCAGTTAGATCACTATGTTTTAAAAACGTCAGTTAGATCATTAATGTTTAAAAAGTTGCTCATTCGGGTCATTCCATCAAATTTTTTACGGTATTTTTGTTCAAACACATTTTTTCCTCTTCTAAACACCCAATTTAATTTTTATTAACATATTGACCCCAAATTAGATATTACAATTTTTTTTTGTTTTCTCTTTTCATATTTTTTTTCGATTTCTTTTTTCGATTTTTTTTTATTTCTCAGGAGCCATTTGCCGGATTAGTGACGTTTTTGAAACATGAGTGATCTAACTCCCATTACTCTTGTATTCCTACACCGCCTATGGATGCATTATTACCGGATTAGTTATGGGTTTTTTTTAAAGAATTTTTTCCCTAATGCATTTCTTATAATTTTCACAACTTGATTTCTAAATTTTGTATAAATTGCGTGATAGTTTTTTCTAATTTTCTAACATCCTGTTCAACTATTGTACCAATGATGACTCTGCTATGCATCATTGCCTGAATAATGATTGAAGGAATTCATCCTCCAATCGCCACAATCAAACTCCCTTTCAACAATAAAGCTTCAATTCACTACAAACAAATATTTCATTTGTCCCTAAAAGATTGTCACATTTTGATTTTTGGTAGCAAATATTATAAAATTTGATCATGGATTCCCATTAAACGATAAAAAATAATAGTCTTGTGGGATCTTGTACGATAAAAAATAATAGTCTTGTGGGATCTTGTTAGATTCGTCTCAATATATATTTTTAAAATATTAACTTTTTATAAGTTTTTCGTATGTAGAATAATAGATATATATGTTTTAAATCGTATTTTGTTGACCACCAAAAGTCAAAATGTGGCAATTTTTTAAGAACGAAAATATTATAAATCAAATATGAATCAGGCCAAAAGACAAAAGGTAACCTCTATCCAACAAATTAAGCCAAACCCGAAGTTTAGTCCCTATCAACAAGTAATACCAACATCTAAGATTGCGAAACCAATAAATAATCATTACCCATTACAAAGGGAAACCAAATCATTCCCCAAATTAATAGTCATTGGAAAGCACAAATAGAAAAAGTTACAATATTTAAAATAGATTGTAAAAATCCTAAATTAATAACATAAGGAAATTAAAATGCAAGACGAACATATAATTTAGGGTTAATGGCACCAAAGATCACTGAAAGTATCTAATATTTCCAGATACATCACCCTCATTTTAAATAGACCATGGTAGATCACTCAACTGCATTTTTATGGGCATACTTGGTCACTGGCCGTTTTGAAAGATTTTGGGTACATTTTGTAAGTTTTTAAGGGTTATTTTGTCCATTCATATTTATAGACATTTAATCCTCGTTTTTTAACTTTTTTTTTCAATTTTTTTTAAAACTTTTTTATACTTTTTTTTGAATTTTTTTTAATATTTGTTTTGGTTTTTTTTATAATTTAAAAAAAAAAGAAAAAAAAAAGTTCTTTAAAAAAAGTTTTAAAAAATTTTACAAAAGATTTTACAAAAGATTTTAAATTTTAAAAAAAAAAAAATTAAAAGTTAAAAAAAAGAGAGGATTAAATGTTAATATGAACGGACAAAATTGCCCTTGTTAAAAACTTACAAAATGCACCCAAAATCTTTCAAAACGACCCAGTGATCAAGTTTGCCCAAAAAAATGTAGTTGAGTGATATATCATGGTCCATTTAAAATGAGGGTGATCTACCTAAAAATATTAGATACTTTCAGTGATCTTTGGTGCCATTAACCCTATGATTTATCTAAAGCTTCAAGGAAATAACTGAGAACTACGAGAAATGAAATTAAAGACAAAGCTCCAACTAGGTGTGTGAACTGTTAACATAGATGATGTGGAAACCGGTGGAAGCTCACAGACGTAATAGAGTCGACCCTCTGTTCACGTGCTTCAATCACCGTCCTCGTACTTTGATCTTGAACAAAACATATATTATAAGTAAAGACGATGTCACAACAATGGTCAGCAAGTAACCGACAGAGCGTGATCAGGTTGCGCAGTTCCACGTGGGCAGATATAGAACATGTCATAAAGTCAAATAATTAGACAATGCAACATTACGAGCAAATTGGTGAAATAATCTCAATAGTAAAACCAGATTGTATTTTGGCCCTCAATAATTACACGGTTGCAGTATGGTCCCGAAAGTGGCTAAATAGTTGCACTTTAGTCCCCACGTTATGTTTTCCGTTAAGATTTAGTGGTTAAGATTTAGTGGCCATGTGGGTTTATACGTGAAATATGGGGCAAACATGTAATTTTCAACACTTAAATTGTCTTTTTGGCCTAATTGGTGTCAAACGAAAACCCCCAACCTCTCCCGCCAAAAACACTTAAATATATAAATTTTAAACACTTAAACTTACTTTTTGTTTACTTTTTTTTTTCAATTTCAACGTTTTTCGCAATTTCTTTTTCCATTTTTTTTTTCGATTTCTTTTTCGGGTTTCTCTTTCGTTTTCGCATTTTTTTTCGATTTGTGAGCAAATTGTTTGATAGTTGCTTCCGTTAAAAGATTCAGGTTTGTTAGTTGTTCTGGCTAAAAGTTTTGATTTTGGCAAAAAAACTTTGATTTTGATAGTTTTTCAGAAAACGAACTTTTTTACCTAAATCAAAAGTTTTAGCCAAAACAACTACCAAAATTGAAACAAAATGAAAAAAAAATCAAAAAAAGGGAAAGATTAAATTGAAAATTTGCTAATTCACATTTTGCCCCCGATACTATCAAATTGCTTTTAATATGCCCCTTATACTTCTAGTCGTTTCAATATGCCCCTTGAGACGTCCTCAGACTTATTTGTTTTTATTTAATCATGTAAAATAACTATTTCACCCTTGTATCTATTCAAAAGTATAGGGGAACAACATTAAAATATTTTATATAATTAATATTAGATCCCACCCCTTCTTCTTCCATTCGTCAAACTTTTTCAGCATATTTTGAATCAGAGATGAGATATTATAATTGCGAGCTTGTATTAGGTTGTTTACACTCTGCTTTGTTATTGTAATTCACAAAGTAAGAATTGTGAATTCCACCAGCTCCTGTTCAGATGCTCCTTCTCGAACTCTGGGAAGGTAGCTTCGGACCCGACCAAGTACAGCAGCAAACTGGTGGAATTACAATTTGATTGATTTGAAGACTGTTTTTTGTTTTTGAGATGGTGGTGTGGGCGGTTGATGATGGTGGTGTGGGCGACTGATGATGGTGAGGACGATGATCGAAGATGTACGGCTGTGCCGATGATGATGGGGAAGGGATTTATGAGGTCATGAAGAGGAAGATGAGTTTGAGGAAGAGGTTGAAGAAGAAGGGGTGGGGTGTGTTGAAGAAGAGTCGGTAGGAGTCTAATATTAATTATGTAAAATATTTTAATAATGCCGATTATACTTTCGAATAATAAGAATGGTGAAATAGTCATTTTATATAATTAAATGAAAAAAACAAGCATGAGGAGGTCTTGGGGGCACATTGAACAATTAGAAGTATAAGGGGCACATTGAAATCAATTTGATAGTATAGGGGCAAAATGTGAATTAGCCTTAAAAATTTAACCAAAGAGTAAGTTTAAGGGTTTAAAAATTATATCTTCAAGTGTTTAAGTGTTTTTTGCCGGTTGGGGATTTTTATTTTGGCACCAATTGGGTCAAAAAGTAAGTTTAAGTGTTTAAAATTGGCTTATTTTCTTTTGGCCCCCTGAAATATTGAGACACTTTCAATCTGCCCCCTGAATGATTTATCTTTTCAATTTGCCTCCTGAATGATTTATCTTTTCAATTTACCCCCTATTCATTCCGCCCCCTGAAGTATTTTTTTCGCCAAAAAAAATGAATTGAGGTAAGGGCAAAATTGCAAATGCACATATAAATAGATTTTGAGGCAAAATTTGTAATAATTAAATATGAGGGTTCACTAATAAAATTCAAAAAAATATTTTTCATTAATAAATAATAAAAAAAATCCCCTTCCTTTTTCCCCAACCGTACCCAACCCCAACCCCCACCCCCTCCTTCATTTTCCTCGTAACCCCCCCTAGGGGTGTGCAGAAATTACACAACCCGCCCAACCCAACCCAACCCGACCCAACCCGACCCAACCCAACCCGAAAATGCAGGTAATTTGGGTCGATGGGTTGGGTTTGGGTTGAGTAGTTAAAAACCCGAAAAAATTGGGATGGGTTTGGGTTTACCCTCTTGAAACCCGAGGAAACCCGACCCAACCCGAATAATATATATATTAATTTAAATTTATAATATTATACTTATAGTTTTAGACTTATCATAAAAATATTTATGTGCACTGAAAATTGGTTAAGAAATTAAATTTTTTGCCTTAAAGATGCACTAAAGAGAGAAGTATGAAAGAAAGTACATAATCCACGCAAATGTTCAGTGCACAAATATCTTTTATAACCTATAAATGGCATATAAGAGGGTCATATAAAAATAACTTAAAACAACACTACAACAATATTATTATTGACCATAACTATTTTATTTTATTATTTGTTTTTTATGTGTAATACCTCGGATTTTGAACGAACGGAGAATGACCCCCAATGAATCAACATGTAGTTGATTTTGTTATATGTTATTTAAGTTAAATATATAGTAGTCTAACTTATCTTTATGATTTATTTACAGGTCATATATCGAAAACATGATATAATTATTATAGTTTTGCAATATTTTTTAGTTTTTGATACTTAGTTTGTGAAGTTTGAACTTTGAATGATAGTAGGGTTTAAAGAACAATTGAGGTGAGATTAAAAGTTTAGAAACAGTCAAGAGAAAACGTACAAGGGCAATACAAACAAAAACAACAACTTCAAAAAACAAAGTTAAAATTACACGTTCGTAGGATTGATCAAATTAACGAATTAAGTGAGCTTGATACTTACTTACAATTACTAATAGTCTTTACACAATTAAACAATTATTATGATTTTGGTTATTGCAATTTTTAAGTTATTTTATATATAATTTTAATTGTTAAAATTAATAATGTCTGACCCGAGCGACCCGCCCAACCCAACCCGAAAATTGGGTAACCCGAAGCAACGGGTCAAATCATTCTTGGGTCGGGTTTGGGTCAAAATTTTGAAACCCGAACAAAATTGGGTTGGGTTTGGGTTTAGCCAATACCCGCCCAACCCAACCCATGTCCACCCCCACCCCCCCCCCCCCCCCACCTGCGAGCAGCAGCAGCCCCACCCCACACCATTTCAGTCGCCACATGACTTGAGAAATTAGAAGAATGCAAATTATTTCAGAATTTATTAGTAACAGGTACATTAATGAGGTGGCCGCTGCCAAATTGACTTTTGTGAAAAACGGAAAATCATAAGATTTCACATAACCTAAGAACGCAAATGAGATAGCTTACGGGGAAAATGAAGGAGCTTATTTCATTAATTTCACATTAATACTTGCCCGAAACTGAACCCGGATCCGACCCCGTTTACGTTGTTCCCTGATGTGAATGATCCACAACAATCTAACCCACAAATGAAATCAACCCTTTTGACAACAATGATACAGCAGCAAGTACAAGCACAAATGAATCTGCACCAGGGGCCGGTAGCGCAGCCGGTGGCTGCCCTGCCGCAAGATAAGGTGTTTGGGCCATTTAGTTCTGAATTGTTGGCTGTGATGCAAGAAATGGTAAAGAAGGATGTTAGATAATATTGTATATATTAGTATATTTATGTATTAATTACACTAGTAACAATATATTAGTTATTATATTTATATGGGCATGATGCCCTAAGCCCATTAGGTTATTTAGCATGCTCTAGGCTTATTAGGTTATTTAGTCTCCATATTGTACTCTATAAATATGGTATCATTGTGAATAATATAATAGAGGAACAGTTTATTCCTACATGGTATCAAGAGCATAGGTTAGAAACCAAATAATTTTTTTTTTTTTTTTGAAAATTCGAATTATGGTTACTCCACCAACGGGAAAAGAGACGTCTGGGGGCTCCGGCGGCTCTGGTGGTGGGGCTCATGTGGGTGCTACTATTCACAGATCTGTTCCTGGTATTATCCCGGACCAATTGTAGCCTTTTATCTCATTAGTTGGTAATCCCAACACTTCTTCTGATCGATTAATGGGTAAGTCTACTTGTACTTCATGGATTTTTGATACGGGAGCTAACGTTCATGCCACAGGAACTTTGGGATGTTTGGTTGACCAATATGATGATGTTTCTTGTCCTATTACTTTGCCAGATGGTAGTGTTATTCATTCCACGCGTCGTGGTAATGTGATTCTCTCAAACGTATTAATTTTACGGGATGTTTTCTATGTGCCGACCTTGCACTGTAATTTGATATCAGTATCTCAGTTACTTGTCGCCTACTGTTGCGATATTGTTTTTACTCATACTCAGTGTTTTGTTCAAGACCGAAATACGAGGACGGTGATTGGAGCAGGTGAACGGAGGGATGGACTCTATTACTACTGTCATTCTGTGGTGGAGCCTTCGGTGTCCCTGTTAGCAGTTCAGACTCATAAATTGGAGCTTTGGCACAGTCGATTAGGCCATCCATCGGTGACAGTGTTGAAAGTGTTACCCTTTATTAGTAATAATGACTCTGTTTTGAATAAATCTTGTGACACTTGTCATCGTGCCAAACAGAGTCGTGCGGTTTTTCCCGATAATTTTAAAAAAGCAACTCGGTGTTTTGAGCTTATACAATGTGACCTTTGGGGTCCCTATAGTACTCCTTCCTCCTCGGGGGCGAAATATTTTTTAACTTTGGTGGACGACTACTCTCGCGCTGTTTGGGTTGTATTACTTACTGATAAAACTGAAGTCCGTAGTATTTTTATTAAATTTCTTGCTATGGTCCGTCACCAGTTTGGTTTGGATGTTTGTCGGATTCGCAGTGATAATGAAACTGAATTTCTAAGCCTTAAATCTTATTTTGCGGATCAGGGTATATTATTTCAGACATCTTGTGTTGGTACTCCCCAACAAAATGGTCGAGTGGAGCGAAAGCATAGGCATATCTTGAATGTTGCCCGAGCATTGATGTTTCAGGGGCGTCTTTCTGTTGAATTCTGGGGTGAGTGTGTTCTTGGTGCATGTTATTTGATAAATCGCACCCCTTCTCGTATACTTAACTTTCGAACACCTTATGAACTACTTTATGGCGCACCTCCCTCATATGATCATTTGCGCATTTTTTGGTGTCTCTGCTATGCTTTTGATTTGCATTCTCGAAAGGATAAGTTTGCTAGTCGTAGTCGACGATGTATTTTTGTTGGCTATCCCTTTGATAAGAAAGGATGGAAATTATTTGACTTGGAGACACATGATTACTTTGTTTCTCGAGACGTGACTTTTTATGAAGCAGAGTTTCCGGGTGTTGGTGTGTCTGTTGAGAGTGGCTCAGTTTCCGCTACTACCGAACCACGCCTGTTTTTTGGCTTGGACGATGATGACGCTTCGGATCTGGTGGTTTTACCCCAGCCTGGGGTAATTGAAGCCGTACATGGGGAATCTGTCGAGGAGGGGTCCCCTGTTCGCTCAATGGAGAAGGTTGATGTTGGTGACACACCTGTTGCGGCAGTTGCGGTTGATGTTGGCGACACACCTGTTGCGGCAGTTGAGGTTGATGTTGGTGACACACCTGTTGCGGAAGTCGAGGTTGGTCTACGCAGGGGGCAGCGTGACAGGGCTCGTCCATCTCATCTCCGTGATTATGTGCTTCGTCTGCTTCCACACACGAGTCCACCCTTACTCTCAGTTCACCTGGCTCCTCTTCCGTCTCAGATGTTACTTATCCTTTAACGAATTTTGTGAGTTATGATTTGTTTTCTGCTGCACACCGTGGTTTTCTGGCCTCTGTTACCGCAGGTAATGAACCTCGATCGTATCTCCAGGCATTACATGATCCTGGTTGGTGTGAGGCTATGTCTGCAGAGATTCAGGCCTTGGAGAATAATGGGACATGGAGTTTAGTTGATCTTCCTGCAGGAAAGAAGGCGTTAGGCAGCAGATGGGTCTATAAGATCAAGTACAAATCAGACAGTAGCATAGAGCGTCTGAAGGCTAGACTTGTCGTTCTTGGCAACCATCAGACAGAAGGAATTGACTATTCAGATACTTTCGCCCCGGTGGCTAAGATGTCCACTGTTCGTACATTCTTAGCAGTGGCGACTGTTCGTGGCTGGGAGTTACACCAGATGGATGTACACAATGAATTTCTTCATGGTGATTTGCCGGAAGAAGTCTATATGAAGCCTCCTCCTGGGTTTGAACATGGTAAGGAAGGAAAGGTTTGCCGATTACGGAAGTCATTATATGGTTTGAAGCAGGCCCCTCGTTGCTGGTTTGCTAAGCTTGCCTCATCATTGCGAGCTTACGGTTTCACGAGCTCTTGCTCAGATTACTCTCTTTTCTCCTTTGTGAGGAGTGGTGTTCGGCTGCATGTGCTGGTCTACGTAGATGATTTGATTATTTCTAGTAACAATTCCGCTGCTTTATGCGCTTTTAAACATTATTTGAGTTCTTGTTTCCACATGAAGGATCTTGGAGTACTCAAGTACTTTTTGGGTATTGAGGTGGCTCGCTGCTCTAAAGGGATTTACTTGTGTCAGCGCAAATATGCCTTAGATATTATTGCTGAATGTGGTTTGTTGGGAGGTAAGCCGGCGGGTTTCCCATGGAAACGAATCATAAATTGGGTGAGTCCACGACGCCTCTTCTTCCGGATGGTGAGCCGTACAGACGGCTGGTGGGGCGTCTACTTTATTTAGCTTATACGAGACCTGATCTTGCTTATAGTGTCCACATACTGTCTCAGTTTTTGCAGTGTCCACGGCAGGCTCACTGGGATGCTGCTTTACGAGTGGTAAGATATTTGAAGAATTCCCCAGGTCAGGGAATTTTGCTGCGTTCTGGATCTGACTTGACATTATCTGGCTGGTGTGATTCCGATTGGACGAGTTGTCCTTTGACTCGTCGATCTCTTACAGGGTGGTTGGTGTTTCTTGGTGGTTCCCCAATCTCCTGGAAAACTAAAAAGCAGAAAACAGTTTCCCTTTCTTCTGCAGAGGCTGAATATAGATCCTTGACGGCAGATCATATGGGCGAAAGGGTTGCTACAAGTACTTGGTGTTTCTTCTGATGATCCTATACATGTGCATTGTGATAGCCAATCAGCTTTGCATTCCCAACAACAACAACATCATGAGATGCAATATCAGCAACAATATTTCCGGTATTTGATGCAATTTCAAAATGGGATGTGCATGCAACAAGCTAATGTTTTGAATGATGGATCAAGAAATGCTCCAATTGGGATTACCAAGATTGATTAGAAGAAAAGAAAAGAATAAAAAAGTCTTTTTAATGTGAAATTAATGAAATAAGCTATCTTGGTTGGTTTCAAATGTTTATGGTAGGGGGTTAAATCAATGGGTAAAAGAGCTGACCTGTTATATTTGTTGGAATATTCCGGGGTTGCAAGACACAATGAACTACGATAGTTCATATGTCTAGAAAACCCTAATTCGTTGATCGTTAGAACTTGCACAATAGAACTAGCTCATAGAAGTATATGTTTAAAGATAGTGTGAATATGCTACAACTAACATAATCAAAGAGTGTGGCTACAAAGATATACCTTTGAAGCGTGAGCGGAAGCGATATGATCTTCAAGTGCTTATCCCCACACCTTGCTCCTTGCTTTCTTCTTGAAGAAATTTCTATCACCAAGGTGATATGGAACTACTATGAAATAGTCCACACCAATACCTTAGATAGCAATAAGACACACTTGGACTAGTGTGTGTTATTGAGGAGTGTGTAGTCTAACTACTATAGCAAACTATAGAACAATTTCTATACTCTAACACTTAGAGTTTTGCTAGAGGGTTTGAAGATGAAGTGTGTGTGTTTGTTTGTGTTCTCTAACAAGAGTTGTGTGATACTTAGCTTGATCTCTACCCATTCTATATCATCTTATGATATAGATTTGGATGATGAAACACATTATACACTAAACAAACACATTAACCATCCATATGGTTAATGCCTCTTGGTCCATGGAAGATTCTCTTACAAGAGTTCTTCCCAAGTCTTACAAAGCCTTCCCAAGGCATAAAGTAGCCACCAAGATGTCAACCATTCATGATGATGGAATTAATTAATCTTAATTAATTAATTAAATCATATCTTATTTAATTAATTCATTAATTAATTAAATCATTTCAATAAATGATAATATATATATATATATATATCTCACATATATATATACATAAACCCCAAATGGTGTGTCCGGAACCAATTCCGGGCGCACCATCGGTTCGGTCGGGACACGATCTCGATCGAACCAAAATTCCTCAATATGGATCAAATCCCTTATTCACTTTCGGGTCACTACTCGAAAGTATCTTCGGTAATTGTTACGTGTGTGACCTCATAGCCCGAGTAACGAAGGCATCGGGATTCAACGTATAAGACCGTATACACGAATCCCGAAGATCATCGTGAGAGCCTAGTCTGCCATTCGATGACCCCCGGCATTATCTCGGGTGAGACTACTGATAGTTCAGATAACTATCGGTTGTTGAACCGTATATATAGATGATATAGTTCACGGGCACTAATTGAGGAAATTGACACATCAATTTCCAACACTCCCACTTGCCCTTGGACTATTACCAATGTCTTAGATGTACACTTGCATCCTTGTCACATGATTCCCTTTGTCCTCGGTTTTCGTCATAGGCTAAAGCAAGAAAGCGTGTCGCCAACTCCTATGACATAATTTCTCGGAACACGAGATAGTCTCACTCCCGTTCATAACGGGTGAATTCATAAGTAAGACTCACTCTCCGAGTGGCCAGAAAAACCTTCCCTGTATACCAGGGTGGACAAAGACCCTACCAATGCATCACCGATCATCTCACCACTACATTCACATAAGACCCAACGTACCCCATTACCACCAGTAACGGATGGGTCCGGAAGTAGTCAAAGCCTCATGCTCACGTAGCATGAGAATGATATGCATGTAGGTCTCAGAACCTCTATCATATGGCTCGTGTGAAATATAGGACACAAGATCTCTTCTATAATTTCACAACGGTCACTGTCCAGTACCATGTCAAGACTCTCTTGACAATGAACCCATGTAATGATTTGGACCATCCTTTTGACTTAAGAAACAAAGTCAAACGAATCATTACACACTAGTTTGGTTGTGTCCGTTCCCAAAACGGTGGGACACACCACTAGGGACAATGTAATCACCACAGTTCTTGTCTTGAAAAAGGGGTTCCTTAGCCAATACACTTATTGGCTCCTCTTCAAGAACTCGTGATTACATGGGAATTAAAATATTTATCATACAACTATGATTAAATATTCAATTGTTTATTCAAGTGCTATAAAAGAATAGGCAATCAATAAACAAGAAGTAATACTTTTATTCAACAATAAGAGTTTTACAAAAGTATACTTCATACATATAAATCAAATAAACTGAAATAAAGCTCCCACTAAGACTAAGACCACTCGGACCTAAGTCTAAGTTCAATAGCTGAAGTATGGAACTCATGTTTGGTCTGAGGCAATGGTTTAGTCAAGGGATCAGCTGCGTTGTCGTCTGTATCTACTTTGGAGACTTTGATGTCACCTCTCCGGAACATTTCACGGACGAGGTGATACTTCCTGAGGACATGCTTGGACTTATGATGAGCCCTGGGTTCCTTAGCCTGTGCTATGGCTCCAGTGTTATCACATAACAACTCAATTGGACCATCAACGCTAGGAACTACCCCAAGCTCAGTCATAAACTTCTTAAGCCAACATGCCTCCTTGGCTGCTTCAGAAGCTGCAATGTACTCGGCCTCCGTAGTAGAATCTGCAACTGTGTCCTGCTTGGAACTCTTCCAACAAATGGCTCCACCGTTCAGGCAGAATACAAACCCGGTTTGAGAACGAAAATCGTCTCGATCGGTTTGGAAACTGGCATCGGTGAAACCTTTTGCAATCAACTCCTCATCTCCGCCATATACCAGAAACATATCCTTAGTCCTTCTCAAGTACTTAAGGATAGATTTCACAGCGGTCCAATGGATGTTGCCTGGATTCGGTTGATATCGGCTGGTCAGACTCAGAGCGTACGATACGTCTGGTCTAGTGCACAACATGGCATACATGATAGATCCTATGGCTGAAGCATACGGGACTCTACTCATGTTCTCCTTCTCGACGTCAGTGGTGGGGCACTGACTTTTGCCGAGAATAGTGCCAGTTGTCATAGGCAGTATTCCCTTTTTGGAATCGATCATATCGAATCGTCTCAGAACCTTATCAATATATGTGTCCTGTCTCAGGCCAATCAACCTATTGGCTCGATCCCGATATATCTTGATTCCAAGGATATACTGCGCCTCTCCTAAGTCCTTCATCGAGAAACACTTACACAACCATCTCTTGACTGACTCAAGGAGTGGTTTGTTGTTTCCAATGATCAGTATGTCATCTACATACAGGACTATAAATGCAATGTGGCTCCCACTTACCTTCTTGTATACACAAGCATCCTCCTCATTCTGAATGAAGCCAAATTCTTTAATTGCTTCATTGAATCGGAGGTTCCAACTGCGAGAAGCTTGCTTGAGTCCATAAAAGGATCTCTGAAGCTTACATACCTTCTTAGGTCCTTTTGGACATGTAAAGCCTGGAGGTTGTGTCATGTACACATCCTCCTCAAGGTTTCCATTAAGGAAAGCGGTCTTTACATCCATTTGCCATATCTCATAGTCATAATATGCGGCAATGGCTAAGAGGATCCGAATAGACTTGAACATGACTACCGGTGAGTAGGTTTCATCATAGTCAATACCATGAATTTGTTTGAAACCCTTCGCCACTAGTCTAGCCTTATAAACATGGACATTTCCATCTTTATCAAGCTTTTTCTTAAAGACCCACTTACACTCGATAGGTCTAGCACCTTCGGGTAAGTGAACCAATGTCCAGACATCATTCTGGTACATAGAGTCTATCTCGGATTTCATGGCTTCAAGCCATGACTCGCTATCTGGCCCTTTCATTGCGGCTCCATAAGTATAAGGCTCGTCGTCTTCTATCAAGAAGGATTCCCCATACCATCCATCGGGAACATGACGAGTCCTACTGGATTTCCTAAGGGTCGGTACTTCTTCAGGAGTTTCATCTACCGTGGATCTAGAGTCCAAGATAGGATCCATCATGAATGGAGGATCTACTTCCTGAAGTGAGCCTGCCGAGTTCGTTAACTCGACTTGCTCATTTGATGAGACACTTGGGTTCAATAACCCATCTCTCTCATTCAATGAGTTTCTTGAGTTCGACAACTCAACTTGCTCATTAAACGTGTCGAATGAGTTCATTAACTCATTCGGCTCATCATCTTGAACTTCTTCAAGTTGTACCGTATTTCTGACATTTCCTGATAAGAACTCTTTCTAAAGGAAATGTGCTGTCCTAGCCACGAAAATCTTATTTTCTGGCTTAAGGTAGAAATAATACCCTTTGGTTTCCTTTGGATAACCAATGAAATGGCACAAGTCAGCCTTTGGGCCTAGCTTGTCTACGTTCAATTTCTTGACGTAGGCCAAGCAACCCCAAACCCAGAGGAAGCTAATCTTGGGACGTTTCCCAAACCACATCTCATATGGTACTTTCTCAGCTGACTTGGTTGGACAATTATTTAAGGTAAGTGCGGCAGTTTGCAACGCGTAACCCCAGAAGCTGACATGTAGGTCGGTTCGACTTATCATGGATCGCAAACTGTCTAACAGAGTGCGATTCCTCCTTTCGGATACACCATTATGTTGTGGTGTTCCGGCCGGTGTGAGTTGTGAAACAATTCCACAATCTCTAAGATGAGCGTCAAACTCGTGGCTCATATATTCGCCTCCTCGATCGGATCGAAGAGTCTTAATAGTCTTGCCGAGTTGATTCTCTACTTCATTTTGGAATTCTTTGAACTTTTCAAAGGCTTCACTCTTGTGCTTCATTAGATAGACATAGCCATAACGGCTAAAGTCATCCGTGAAGGTAATGAAGTAGGGAAAACCACCTCTTGCAGGAGTGTTCATTGGACCACATACATCAGTATGTATTATCCCCAATAAATCACTTGCCCTTTCACTCGTTCCAGTGAAAGGTGATTTGGTCATCTTGCCCAAAAGGCATGATTCGCATTGGTCATATGATTCAAAATCAAGTGACTCAATAATTCCACTTTCGTGGAGTTTCTTGATGCGATTTTCATTTATATGACCAAGTCTGCAATGCCATAGGTAGGTAGGATTCAAGTCGTTAGGCTTGTTCCTTTTAATATTTACGTTATATACCTCATGGTCCTCATCTAGTATGAAAAGACCATTTTGGTTTGAAGCTTTTGCATAAAGTAAACCATCACGATTAATAGAACATATATTCCTTTCCATAAGGATGGTAAAACCATCATTGTTCAAAACAGATATGGAAATAATATTTCTAGAAATAGTAGGAATACAATATACATTATTTAAAACTAAGACCATCCCGGATGGTAGTTTTAAATCTATCTTGCCCACGGCAACTGCAGCAACCTTTGCTCCATTGCCTACCCGCAAGTCCACCTCTCCCTTCCGAAGGGCTCTACTGTCATGTAGTACCTGCATATTTCGACAAATATGAGAACCACATCCTGAGTCAAGTACCCAAGTAGAGTTATTGGAGGTGATGAAAGCTTCAATAACGAATATACCTGTCGGAAGAGTCCCACTCTTCTTATCTTCGAGGTACTTCTTGCAGTTCCTCTTCCAGTGACCAGGTGTATTACAATAATGACACTGGTCAGTCCCCTTAGGACCTTTAGCCGGAGTTTTGGAAGTCTGGGCCTTGACTGTTCCAGTCTTGGCCTTTCCCTTCCATTTCCCCTTTCCTTTCTTAAAGGCCTTCTTGTTCTGAATCATCAGAACAGAGGGAGTAGGGATAGAGCTCTTCCCACCCTTCAACGCAGTATCAGCCGTGCTGATCATGTTATGCAACTCCGACAACGACTTATCGAAGTCATGCATGTTGAAGTTCATGACAAAGTTACCAAACTTGTCAGGAAGGGAACGAAGGATTATGTCAACAGCCAAATCCTTGAAAAACTGAGTTCCCAAAGACTCAAGTCTCTCGATGATCCCAATCATCTTGAGAACATGAGGACTGGCCTGTTGACCATTGGATAGTTTGCAATCCATGAGGGCACAAACAGCTTCATACCGCTCATTTCTTGCCTGCTTTTGGAACATCTGTTCCAGTCTGCAGTACATGTCATATGCTGCCACATTTTCGAACTGAATCTGAAGATTCGGTTCCATGTTGGCCAGCATGAGACATTGGACATCCAATGCATCGTCCACGTGTACATCATATGCACCACGTTCTAGCTCATCGGCATCCTCATGGGGTGGAGGAGGAAGTTCTTCCTTAAGAACATATTCGACTCTCTCGTGCTTGAGAACGATTCTCAAGTTACGAGACCAGTCGTTGAAGTTATTGCCATTGAGTTTACACTTCTCAAGTGTAGATCGGAGTGAGTTTGAAGTTGATTTCTTAGCAGTTGCCATCTAAAACATGCGAGTATGGAACGACGTTCAGTTTAATTTATATGTAAAACATACGATACAAGTAAAGCATGCTTGAAAAAAAATAATACGAGTACCAACAACCCCTCGAAGTGTACAAGTATACCAAGACCCCACGGACTTGGGTATGAGCGGCACACGCAATCATCCTCATAGTCCAATCCATGGGTAAGTTCTACTAGACTATCATATATCAATCATCCAATGATTATATATGACTCTTGGCGTCTATCACTAGTCGTTTTAAGACACTATAGACTTCCTTTGCCAAACGGGCCGGTTCGATGGGCTAACCTGTAGCCACGTTTTAAGCAACCTTAGTTCACCATAAAGGGATGGATTACATTTGCCGGTTCGATGGGCTAACCTGTAGCGCATGTAATCCCATTGCCTCCTATTCCTATGAATCAAAGTGCCCATCTAGGGATGATCCACCCGAAACGTAGGAAAGTTTGACAACTTTGAACTTAGGTTTGGCAAACACTTAATTATTACGTGGAGGGGTTTAGATTAAACATGTAATCCACATTTCATGCATATCACATAAGGTATACATATACTTCAAGAAAATATATGTAAGCATGAAACATGGCATGAATAATAAACACTTTAAAGGGACGTGATATGGCCTAAAAGACATTAAATAAAACTAGTCTAACTAGTTCTAAACTAAGTCCTTGGTCTCCGTCTTCTTGGACATCGTCATGCTCCAAGTCCATCTCTTCATGTCTTGTTACATAATCAACTTTCGCATTAAATGGCACATGCGCCGCGAAAAAGAAATAACAATACAATAATTTAAAACGACACATGCGTCGTATTTCAATATCAAGGACAGTACGCAGACTGTATTTCGAATAAATACTAGGCCATATCAAATCCCCATTCCATACAGACTACAGTTTATATATGTATAACACATTATACATAAAACACATAAACATGCTAGGAATGGAATAAAACACACAAGCAACACACAACTCACACACATACTCACATTCAAATAATGTGAATCATAGTCATATATGCATATCATAACCTTTAGTTGTCCAACAACTAACATAGCCAATTATCGGAAGTTTTACCATAAGTTCAACATTTTGAACTAATAACCCAATTACATTCAAAGAGACTTAGCATAAGTTTAAGGTTTGAAATTCATAATAACTCAAACCACAAACTTCCTTTCGATACTCAATTAAACAATTTAATTAGTACCGATAGGATAAAATCAACACTTTGACATACATGCTAATTTTAAACTATTTTAAACTTCTCAAAGAATGTTTTGGACTTATAAGATTATTTCCAAAACAATCTCTAAATCACCCATAACAAATCGAAAACGTCCATAATCATCAAATGACTTTGGACTTAATCGATTTGTTTTGTTTCGAAATCATCAAATGACTTTGGACGTGCACGGACGCGTCCAGGGGGGCCGAACCAGGCTTCGGGCCAAGGCGTCCTGTATCCAGGGAAAGCCGAGGATGCGCGTTCCAGTGGAGCCGTGTCCTTGGCTTGCCTGGACTCACGCGTAACTTAGGTTTTGTCGGGGAGGGTTTTCCGAATACGAAAATCGGCTACGATTCATATATCGACATATATACTATATGGTACTACTTTAAACACTTCTAGAACATGTTAAACGTGTAATATAACTCATGATACCATGTTGGAATATCCCGGGGTTGCAAGACACAATGAACTACGATAGTTCATATGTCTAGAAAACCCTAATTCGTTGATCGTTAGAACTTGCACAATAGAACTAGCTCATAGAAGTATATGTTTAAAGATAGTGTGAATATGCTACAACTAACATAATCAAAGAGTGTGGCTACAAAGATATACCTTTGAATCGTGAGCGGAAGCGATATGATCTTCAAGTGCTTATCCCCACACCTTGCTCCTTGCTTTCTTCTTGAAGAAATTTCTATCACCAAGGTGATATGGAACTACTATGAAATAGTCCACACCAATACCTTAGATAGCAATAAGACACACTTGGACTAGTGTGTGTTATTGAGGAGTGTGTAGTCTAACTACTATAGCAAACTATAGAACAATTTCTATACTCTAACACTTAGAGTTTTGCTAGAGGGTTTGAAGATGAAGTGTGTGTGTTTGTTTGTGTTCTCTAACAAGAGGTGTGTGATACTTAGCTTGATCTCTACCCATTCTATATCATCTTATGATATAGAATGGATGATGAAACACATTATACACTAAACAAACACATTAACCATCCATATGGTTAATGCCTCTTGGTCCATGGAAGATTCTCTTACAAGAGTTCTTCCCAAGTCTTACAAAGCCTTCCCAAGGCATAAAGTAGCCACCAAGATGTCAACCATTTATGATGATGGAATTAATTAATCTTAATTAATTAATTAAATCATATCTTATTTAATTAATTCATTAATTAATTAAATCATTTCAATAAATGATAATATATATATATATCTCACATATATATATATACATAAACCCCAAATGGTGTGTCCGGAACCAATTCCGGGCGCACCATCGGTTCGGTCGGGACACGATCTCGATCGAACCAAAATTCCTCAATATGGATCAAATCTCTTATTCACTTTCGGGTCACTACTCGAAAGTATCTTCGGTAATTGTTACGTGTGTGACCTCATAGCCCGAGTAACGAAGGCATCGGGATTCAACGTATAAGACCGTATACACGAATCCCGAAGATCATCGTGAGAGCCTAGTCTGCCATTCGATGACCCCCGGCATTATCTCGGGTGAGACTACTGATAGTTCAGATAACTATCGGTTGTTGAACCGTATATATAGATGATATAGTTCACGGGCACTAATTGAGAAAATTGACACATCAATTTCCAACAATATGCACACCCAAATAGTGCTCAAATAGTGATTGTGAGGAGTGATATGACCCCCCCTATTTATAAAAGTAGTTGTTGAGGTGTTGACACCTCAAACAACTTACACTATTTGGGTGTGCATATAGTGCAAAAGAGTTAGGAGTAGCTAGTATTACTAGGGGTAGGGGGTGGGGTGTGTGGAGGGGTTGGGGGGTAGGGTGTGAGGAAGAAAGAGGGGTTAATTTGAAAATTATTGTTTTGTTATTATTAAAAAGTGCCCAAAAAAATTAATGAGTATGTTATTCCAAGTTCACCCTTCATTTAAAACGAAATTTAATACAAATTTGACCTTTCAGGGGGTAAATTGAAAAGATAAATCATTCAGGGGCAAATTGAAAAGATAAATCATTCAGGGGCAAATTGAAAAGATAAATCATTCAGGGGGCAAATTGAAAGCGTCTCAATACTTCAGGGGGCCAATAGAAAATAAGCCTTTAAAATTTGAACAAATGGTTTCATTGATCACTAACGTTTGCTAAAAGACCCTCATTCAATCACTCTAGTATGACTTTGTATACTTTCGATCACTCATGGTCACTATAATGTATATTTTTGCTCACTTCACCAGTTTTTTTTTGTTGACCACGATTTTTTTGGAGTTTTAAGAGGGGTATTTTTGTCTATTCATAATATAATTGTAATTAACCTCATCTTCTTCACCTAACTCATCCCTTCCACAACCCACCATCAAGGCAGTCCCAACCTACACTCCGCCCCCCTGATTCTATCGCACGATTGATACCCTTAGACATAGTTTCATTTTCTCAACATTCCCATTTTGTTCAACTTCTATTCTTGTGGTCAACACTGTTTGTATATCACTCCATAAGCTAGGCAGACTGTCTATCAAATGTGGAGCCTCCATCTCACCCGGTGTCTCAGCACCTGCCACTTTCAGATTAGTAACCAACAATTCCATATCTGATACATGTTTATCAGCAAGTAAAAAATAAAGTCGACCAACTTTTTGGAGATCTAGGGGGAGCCGGACCAGTATTCAAGAGCATCCATGAGGGCTTGACTGTCGGGTAATCATTGGAGGTAAGGAATAGATCGGGGGTGATTTAGGGGGCGAGGGTGTAGGTTGGGACTACCTTGGTGGTGGGTTGAGGAATTGAGGGGATCGGTTGTGGAAGGGATGTGTTAGGTGAAGAAAATGAGGTTAATTACAATAATGGACAAAAATATCCCTCAAAAACATAAAAAAATCGTGCTTAATAAAAAAAATGGTGGATGACAAAAAATATACATTATAGTGAACATGAATGATCGAAAATATACAAAGTCAGACTAGGGTGATCAACTGGGATTTTTTAGCCAACGTTACTGATCAAATAAGCCATTTGTTCTTAAAATTATATGTGTTGCCCGATATATCACGCATAAACCCAGGTGGCAGTTAAATGTTAATTGAAAACATAACGCGGGGACTAAAGTGCAACTATTTGACCAGTTCGGGGACCATAACTGCAACCGTGTAACTATTGGGGGCCAAAGTGCAATCTAATGTCATTAACGGGGACCATTTCAGCAATTTTTTCCAATATTACTATGCAGAGTCGAGTAAACAATATTACTATAAGGTAAAGTAATAGGATAGATCACATTATCAAATTGATCAATTAAACAATTAAGAGTTTTTGGTCGCATGAACAGTAGATTGTTTACTTGGACTGGGATAAGGTACGTATTCCATGCATGCCTTTTCTTCTGATGTGACAGGAAATTGTTTACTAGAGAGTTTAAAATGCGGAGCCAGTGTAATTACCACTGATTTAGCACCTTTCATCCCAAACCTTTCGATAACTTGTTCAATGTAGCCCTTTTGAGTTAAGAATAATTTTTGTCTTGATCTTTCTCTAGTAATCTCCATACCCAGTATTTTCTTTGCAATGCCCAAATCTTTTGTCCCAAACCCTTTACCAAGTTGAGTTTTCAACCATTCTATCTCCACCTTGCTTTTCGAAGCAATAAGCATGTCATCTACATACAATACCAGATAGATCTAATCACATCCACGAAACATATGAATGTATACACAACAAATATAAGCACTTCTGGAAAACCCTTGCTTTAACATAAATGAGTCCAATCTCGTGTACCATTGGCGAGGAGATTGCTTCAATCCATTAAGTGATTTTCTCAAGAGACAAACCTGGCATTCTTTACCCTCAACCTTGTATCCCTCAGGCTCATACATGTAAACTTCCTCGTCTAGATCGTCGTGCAAGAAGGCGTTCTTTACATAAAGTTGTTCAAGTTCAAGCTCCAGATGAGCAATAATACTTAATAGCACACAAATAGAAGTATGTTTCACCGCTGGAGAGAATATCTCATTGAAATCAACACCTTCTTTTTGTGCAAACCCTTTTGCCACTAGTCTAGTTTTGTACCTTGTACCGGTTGACTTTGTAGGATCGTCCTTCCTTTTGTATACCCACTTGCAACCAATAGCAGACTTTTCTACGGGCAATGGGACCAATTCCCATGTATTGTTCTTATGGAGAGATCGCATGTCTTCATCCATAGCAACCAACCAGCTCTATCTATCCTTGTCTTTGATAGCTTCTTGAAGGTGTCTGACTCATCATCCTCCACCAAGAACCCATATTCCACCAAGTTTGCCTATCCGTAATGCCTTAGAGGTTTGTCTGATCCAAACTTATGAACTTGTCTGTAGTTCCTCTTTGGCCTAGTGGTTGCCAAAAATTCCTCCTATGGTTGTTGTAATACATGTGCATTCTCCTGTTGAATCTCCCTGTGATCAAGATGAGCGTCCTCGTCCTGATTAACATTATGATTGTCCACCTGAATAGAATCTGGTTGGGTTCTAGATTCTATCTCTACCACTTGAGTATTTGATGTCCTTACATCACCATTATTAGACATCATAACTTTTGATACAGCTACCATAGATCTTTTGTCGAAGACACATCCCTATTGATTATAAATTAGGAGTCTTCAATACACCGAAGAAGGTATCCCTTAACTCCTTTTGGGTACCCCAAGAAATTTCTTTCTTGGCTTTTTCATCAAGCTTTTTATCCTTAACATGATAACATGTTATACATCCGAAGACTCTGAGTTTCTCATAATCTGCATGTTCCCCTGACCATACCTTAAAACGTATATTTCCATCTAAATAAGAATGTGGAGACCAACTTACAATATAGCATGCTGTAGCAACCGATTTCGGCCACCATTCTCTGCCAAGTCTCTAATTAGAGCGCATGCATCTTGCTTTCTCAAGTAGTGTCCAATTCAGCCTCTCTACAATTCCATTTTGTTGAGGCGTGTCACTCATTGTCCAGTGTCACACAACGCCTTCCCGATTGTAGAATTCTTTGAAAGCTCCTTTAGTGTATTCGGTACCATTATCGGACCTCCCCGTTTTTAGCTTTCTATTTATACTGTTCTCAACCATTGCTTGAAAATTTCAAATACCTCATTCTTATGCTTAAGGAAGTAAATCCAAGCATATCTCGAATAATGATCAACAAATGTAACAAAGTACCTGGAACCACCCTTGGAAGCAACTTTGGCTGGACCCTAAACATCTGTATGCACATAGTCTAATAACCCTCTACCTTTGTGTTTGCTTGTAGCGAACCTTACCCTGTGGGGTTTCCCATATACACAGTGCTCACATAACTTCGTTTGTGGTTTCTTCATGTTCTTCAACAAGCCTTTTCCACTAAGCAATGATATACCCTTTTTCAACATATGTCCAAGCCGCATGTTGTGCTCCAGAGTCAAGCACTCATTTACCAGATATTTCATTGCATTGTTTCGAAACATACTAAAAATTAATCATCCTCATCATTTGAGACATAGCTTGCCTCTTATTTTTCTTGTTGCTTTCGTGTAAAGTTGTCATTGTTGTTCTTATTATAGATTACCCTCTTATTTGGGAAATTTGCTTTAAAATGTCCAAGGTCGCCACATTTAAAGCATGCTCTTAGTACTGGTGCTCTAGATTTTGATCTAGGCTTTCCTCCTTTCCATTTTTTCCTTTCGTTCGCCTTTCCTCTAGATGTAAACGATCCTTGAGCTTATTCTCTTCCATTTGTAAACAACATTCCACTTGTTGCAACCTTTCGAAGGTCATCCGTGAAAAGTGATGTTCTAGTCTCGTCCATGGTTAGAGTATCTTCTACAAGCATCAAAGGTTGAACTCGATTTTCATAAGACTTCTGAAATGAAAGTAATAACATAAGGGTTTGGTCTTCTTCGTCTATCTTCACATCTATATCTTTTAAATTTGATATAATCCTATCAAACTTATTGATATAATCCAGGATTGAGGTGCCTTCTTCCATCTAGTATGTATACAATTTGGATTTTAAGTAGATCCGACTTGTTAGAGTCTTCGTCATGAAGTTTTCCTCTAACTTTAACCACACTCATGCACCCGTTGCTTCTTCATTGACCAAGAATGTAACATCCCTCTCAAGACATAAGATTATGGCTGCTCGTGCGTCAAGATCTAACTCATCCCAATCCCCATCCTTCATACTCTCCGCTTTTTGTCCTTTTCCTGCAAAAGCTTCATGCAACTTCTGTGAAATAAACACATTTTTCATTTGCATCCTCCAATAGGAAAAATAATTTTTCTCATTAAATTTTTCTATCTCATATTTTCCGACCTTGACGATCCCAGTAGAAGAAGCCATTTTCTTTTATTTATATTGGCTCTGATACCAATTATATAGTTTACAGCGGAAATATATAGATCTATTCTAGTAAATAAAAATAAGAATAGATTGCTCATAATATAAGTTGTATTAAAAATATATCTATTGCATATGTTTTGGAATAAAACAAAATCGAAATGATAAATATATATAACCAATATATATATTAAATAACTTTTGTGATGATGAATTATAATATACAATAACCGTATTTATACTAAGTCAAAATGATGAATTATCATTCATATGTGAATGGATTCACATATGCGTATTTCTCTCACCATTAATTATTTAATGGTAATACTATTTACAGAGTATGACTTGGGATACCAAATTATATTTGGTATTAGAGTACCAAAGGTTCTATTTGTCATTTCACAAATTAATAGTCCAAAATTAAAAAAACCAAAATAAACTAAAACCCCTCCTAGAAACCAACACTCACACGTTTCATATTCATACACCAAAATCAATTCGTAATCCAATAACCAGATTCAAAACCAATTCCCCGGATGGCTCTGCTAAAACCCATCCACCCGCTGCTAACCATTCATAGTTCCAACGGTTGCTCTTCTCACACGCTCCGATGATTGTTCTTCTCACACGCTGCTAACCATCGATAGTTAGAAAGATTGCTCTTCTCAAACCCTACCAATTCCGAAAATTGAAGGTACAAAATTCAGACTTTCAAAGTTATTGCATGTTTAATTTTATTGCGCTTCAAATCGTGGTTTCAAATTGTAATTTCAATTTCAAATTTTATGGGAAATTAATAGTGGTTTCAAATTTAATCAATTGAGATTTGGATTGGGTAATTACGTTTCGGATTTTGCCAATTTTGTTGGGTAATTGTGATTTTCATTGTATAATTGTTATTTTTGCCTGCGTTTGCGATTTGTCTTGGGAAATTGTCACTTTCACCAGTTTTTGTGTCTAACTAATTGTGATTATGGAATAGTTATCTGAATCTTGGTTTTTCGTGTTAATTGGCTTTCGAAATTTTTTAGGTAATTGTCTTTTGAAAGTTGGTTTGTTTTTGTTTTTTTGGGGGTTTATGTGCACTGCTACGTTTTTTGTAGTTCATTTTGGTTACAAAGTTCTAACCACTTGTGCTAATGGAGTAGGTAATTGCCTTTTGGATCTCTATGGGCAATTGTTATTGACATCTAACAACAATCTGTGTGTGTTGTCAGTTGTACAATTATGTAATTGTATTATTGTAAACAGTTCTAATTATAATCAGTTTTTATTATGTAGTGGTTAGTGGCTTCTAACCACATTCTATGTTTATTGCTGTATTAACAGATTTTAGTGGGTAATTGTCTTTTGGTTCTTTATGGGCAACTGTTATTGCCATCCAACAACAATCTTCGTGTGTTGTCAACTGTACAATTGTGTAGTTGTGTTATTGTAAATAGTTCTAATTATAACCAGTTTTTATTATGTAGTGGTTAGTAGCTTCTAACCACATTATATGTTTATTGCTTTTTTAACAGATTTTAGTGGGTAATTGTCTTTTGGTTCTTTATAGACAATTGTTTTCCTTGTTTGTGTGCAACGTTGTTTAGATTTTTTTTATTGGGTAATTGTCTTAGTTTACAAGTTGTTACAAGTTTAGATTTATATGGTGCAATTTAGTTTAGATATTTTTGGGTAATTACAAGTTGTTACCAGTTTAGGATTTTAACCAGTTGCAAGTCTGTAGTGGTTATTGGCATCTAACCACAATCGGTGTATATTGTCAATTGTACAATCATGTAATTGTAAAATTGTAAACAATTCTAATTTTATCAAGGTTTTATTATGTAGTGGTTAGTGGCATCTAACCACAATCTGTGTTTATTGTTTTTTAAACAGATTGGCACTACCGAAGTGTCGGCATATGTGTAGAGTGTTTCAGCAAGAGTCTTAACCTCGATATCGTTCCAGGAAGACTTGCTAGCTGGATTACGATTAGAAACTGAAAATAGAAAATTTAGAAGACGAGGATGAAGAATGGACGAAGACAATATTTAACATCTGACAACTAGCCAAGTAATCACTATTAATGGTTAGTGGGATGTAACCATAACATCTTATTAACATGGATATAAACGTAATGAATTGGCAGCGAACTTATGTTAACATGAATTCGCTATAATTTGGTGTGAAAATTTGGGTGTGATTTGGTTTTCATAACTGAATGCATAATTATAGGCAAAAATCTGAATGCAAATGTAAATTAATAACCGAATGTAAAATTATAGGCCAAAACCGTTTTTTCTTAATGCCAAATCTGCCCCTATTAAATCATAACCGTTAGATTAACAATTGGCAAAAAGATTCCTTATTAATGGCTAGGATCTATTTGGTATCCAATACCAAGCAAATCATTTGGCACCCCAATTCCAAACTCAGTCCCTCTCCCTCCAATATGTCTTGACAACGAGCTGGAGGAACGGCCCACTGGACAGCTGAAAACTGCCCACCAGCAGCAACTCCTGCACCACCAGATCGTCCGACATCTCCAATAGAGAACCCAGCAGCTCCAGCTCTAGGTCGTCCGCCCTTGCGCCGCCTCGTCTCCCACCATTCGAGGTAGACAATTTTGAGGAGATAAAGCAGCCTCATGTCCCCCCCCCCTTTTTTGCAATGAGAACATACCAATTTGTATTTGTCATAACCGTAGCCCATCATCTGAGTATTGTTTGCAAAGCAAGTGCAACAAACTCATTCCCAATAAAGGTGTTGCTCGATTTCCGCATCGCTTCCTCTTCTATAATCTTCTGATAGGTTGTGTCTAAGGAGGGCAACTACTCTTGTGTGTTCAAGGAAGAACAACGTTCACGATTTAAGCCATACATAATAAAATCATGGTAGCGTTCTTCTATCTCGAGACGTAAGATTACTTCTGTACCTTCAAGAAAAGTAATCTTACGTCTCGAGATAAAAGATAAGCGAATGGATCGAGACCATTCATCATAATTCATAGATCAGAGAACAATAGGGGTAATAATATTTCCAAGAAGATCACTGGAATTGATGTAATAAGGGTCTTTATGATTGGTTTAACAAAATGACCACCACTAGAGCCGCCGGAATGGCCAGCCGACTCATTGGTCTTGGAGGTTGTCATGGCCAAATTATTGAGAGAAAAATAGGGTAAAAAAAATAGGCTAGGAATAATAATTTCGTGTGATTTATTGAGAGAATGCAGTACAAATATATAGAGTACATAGGTGACCTAAATATTTAATGGTCCAAAATAAATAATACTAGTACAAATATATTACCAACATATAAATAATACTAGACTAATATATCGTCTAACATAAGATATAGATAGATTCTCATCTATACTAGATGTGATATTTGGTTTGCTTTTTGAGTATATGTAACATCTTCCTTGACTTCAACTAGCAAAGACCATCACCTTACTTTAGACGCTCATGTTCGGATTCTAACTTTTGAGAAAGTTTTTTAAAGCTAAACAACTTTGGTATGACAATGTTGTTCCTTAGGGAACATAGTATTGGGGATTCTGATTGAAAGAACTTGCCGATGAGGTTCGCAGTTACGGTTATGGGGAAGACACGGGACCATCTCTCCTTTGTGTAACTCCTGAAAGCATCTTCGACAGATGAGTTCCCATTGAGCGCCTCAGCAAGCTTCTTAGCCAGGACGACCGAATCCTCTAAGGCGCAACAAGCACCTTGCCCAAGGTTAGGTGTCATGGGGTGCCATGCATCTCCAATTAGCACAACGTTTCCTTTTGCTGGTGGCGGAGTTATTCCAGGCCACAACCATCGATCTACAAGTGGACTCTTCACTACGCAATCATCCGGTGCACGGTCAACGACACTTTGAATCTCAGACGGGAAAGTTTTAAGTAGCTCAAATGCTTTCTCCCTTAGCAAAGATGCCTCGCTAATCCTTGGACCTGCAATAAATAATTGCCAAATATATATAGTTAGAACATACTCCATTTTTACTTCAATTATTCCTTCTTTTTCTATTTAATTTGGAGGTTTATTACAAATAATTAATCTAATTTTAAAGCAATCGTTCATTCACTTGACATTGTGGTTGTATCAAAAAGATTGATAAATTAGATAGTACAGACTACAGACATATTTGTCATTATAAGACTAACTCATAATTTAAGGGGTAATAGGAAAAATACCCGTCTCTAAAAATTTTTAGTATAGTAAAGGATACAAATTACAATATGGACGAATAAGGGGTACTACGAAAATCAGCCTATTTAAAATCTAAAAAAACTGACCGAGATGATCAAGTAGGTTCTGTTCGAGTATAGTAAAGGATACAAAGGAAATCGAAATGATTGAATATTAACAATCTAAGACGTTGAGTGATCAAGTAGGTTCTGTTTACAGCCATGATGATCGAGTTGAAGAACTCGAGTGATTTTTAGTGCCATGAACTCATTTTAAATTGATATGCCCAAGCTCTCAATCAAAGTGGAACGAGGTAGTAAGGTATACGAGACTAACAAATATGTACACTAGAACAAGATTTTTTGCACAAACTTAATGAATATGCTATAGATGCAGTTTTGATATGAGAAGCCTAGCAGATAAGTGTTTTACCTGGTGATGGACTGTTGGAGCATATGAACCAGAAAACTTTTGTCGAAGAAATTGGGACAAGACCTGCACGCACTCCTCTTCCATACGTATATTGTATCACTTGCTCAAATGGTTGTCCTTCGGGGTAAACTCCGAGACCACGAATAACACAATGCCCTGCATATTTTGGCTCTCGCAAACCCATCCACCTAGCCACGGGAGAATGCACCCCATCAGAGGCAATCACTATCTGTTGAAAATTCGAGATGATTTTTAGCCATTTCTACACTCTTATTTCGTTCCTAATAGGGGAATGATTTCAGATACCTTGGGAAATAATTGAGTGCCATTCTGAAGTTTCAGTATCGTTTTGCTTCCTTGATTTTCAATCGTTTCTACCCTGGAGGAAAATGAAATTGCATTTGATGGAAGTTGATTAGCAAGTACAGCAAGTAAGCTTCTCCTCTCAACGCCACGAACTTCTTGGCTGCAGGTTCACAGCAAAATAAATCACTTACAGATGGAACGCTTATAATAACAGATTTTAACAAATAGGTGTAAGTATATTAAAATTGTTTCTTTATTACTAGCTATTTTAGGGGGTGCTTGCACAATAGTTCTCGAAGATTTTAACGTTACAAATTTAGCCCGTGGAAATTCACAGAAAATGCAGTATAGTAATTTCTAGACTTAATGGGAGGGACCAAAGTATCATTTATGTTAAATTTCATAGAATACTTGCAACACTTTTACATTCTTAGGACAAAATTTGTAACACTTCATAGGACTGACGAGTTACGACAACTACACTAAACTGCCAGGATTAAACTGAACTATGTTCTGGCAGAAATGTAACCTTGGATCTTCTTTTTGGAATCTGATGGACTGTAGGACTCGACCATCGTTTGTTTTTAGCTCGATTCTGCCCAAGCAAAAGCCGAAAGTACATTACAACGCTCAGCGGCTCAGCCAAATCCAATGGAAGTATAATAAAATTAAGCAGAAACCAGGAGTAACTTTACCCTTTCATTTCCAGAAACTGGTTCCTGAGCTCATCGCCCACGCCTATAGCGTCCAAAGCGGTCCAACCATTCCTGGACAGAGTAATTGAAACCCCTTCAGTTCTCATCGTTTCTGCCTGTTCAAGCACGGTCGATTTGATCCCAAGCCTAATACAAGGAGCAATACAATATAAATTATATCATATCAGTGAAAAAAATCAGAACACCATAAAATTTATGTATTTAACTAAACAGTTACGACGATGACGGAGATAAGCGTGTTGATAGAGATCGTCATCGTTTATGTTTGTTGTACCGAAGGGAGGTTGAAAAAGTTTTAAGGAAAACAGTGTTACGGTGACTCCATCTGGTTTCACTTGTATTCGTTTACGTTCGTTGAATATATTTAAGGCACTTTAAAAATTATAACAATTTCGAACAATTACTTACATACACCTAGATCCGTTACTGGAATTGTCGTCCCAGCATTTTCCACACAAATTAAAAGAAACTATAATTTGACAAGGATGCTATCCATTAGTGTTTATAGTGAATAGAGATTGACCTTTTAAGTGCAACGGCGGTTGCAAGTCCGGCAACTCCAGCTCCGACGATAACGACATCATCATCTTCCCTGCTAACGGGACTAGAAGTCGAGGTACAATACTTCACTGCCTCTCTTCGGAGGAACGAAGTAAAAGGTTGTAATTGTGTTTTGAGTCGCAACATATCTGCTGGTTTGCTCATGATTGGCCTTACCGGTTTTGGACACATAAATATAAGAGATCGTGTTGACTTTTCTAGGTGGAAAACCTTTATGGAGTATATGAGAACTTCCTATAATTGGACTTAACTTTATCTCACCTAGAGTTAATGAATAGCCTAGTGGAAAAGGTTTTTGTTAATGACCAGAAGGTCCTAGGTTAGAAACTCACCTCATCGCTAATTTACAAAAAAAACAAAAAAACTTTATCTCACGTATTTGTTAGATGATGTCATCACTTTAGTAATAAAGCTTCAAATATTTATGTTTTAAATCATATTTTGATGAAGGAAACCTTACTCTACTACCATTATAATGTGTTTTATCCTATCTATTAAAAAAATAATTTAGTTCAGATTAACTTTTGTTTTATTTCGAAACAACTTTTAGCATTAGTACTCTATTTTTAAAGTTCATAAAAAAAATATTTATGAAATTATTATAAATATGAATTTACTAAAATAAATGTTATATTTATTTATAATTAGTATTTAATAGTTGATGATAAAAATTTTATCTCAAATATACTAAAACATTAGTTATTAAAGAGATTGTTTCATCTGGATCCATGTTACTTTGATTGTTGACCATTGATTTATTAAAAGTCTACAACAAAAGACAAAGTGAAATTAAACACTAAATGGCCTGAGAAGCACACCAAATAATCTAGTGCATGAATCTAAAATAGTCAACAATGCCGCCAAGTTGTTCACGTACACTTCTGAATTCACATGTTGAAAAATCAAGAATGTTGGCTTGTGTTTGTTTGGGACATAGGCGAACGGACTCCGTTTTTGCCTTGTCCATTCGATCTCATACTACTAGAGAACACAGTTATTTGTTTCGTTAAGATCTGAAGTTAATCTGAGGAGGATAGTACAATAGTTTCAGAATGTCTTCGAATCTTGTACGAGAAAAAAATGTTGTCGACATTTTAAAATCCGAAGCCATTCTGACTCCAAAAATATTCTGAAGCCTTTCTGAAGCCAGGTTTTATATTCATTTCTTTTGACATTAATTTAAGGTCAAATGGCACCGGACATCACTAACGTTTGATTTATTTACCACATTTACCACTGACGTTCACTTTCGTGCCAAAGACATCACTCATGTTCGAATATTACTCAACTCGTCTACTTTTCGCCAATTTTGCTGAAATCGCATTTTTAAACACAAAAGTTAGAAGGGCAATTTAGTCACGACACTTAAAATTATTAGTAACTTTTTCTAGATATTACATTTCCCCCCTAATTGGCCATCAATTGAAGCTTTCGAAAAACGACACATGTTCAATTTTTGAAAAGGCCCAAAATTTAGCAAGTATAAATTTGAAAAAATGCAATTTTGAAAACAAAATAGGTATAATTTAAGTGTCGTGACTAAATTGCCCTTAACTTTTGTGCTTAAAATTGTGATGTCAGCAAAATTGGCGAAAAGTAGACGGGTTGAGTAATTAAAATTAACCCTTGTTAGCCTTAATTATTAAATCCCAATCTGAAACCGACATCTGAACCATTCTGAATCTAAGGGTAGACATGATTAATTAAAATTAACCCTTGTTAGCCTTAATTATTAAATCCCAACCTTTTCCGAAGCTAAAATAAAATTGGGAATCCGAAGCCAGTCTGAAATTTTTACAAGTAATGATTAAATTAACACTAAGCTATATTAGTACTAATTAGCTCATCCACGCCTATCCGAAGTCAATCCGAAGCACCATGTTCGAAGCCATTCTGAAGCAAACTAGTTTATAATAGTTTTGGTATCCGAAGCCAATCCGAAGCCATTTGTATGAAGGCTGAAGCATAACCGAAGTCATTCTGTATGAAAGCTGAAGCCAATCTGAAGCCAAATCCTTCAAACCAGAAAAAAAAAAATAAAGCCTAGAATCTGCAATATATGCAGAAATCCACGCAGCTATATGTATGAAATGCAACACCCAACCAACCAAAACACATCCGAAACACAAAAAAAATGAGAATACAATATCTAAAACACATATACAATTACATATACAATATAATTATACATTCAAAATACAAACACAAGTAACTCAACAAAAAACAAAAAAAAAAACTAATTAATCCAAAAAACTTTACCTCAAATATTTTGAGGAACATAACTTTTCCTACAAATAACATAAGAAGGAAACAAAGTCAGAAAAAGTTAGACAAATACATAAAATATTAGAATAATAAAAGAATAGAAATTGAATATGAAATGGTTACCTCTTTATCACCAATTTATGATTTAGCCTACAAAATGAAAACGAAATAAAGATTGGTATTGAACAAAAATGAAATATAAAAGTTAGACATATGTATGATTTTAGAGATAAGATGGAATAAAACTTGAAAATGATATCAAATGGTGCATAAATAGGCAAAAACCTCAGAATTCATATATGTCCGAAGTCAATCAGAAACTAACTAAAACTTCAGAATCTGAAGTCAATCTGAAGCCCCTATCCGAAGCCGTTCCGAAGCCATCTATCCCAAGCCATTCTGAAGCCCACTGTCCGAAGCCATTCTGAAGCTGTCTGTCCGAAGCCATTCCTAATCTAAATATGCATTCTAGGAACAACAAGCAACAGTTTCTTAACGAGACTCCCTGCGTAAGATTGCAAATAACAACAACAAAATTCACACCACAGTATTCTAACTCAATGTTAATACACAACAATGAATAAATAATACAAGATACAATATTATATACATTAAACATTTGTCATTCATAGTTCAAATAATACACTAATCGTCATCGTCTACACTCGAGTCGTCATATTCATCTGAATAGTGCGACTCGTAATCCGAACCATCTATATATGGGTCCAAAACAAATTCTTCTTCTCTTATAATGTCGTAAAGTCCTTCTTCAACAATGTCGATATGAGCGGTTGGATCAACACTAACCGGGGTGGTTGTTGCTCCTCTTGGAAAATTTCTTCGGTATTCAAAGATTTAGGATCGACATTCTGCATATGGGTCCAATCAACACGGCTTCTAGCATTCGATTTCATTGTGACCCAACGGAGATAGTACACTTGTTGCGCCTGTGATGCTAGGATGAACAAGTCATCCTTAGAAGCTCTACTTTTGTGTTTGATTTCAACCATTCCATTTATCGGATGCACCTGCATCCACTTACTAGTGTCAAACCAAAAACACTTGAACAGTACGACTTTGTCATACATCAAGCCGTACGAGAGCTCCCAAATCTCCTCTATGACACCATAGTAGTCAACATGGTCATCATCTTCATAGAAGGAACCTTTGACACAAACTCCACTATTGTAAGTGGTTTTATTACCATCTCTCAGGAGCAGGGCCTCTTGATAGTGTCTTTAGAATTCCTAGTTTATCCATATTATCTCAAACGTGCATACGAAACCATGCAACAAAATGATTGGTGATGTCACGATTCCTTTCTTCCTCTGTGGAATTGGGATTTAACTCCTCAAGGCAGTCGTGGTACGACCTGGGACAATATTGTAATCTGTTCAGTTAATTACTAAATTATATAACATGGATTGAATTAATCTTTAAAGACACACTTACCGAAGATGTTCTTTTACTTCAGGTGTGTTCGAGAGAATATACACATGAGCGGTGTTATATTCTTGAAGTTCCATGTAATACCTATGTTTCACAACAAATGTGCCCCGTCCCGGGTAACAAAACAACGACAAACGACTTGGGTCTTCCAGTTGGTTTGGCACATCGTGCCTCCTAGGCCGTGTTAGGTCGGTTTCTATTCCTTCTTCGAAGCACATGGAACAGAAGTTACAAATCTCTTTGACCAAATACGCCTCGCATATTGACCCCTCCACACGTGCCTTTTGTCTTACCATTTTCCTCAATGCCCCTAGGAACCTCGAAACATTTATAAATTGAGTTAAATAAAAAAATAATACTCACGATTCGAAAGGATGCATCCATCTATACAGCACGGGACCTCCATTCAAAGCTTCATAAGGCATATGAATCGGTAGATGCTCCATGACGTCGAAGAACGCAGGTGGAAATATCTTCTCCATCTTGCAAATCATCTCAACAATGTCGCGGCCTAGTTATTCCACATGTTCCACATTCAGAGTAGTTGCTTAAGCCAAAAGTACATTACAACACTCAGCGGCTCAGCCAAATCCAATGGCAGTATATTAAAAAATAAGCGTGAAACCAAGAGTAACTTTAGTACTTTACCGTTTCATTTCCAGAAACTGGTACGTGACCTCGTCGCCCACACCTATAGCATCCAAAGTCGTCCAACCATTCCTGGACAGAGTAATCGAGAACCCTTCAGTTCTCATCGTTTCTGCCTGCTCAAGCCCAGTGGATTTGATTCCAAGCCTAGTAGAAGGAACAATACAATATAAATCATATAATACCAGTGAAAACAAATCAGAACATCATAATTTTATGTACCTAACTAAACAGTCATTATGATGACGGACATAAGGCTGTTGATAGAGATTGTCATCGTTTATGTTTGTTTTTCCGAAGGGAGAGGTCGAAAACGTTTTAAGGAAAAACGGTGTTAAGGTCACTCCATATGGTTTCACTTCGTTGTATTCGTTTACGTTTGTTGTAATTTTCAATTCGTATCGTAGTCTGTTGTAATCGGTAGTTGCTAAAAATATGTCAACAAAAACGTACATGGTACAAAAATATGACATCAGATTTGAATGAAGTACAAAGATGTTACATCAGATTTGTGCAAAGCACAAAAATGTGTCATCAGGTTTGGGCAAAACAAAAAGATGTGTCATCCAATTTGTAATTAAACAAAAATATATTTCATCAAATTAGTGTATTTGTTATGTAATGAATAAGTTTTCCGTGATGAGGTGGAGGAGATAGATTATAGATATACATTATATTATAATGATAAAAGTATGACATATATAAAGGTATATAAAAGTATGTCAACGAAAACAGAATACGTACAAAAATATGACATCACGTTTGTACGAAGTACAAAGATGTAACATCAGATTTGTGCGATGCACAAAAATGTGTCATTAGATTTGTCGAAAGCACAAAAATGTGTCATCAGATTTGTGTAAAACACAAATGTATGTCATCGGATTAGTGTATTTGATATGTAATGAATAAGTTTTTCGTGATGAGGTGGAGGAGATAGATTATAGACATAGATGATATTATAATGATAAAAATATAACATATATAAAGGTATATAAGAATGTGTCAACAAAAATGTAGATGGTACAAAAATATGACATCAGGTTTGTATTAGGTACAAATATATAACATCAGATTTGTGCAATGCACAAAAATATGTCATCAGATTTGTGCAAAACCCAAAAATGTGTCATCAAATTTTTGTAAAACACAAATACATGTCATCGGATTAGTGTATTTGTTATGTAATGAATAAATTTTTCGTGATGTGGTGGAGGAGATAGATTATATTATAATGATAAAAATATAACATATATCGTAGCATATAAAAATATGTCAACAAAAACGTATACAATACAAAAGTATGACATCAGGTTTAAACGAAGTACAAACATGTAACATCATATTTGTGCAATGCACAAAATATGTCATCAGATTTGTGCAATGCACAAAATGTGTCATCAAATTTGTGCAAAACACAAAAATGTGTCATCAGATTTGTGTAAAACACAAATATAGTTAATTGGATTAGTGTATTTGTTTTGTAATGAATAAGTTTTCCGTGATAACGTGGAGGAGATAGATTATAGATATAGATTATATTATAATGATAAAAATATATAACAAAGATAAAGCCATATAAAAATTTGTTAACAAAAACAGACATGGATGTAACATCAGATTTGTGTAATGCACTAAAATGTGTCATCAGATTTGTGTAAAACACAAATATATGTCATCGGATTACTGAATTTGTTAGGTAATGAATAAGTTTCAAGTGATGAGGTGGACGAGATAGATTATATATATAGATTATATTATAATGATAAAAATATAACATTTATAAAGGCATATAAAAATACGTCAATAAAAACGTACATGGTACAAAAATATGACATCAAGTTTGTATAAGTACAAAGATGTAACATCACATATGTGCAATGCGAAAAAATGTGTCATTAGATTTGTGTAGAACACAAATATGTCATCGGATTAGTGTATTTGTTAAGTAATGAATAACTTTTTCGTGATGAGGTGGAAGGAGATAGATTATATTATAATGATAAAAACATAACATATAGAAAGGCGTATAAGAAAATGTCAACAAAAACATACATTGTACAAAAATTTAACATCAGATTTGTACGAAATACAAAAATGTAACATTAGATTTGTTCAATGCACAAAAATGTGTAATGACATTTGTGCAAATCAAATGTGTAATCAGATTTGTATAAAACACAAATATATGTCATCGGATCATTGTATTTCTTATGAAATGAATAAGTTTTTCGTGATGAAGTTTGGAGGACATACATTATAGATATAGAGTATATTATAATAACATATATAAAGGCATATGAAAATATGTCCACAAAAATGTAGATCGTACAAAAATATGACATCAGATTTGTACTAAGTACAAATATATAACATCAGATTTGTGTAATGCACAAATTTATGTCATCAGATTTGTGCAAAACACAAAAATGTGCCATCAAATTTGTCTAATACACAAATACATGTCATTGGATTAGTGTATCTGTTTTGTAATAAATAAGTTTTCCATGATGAAATGGATTAGATAGATTATAGATATAGATTATATTATAATGATAAACATATAACATATATAAAGCCATATAGAAATATGTCAACAAAAATGGACATGGATGTAACATCAGATTTGTGCAATGCACAAAAATGTGTCATCTGATTGGTGTAAAACACAAATATATTTCATCGGATTACTGAATTTGTTATGTATTGAATAAGTTTTTCCTGATGAGGCGAAGGAGATAGATTATATATATATATATATTATATTATAATGATAAAAATATAACATATATAAAGGCATATAAAAATATGTCAACAAAAACGTACATGGTACAAAAAATGACATCAGGTTCGTACGAAGTACAAAGATGTAACATCAAATTTGTCCAATGCACAAAAATGTGTCATCAGATTTGTGTAAAACAAAAATATATGTCATCGAATTAGTGTATTTGTTATTTAATGAATAAATTTTTCGTGATGAGGTAGAAGAGATTGATTATATATATAGATTATATTTTAGAGAGAAAAACATAACACATATAAAGGCATATAAAAAAATTTCAACAAAAAGGCACATTGTACAAAAATTTAACATCAGGTTTGTACGAAATACAAAAATGTAAAATTAGATTTGTTCAATGCACAAAAATGAATAAGTTTTTCGTGATGAGGTGGAGGAGGTACATTATAGATATAGATTATATTATAATGATAAAAATATAACATATATAAAGGCATATGAAAATATGTCCACAAAAATGTAGATGGTACAAAAATATGACATCCAATTTGTACAAAGTACATAATATTAGATTTGTGTAATGCACAAATATATTTAATTAGATTTGTGCAAAACACAAAAATGTGTCATCAAATTTGTGTAAAACAAAAATACATGTCATCGGATTAGTGTATTTGTGTGTAATGAATAAGTTTTTCGTGATGAGATGAAGGAGATAGATTATATATATAGAATATATTAGAATGATAAAAACATAACATATATAAAGATATATAAAAATATTTCAACAGGAACGTACATGGTACAAATATATGACATCAGGTTTGTATGAAGTATAATGATGTAACATCACATTTGTGCAATGCACAAAAATGTGTCATCAGATTTGTGCAAACTGCAAAGCATAAAAATGTGTCATCAGATTTGTATAAAACACAAATTTATGTCTTCGGATTAGTGTATTTGTTATGTAATGAACAAGTTTTTCGTGATGAGGTGGAGAAGATAGATTATATTTATAGATTATATTATAATGATAAAAATATAACATACATAAATGCATGTAAAGAAATGTCAACAAAAACGTACATAGTACAAAAATTTAACATCCGGTTTGTACGAAGTACAAAAATGTAACATTAGATTTGTTCAATGCACAAAAATGTGTCATAGGAGATGAAGGACTAGTATTACGAGAGTACTAATTAATGGGGACTAAAGAGGAAACTTCTCTAAGTATTACATCGAAAATTGAAAACGATAAATATTTTTGAACAAAAAAAAATCACAGTACATAGATAGTTACAATCATCACTGGTTGGTGGGATTATTTAGCATCATGTGTTATCCTCTTATTTGATTTTACTGCAATCTCACTAAACAGCATGCTCAATGCCTCTTAAGAGGGTCTCAGCGGGCTCTTGCAATCTTGTTATATATGTCCCAATGTCTCTTAAAAGGCTTCCACCTAAATGATTTTCCTGCGATCTTGTTTGTGAAATTTTCTTAAATTTGTTTCAAGTTCTTTTCACTCAAGTTGTCAAGATTTTCGAAGGCAAACGTGAAAGAGTGGCAACAGAACATGAGACATTTGAAAATCTTAAAATTAATCTGCAACATAAAGGTTCTCTATATATCAATTTCCAGATTCTCATTCTCTTTCCGACTTTCTATAATATCTTTTTTTTTTTTCTTTTGTAAATTAGCGATGAAATGAGTATATTCAGGACCTTTTTTTGTCAGTGACAGGAGCTTTTTCTACTAGGCTATTTACGAATGATTTAAGACATAAATAAACTCAACGAGACGTCCATCGTCTTCACTTAGATAGGACTTCCTTGTGTTCATTTGTTCGTTATCCTCATACAAAAATCTTATTTACTTCACTTGCTATAGCCTATAAGGTCATTGGAATTAATTTTTTTGAAGATCAAGCTTTTCAACTTACTACCGAAGTCCAAATATTGATAAATGGTTGTCTAGAAAGAAAATTACTTTTTCTAATACTCTGATTAGAAGTTAAATGTATTTTTTAACTCATTTTTTCAATTTTGACCTTAACAAATAATTATTATTTTTTATTGGAATAAAAGAACTAAATTATGACTTTCTTTGTTTCATTTGAGAGAAAATTGTCAAAATGGTCCGAGTAAATATGTGTAAGTTGTATTTTGGTCCCAGTTAATATTGGGTCTGTTGAAATGGTCCCTGATATTGGTACAAAAGGTGCATTTTAATCCCTACACGTTAGTTTTAGATGGAAAAACTTGATTTTGGGGCAAAAACAAAATTTTAGCATAGTTAGCACCCTAATAAACAATTATAATTATATTTGTACGCCAATACCAAAGGTCATACTAGTCATTTCACAAAATTAATAACCAAGCAAAAAATAATCTTCCTACCAGTTTTGAGACCAATATAAACCAATTCTTATTTGCAAAACCCATATGCTTTCACGCTAGTTCTTCTCCTTCAAAACCAATTTGCTCCACAGTTTATCTTCTTCTCCAAAACCAACATGCTATCTAAACCCTAAAAATTTCACGACTCGTTGAGAAAGAAACAACCAATTCCTTTGTCGGACGTTTCTTCTTCTTTAACCAACGTGCTCTCTAACCCTATCAGTTTCGAAACCTTAAAGGTAATCAAAATTTTGAAGTGATTAATCAAATTTTGTAGTTAATTCATCTCGTTTATTGTGTAATCAAACAAGATTTTAGGTTGTATATAACTGATTTTTGTTTTTTAATTGTGTGTATCTTTATTTTCATTTATAATGTAATTGCAAAACCTAGAATTTATGGGTAGTTTCGTGTAATCTTAGTGTGTGCGGTTTCTTCTGCAATTTTAGGGTGCAATTTCGTCTTAATTTTTTTAGGGTAATTTCGTTTAAATTCTTTTTGAGTAATTTCATTTGAATTTTAGTGGGCAATTGCGTACCGATTTTGTGTGGGTGATTACATTTTGAATTTTTGTGGATAATTAATTTTGTTTGTTTGTGTGCAATTTTGTTTGGATTTTCTTATGGGTAATTTCTATTGGTTGTAAAGTTCTAACCAATTGTAACATCTTAGGGGTTACTGCATCGTAACCAATTTGTGACTTTGTAGTGGTTACTATGTTGTAACCCGTTGAATAATTAAGCTATCTATTTAACTTTGGAGTGGTTTGTGTACTTGCCTTAGGATAGAGATCGTAGAGAAAGAAATTTGGTGTTGATGGAACATATCTATATGTACTTACACATTATACACTATCAACGAAGAAATACCCAGATCAAACACAATTAAACTGAGCATAAAAGAAAAAACGAAATAAAAAAATTGTGCAAAAAATCGATCACAATCGTTCACAATATTACAAAGAAATAAGAACCAACACTAATAATGATTATCACACATTATACACTATCAACGAAGAAATACCCAGATCAAACACAATTAAACTGAGCATAATGCAACAAATCAGAAAATTCAGAAAATGCTTACCTATTGGAGAATTTGTCATGGTTAGCCTATTAATCAAGTCGACTTATGGAATTGCCTGTTGAATAATCGATTGGAATTGGATTATTGGAGAAGATATTGGAATTGTTGCGGTTGAAGAAATGGAGAATAAAACAGAGTAAAGAAGAAAGAGAGAAAAAAATGAAACGTGAGAAAAAATAATGAAACGTGAGAAGAAAGAGAAAAATGGTTATGATATATTCCCTTGATTCATGGCTACAAATGTGATCTGTGATAAATTATTTAATACCCAAATAGCCCCTAACAAATGCTGACCACAAGATTGAAATTAAGATAAAAATTAACTAATCAATGGTTGAGATCCTTTTGGTATCCAATACCAAAAAATATGTTTGGCATCCTAATTCCAAACTCCCTAATATTGGATACCAAAAGGGATAATATTAACATATTTTAAATAATTAAATTGAAACCCCAATTCAATCTTTTTCAACACACCCCACCCCCACCCCCACCCCCAAGTCCAACCCCCACTCCCAAAAACTTAAGTAAAGACCCATAAAAATATAAGCAAATCCAAATAAAAGATAACAATTGTGAACAAATAAATCCAACTTGGACTTGGATATACATACCTATGATAATGAGATGAGGAACACTTACGGCCTTAGCCAATTAATTATGACTATTACCAGAAAAATCTCCATCCCCACCCTACTCCAACTCGATTAACTTGTTTCCTCCTACCAAGAACTCTGAAACCCTTAACAACCCTCTGCTCCATCAAACAATATTCTTCCAACTCAATTCACTTTCAAGCTTAATGTAATAATGGGTATTTATTTATGTGCCATTGTCACTGACAGGAGAAGGAGTTGGGGTTTAATTTTAATTATTTAAAATATGTTAATATTGTCCCTTATACTTTGTAATAGTGATAGGGGTATCATGGTTATTTTATCTTTTAAAACTGGAAAAAAGGGTTCAGGAGGCGATATGAAACGATTAATAGTATAAGGAGCAATCTGAAACGAAAACGATAGTATAGGGGGCAAAATGCGAATAAGCCTTAAAATTATACTCATCTAATCTAAGATTTAGTTATAAAGGCAGGATCGCGTGTGGATCACCCGAATGGTCCATACGCAATCCCGCAGGTGGGTTTTATTTTATGTTTTCCGTTTTCCTGTATTAGACGTTGTACATTACGCGCCCCTGCATGATGTGTTGTACATTACGCATTGAAATGTATACCACTGTTTTGTAAAGTACCATTCTCAGTTCTCAAACAAGTCCAAATTCTTCGTCCCAACATCCTAATTTGAGCACAAAATCACTTTCCTTAAAATTGTTCTTTCCGCCTCAATGTTCATTCCCCCCCCCCCCCCCCCCCGCTGCTCCAAGTACTCCACCTTCACTGAATCGCGCATCGTCACTCATCGAAATAGGTATAAAAATTGAAAGTCTATCATTATGATCTAAGTCTCACTACTAATTCGTAATAGTTTTGTGACCGGCTAAACTAAAATATAGTTTTTATTTGTATTGTTTAATTTTTATGGAGTTTTTTCTTTTAAATCTTTGTGTTTGGATTAGATAAATATGATTATTTTAATCACTAATAAAATTTTGTTAATTAGAATTATTATTCTAACAAAACATTTTTTGATAGCAAATCTAATTATTTGTTATTCTTTTTTTGTACCGTAACAACATAGTTTTTTGTGTAATTTTTCATATGTTAAAGGACTTAAACTTTTAAAGTTTGTTTCTTGAATAAGAATAAACTTTGAACTATTTGTAGACATGGTTGGTTAGTGCATTTGTTTTCTTTTTTGCTTATTATCTATATTTTCATCCCTTTAAGCTTTTTTTTTTTTAGTAAAGTAACTTCTTATTGAACTGTTCAAACAATTACAAATGGATTGTTTAGGGCTTAAATTCCGACAGGCCCCTGAACTTTGATCATCTGGTCAATTTGGCCCTTGAAGTTTGAAAATAGGTCTACTTTCCCCCTGAACTTTCACAACAGGTCATTTTGCCCATTTTTATAACTGTTCAGGGGCAAATTAACAAATTTTAACTTTTCATGAAGGACAAAATAGGAATTTAGTATATAATAGACATTTTGGGGTCACTTTTAATGAAGAAAATATATTAGGGCTCTTTTAAAAGAAAATAAAATTATTAAAAACAAAATAAATAGATAAAAATAATCCCCTCCCCCCCCCCCCGTCGTCCCCAACCCCATCCCTCATCTCCGGCAACGGCCTTTTCCTTCCCTCGTCCCCTCTATTATAAATTGACTCGTAATGCCTATTATTGTTGTATGCCTATTTTACCCTTCATTTTAAGGTGAAAATGGCCAAAATGACCAGTTAGGATAGTTCAGGGGGCAAGTAGACCTATTTTCAAACTTCAGGGGCCAAATTGACCAGATGAACAAAGTTCAGGAGCCTGTCGGAATTTAAGCCATTGTTTAGGGGTGTAAAATGTCTATACTAACACCCCAATCTAAACAAATGCTCCAATTAGTCCTATTTCTCTTTACATTTTGCCATCCACTAATAACGCTTCTAATGACTTGTATAATCTTTGCTGCTATTTGTTCGGGACCCTCTCGCCTGCCTTCAAAAATTAGCTTGTTTCGTGCCATCCAAATGTGGTAGATTGCAGCAGAGAAGCTAAGTCTTCACACACGGCTCTTCGTCGTTTTTCTTGTACCTTGAGCAAGCATCCAGTTCATCTCATCACACCAGCCTTTGGGCATATGATATTCATTTAAGCATAGCAACAACTTTCTCCAAATGACAGCAGAATATTTGCATTCAAAGAATAAATGGTTCTCCGTCTCTTCATGTTCTTGGCAGAGAGCACAAACAACATTTTGGACCAGATTCCACTTAAGCAACTTCACGCTGGTGGTCATCCTCTTAGCTACATGTGTTTCATTCATTCATTATGTAAAGGGAGCAAAAGTTACTTGATTTACACCTACTTGATTAATTTATTGGGATGAAGTTCAGTTGAAGAGAAACAGTTGCCAACGATTTCAGAAGAAACTTCAACACCTACTAATTGTTGATCTAGAGGTACTACTTAGTGTTTAAATTTTTCCTTTCACTCGTAATATGGTAAGAAGTGGACTCTAGAGGTACTACTAATTGTTGATCTAACTGTATCAATTATTTTATAGTTCATTCTGCACGGCATTTTAAACTATTTACCAAATATCTATATTTCAAATTCAATTCAATTCGATATGAGGCAATGTATTAAATTAATTATAATGTTTCAATCAAACTGGAAGTCAGTAGCTGTATGGACTTGAAATTATCTATAAGTTTTCATGTTCATTTGTCATTGTTATTCACTTATAGTCCTAACAATTATATTATTGACGAAACATTTAAGTTAGTGTAAAAGTACCCTTTAGATATTATATTATTTTTATACATCAAGTAGAGTACAAGTATACTACTCCCATTATAAATACACATATACGCTATATTCAATTATATATACTTAATTTGTGTTTGGTATGAATTAATCGATTTGGAGGTAATTAAATGAAGGTTGAAAAATAATACACATGAGAAATGAATTGTTTTGATTCATTTCATTACTTAGTTTGGCATGTTATAAAAATGAAATATACGATAATAAAAATAAAGTAATACAAATAAATATTTGATATTTTAATAAACACACATTACAAATAAAATAGAATAAAGAATTCTTTCATAACATAAGTCTAAAAGGAAGTCACAAGATCCGAGCATAACTCAACTGATAAAGAACTAGACTGCAAGTGCCAAGCAGCCTCGTCCTTCAGCCGTGCAGGTGACATTTTGAGTGTTTATTGAAGATGTTGAATTTCTTACTTAGTTTTCTTGGTCTGTTTATTACAGGTTATGGTATATACCTGTTTGTCGAGTTCAATAATTTAGCCTCTCATGAACCGCCCCAATCCCAAAGTTCATCCAGCTTGGCCGCTCTTCCAAAATCTTATTATAAACTAGGGTAAATGGTACCAGATATCACTAACGTTTGATTTATTTACCACATTTATCACTGACGTTTCGTGCCAAATACATCACTCATGTTCCAATATTACTCAACCAGTCTAATTTTTGTCAATTTTGCTGAAATTGCATTTTTAAGCACAAAAGTTAGAAGGGCAATTTAGTTACAACACTTAAAATTATTAGTAACTACTTCTAGATATTACATTTTTCCCCATAATTGGCCATCAATTTAAGCTTTCGAGAAACAGCACATGTTCAATTTTTTAAAAGCCCCAAAATTTAACAAGTACAATATTGAAAAGATGCGATTTTGAAAACGAAACAAGTATAAGTTTAAGTGTCGTCGTGACTAAATTGCTCTTCTAACTTTTGTGCTTAAAATTGCGATATCAGCAAAATTGGCGAAAAGTAGACGAGTTGAATAGTATTGAAACATGAGTGATGTCTTTGGCACGAAATTAATATGCTAATTTTGTGTAATGTATAGTCATAATCAAATTGGAATGGTCGCAGAGAGAGAGTGTAGTGTTTCATGGTTTTCAACATGACGTAAAACAACAATTCTCATAAAACAAATCCTTCCACAACATGACATACATTGAAACAAATTTCGAAAGTTAAAGATAATAATAATAATATTAACGTCCAAATAGATCTTTCTTCAAAAAAACATATTCTTCGAAAAATAACACTAGAAAAGTTTTTTTATATGAAAGAAATTACTAGTTTACCCCAAGTAAAACATTCTCAAATCTCAACTATTACATTTTTAAATAAGGAGGCATAATAGTAATTTCACTCATAAAAACAGTAAAACACTGTATAACAATGCAGGTTCATCTCACTTGATGCTCAACAATCATTCTTTTGTTTCCTTCGGACATAATTTGAAAACAGTTGTAGTAATAGAAATCCATTTGCTTTAAAAATGGAGACGAGTAGAAATGGAAATGGAGCAGTGATAGTTACAAAAAAAAAAAAGAGTTGGGAAATTGAAAATCCATTTGCTTTAAAAATGTTTCAAGTATATACTGGTTTTGGAATCGGTTGTGGAATTGGTATAGGTGTTGGTTCACCTCTCAATCTTGGTATCAAACCCTCCTTCTTCTCTTTCTTTTCACTTTATTTCATTCATTCAATAAAATTATGAACTTTTCCAAGCCCACTGATGAAAACATACAAAAATCTAGTTAAGTGTAGCTAATTAATTTGTGCTGTTTTTTTTGTTGGTTTTGATGATTGTGTGAGTAGTGGTTAAACATACAATTACTTGGTCAAATTGTTGTCTCAAACCTCGGATTATGCTTGTTTTCTTGTTTGGTTCAAGGGATTGTACATTAAGTGTTTGTTTTTATGGGTGTGAGATCACTTGTTGTAAGGTGTTTGCTAAATACTAACGCAACGTATAGTACAATGTTGATAAAGTCGACCCGAGTTCTTGAAAAAGCATCACACTCATCAAATTTGCATTAATGAATACACCAAATGAGACAGAGGATCTGTTATAGTTTTTTTTTTGCCTATGCCAAGGATCTTATGGTGGTGGTGCTGGTATGTGACCGGTTTTTTATGTGTGAAGAAGGAATGATTTTTTGTTAATTAGCGTATGCGTTAAATAATGATTTACTTCAGGTAGAGGCTTTTTGGGTTTAGGTTGTTGTACCAACTAATGAAATGATTATTCTACTGATAGAACTGATCAAATTTGTTGACGATGTGAATGTTCAAATTGAAGTGAACTTATTTGCATTTGATTTGTGATATAATATATATTAGAATGGTTCCCTTAATGCCAGTTCTCTTTCAGACAGTTACTCTGTACTGGTAGTACTTCGTTTGATTAAAAATCCGTTGAGATGGTAATATTTTTTCTTTCCTATTGGTTGATTTAGGAATTTTTTTTATCTTTTTAATTTAAGGAGTTCATGCTTACAAGTTATGATATCACTTACATGCTTTGGAGCAGCTAAAGCTTTGTTTTTGAGTATTTGATGAATGGACTCTATGAGTACATATTTCTATTTTACTTATTTGTTATGGGTATTTTGGTGTTAAAAATTATGGCTCATTCAAGTGTTAAAAATTATTGCGCATGAAATTGTCCATGTTGGGGTCTATAAGTTATAATCACGTTTCCTTGAGCATCTTATTTTTCAAGACTTTGATGTGATAGATCGGAGGGAGAGAATGCCCACAAATATTTGAGTTTAGGAAGCATAGGAGTAATAGCCGTTATCTGTTTAAAGAAATTTGTCCGCAAGATGGTTTTTCTTGGCACTACAAAATATGAAATATGCGAATAGAACCATGATATTTTGTTTTGGTTCTTTGGATCTTATCTTATTCATTGTCTTATACTGTCAATACCATATCCTACCTGCTGTGTGTTTGAAACACTTCATTAGCATGTAGCAGTTCACAATTGCAAGTTCAGCAGATACAATACCTTAAGCTAAATCCTTCTCAAATTTTTCTTTTCTTTATTCATACCTAATTTTTTGCCTGACACACGTGTATCAGGTTCCATACCAATTCTGGGTTCAGTAATGAGTGCCGCTAGAGGCGCAACAAATGCCTTTTCTGGCATTGAAAGACATGCCAACAACTCTGTATGGATGTTAAACCAATAATATACTTATCATGCCAAAATGTTTGCATGTACAATATTACTTTCTTCATATTTTCATTGCAATGCTCTTGTTTGATGATGTTAGTTACGGATGTTGGGTGCAAAGAACATTAAAGCTGGAGTTGGTTGCGGAATAGGTTTCGGCCATGGTTTTGGAGTAGGTATGGTTAAGATGGTTTCGACACAATGTCTTTCTCCTTATTTTTATTTCGAAACTTATATACCATGAGCTGTTATATTGGATCGAAGTTTCAATGGATATTCAAGATGTTAGATTCTGTATGCGAAGGGAATTTGTACTTGTAATGATTAATATCAAATACTACTACCATGTACATGGTAATCTTCTGATACATAATTTATGTGCCTCCGAATATTGGTGGGGGGTTGCTGTGGACAAACTCAGGGTTGAAATAAAAGTTCAATTGATGCAAGTTTATGTTTTCTACATTTCTTTTAAATTTAAATGCCTCCTAATAGTTTTCCAAGATAATGCCTGTATAAATATTTAGAGAGGCAGACATTTATCTGAAACTCTGAAAGGTCAGTGATAAATGCTGTGTCCATCTGATAGTTATCCATACTTTTGAATTTTGATCATCTCCTTGATTTATTCTACTGGCATCCAAATTTGCAACTCAACCAAGATGTCATAATCTTACATTTGCCTACAATAATATCAAGATTTAGATATCTTAGAATATTGTTTGATAACATATATTTTTCCCCTAATTTAAAATTACTGTCATTTGAACCGTGATAGTAACATCTGAAGCTCTTTGACAAAACCACTCAAATGTAATAATTTATCTGACCTTGGTAACATTTGGTAGGTCTTGCAGTGAAGCCTCGAGTGTTTAATCAAATTCAATCAAGTCTCACTGTAAGTACTTTTTACGACATGCAATATTCTATTGCTAAAGTGAGCTCATTTCTTACTTTGAACTTGATTATTTTAATGTCAGCAAGCTTTATCAAGTATGATGACTAAACTTGGAATAGCCCCCAGTTTGTCCCTTGGTCAGAGCATAATTCCACAATCCTTGCAAAGCGGTGTGCAGATTGCTGAACAATCTATATATAATAACACAACAGATAACTCCAGTAAACTATTCACCAGTTTACCAATGATATCAAACGCACCAACAAATAGATCTCAAGGCATACCTCCGGATCCAGGTTCTACAAAAGTTGATCCTCTTCGTACTGTAGCACCTACCAGCCGGACGGAAAAGGTTCTTAGCAAGTTTCTGGAGAATATAACACATGAAGATGGAGAGCAGAATGAGCCGGTATACTATATGCTTCTTATTGTGATCACAATTATCGATTCACTCTTCCTTTTTCCACATAAAGAATCCTTTAAAGTCGAGTGAAAGAATTTCTTTTCAAAACGCAGTCATAGTTTCACTACTATGAACTTGTAAATTTGTATGACGTTCCACATTTCACTCTATATGTCAGTTTAGATATTACAAACCTGAGGCACTCGTTGTCAGATGACACTGGCCAGTGATAATCACTTATTTTCCTACCTTCTTGTTACAGGCTAAGCATTTGCAATCAGAGAACTACATGCTCCAGATGGTAAGCTTCACTCCTAACAGGTTTTATTTATGCTTAACTCTTTCATGTATTTTGAACTCTCAATATACATAAGCAAAGAATTATTGTTTTAATAGGAGATCCAATGGATTTTGCTACATGGGTTAGGATAACTTGCAAATTAAATAAATAGTTATTAGGCAATTGTCATATGGCTCTCTTACATGAGCGGTGAGCCCTCCTCCGGTGGCACTGATTTGTACTCCATTTCCTCTTCAATTACCATATTAATCCCGCCACCATAGTTTGTTGGAAGTGTTACTTTACAGTAGATATTTTACTTTTAATATGCCATCTCAGAAGTTACAATTATTATAATTACTTCAATCCTTGTAAGTGTAGCCAAAATTTAAGTAAATTTTGAAAAAATAGTGTGAAGAAATAAAAGTTAAAGTAATGGTAGAGTTGGTTGGTCAAACTCATTTATTGTTGAATAATTAGAAAGTGAAGGTGATAGTTATGCATGCCAATGTACTGTTGTTTTAAGCTTCTCATACTGTGGCATCTGGCTTGCCTCTCGAGAGTGGTCTACTTTATATCAAATGGTAGTTGTATACTTCCGTTCTCCTTTTCAAAGTTAGGCACTTACATCAAAGAAATTGTTACCGTTCTCTACGTATCTTAGACATAGAAAATTATATATTGATAATTCGTGTCGTTTGTTAGGTCATTGTGCCATTGGTTCCCTCAAAGTCTGAATTCAAGACCTGGCTAACATAGAATATTGAGATATATGTTATATGAGTACATTCTATGCATGGAGAATGCATTTGCCTCTGTTGTAATTTCCAGATCTTCTAGAAGATATTCGTCTAGGATCTTGATTCTGTGATGTATTCAGGTGCTAAAACATCAGATGCTCATTCAGGAACTGATGGAGGAAAATGAGAAGATGCGCCATATACTAGTGGAAGACCTTAAAATTTCACCAACCAAGCTACAATCTACTTATCCAATAAGAAGTAAGTTTTCATGTTCAGATTGTATAGAATGTCGTAGAAAAATGAGGAGAAGGTGAAGGGAGGTAAATGATGTCATAAAAACTACGATTCTTTTTTGTCATTGACAAGAGCATGCCGTTACTTGATCTATGCGGCATAATAGTTTCTATAATCATGGTGACTTACTTGACACAAGGGATCGTGGTGATGGTATGCGGCTGGTTTATCCCCTATTGCCCAACATATATTGTATGCAGCAAAATGAATTCATGCAAGATGGAACACAAACTTGCTGCTGGGATGAATAGTATATTGGCTATTCTTAGCATAGATCTATACGAAAGCTGATTCATATAAATTTAACTATTTCTCCTTCTATATTCGAACTTATAGATCATTGTATTCTGCAATATTTTGCTGAATAATATAGTTTGAAGTTAGATTTGGTTCGAGAGTAATTTGAGTAAATTGTTAAAATGGTCCCCGAAAGTGGGTTCAATTTTGGTCCCCGAAAGTACAAAAGTTGTAAATCAGTCCACGATATTGGCCAACTGTTGCAGATTGGTCCTAAATTTACGACGCTGTTAAATGTTAACGGCCCACGCGCCTCGTGAGTTACACAACTTGTTAATAAGTAAGAAAGGGAGTAATAGAAATAGCTAGGAGTGAACTACAATCATGATTGGGGCGTTAAAAATTAATGCCTTAGTTAAATTTTGGACCAATCTGTATCCGCAGTCAATATTGTGGATCGAGTTGCAATTTTTGTACTTTCGAGGACTAAAAGACAAGTTGAACTCACTTTCGGGGACCATTTTAGCAATTTGCTCTTTGGTTCGATCCAATATGGAATCTGAAATATTATCAATTTGCTTTAATTGTGAAATAAAATTATAAGGTCTAAGTTTGATTTGACAAATTTTCTTCAAATGGTTTGAATTCTTTTCAAGAGCACAACTCTTTTTAATTATTGTTCTCTTGTTTTTAGTTTTTAATTTTTTATAGATAGAAAACATGACAGTTATAATGGAAGGATGAGATCACATCCATTATATCTATGACAAAAACCATAAGTATTTAGATCTAAAACATACTCTCTCCTAGATAAGCAAAACGAAAAACCTTGTTGAGAATTTTTCTCTCTCTAGTTTTTTCTCTAGAGTCCTAATTTTTCTCTCTATTTTTTAGAGTCTTCTTCTCAATTAAGGCTTGATATGGGATGAGTCTTCTCCCCTTGATTGGCTATCTATTAATCTGGGAATTAATTTCAGTCTATTGGCATTCAAACAAAGTTATTGTCCACTGCTCAATTTTAGCCAAGATTCATGTTTTGGTTTATGGAATTGCTTTTTTAGCCACTATAATATGGGAAATCCGATTCTCTCATTCCTCACTCAACTACTATATCTTTTGCCATCTTTTCTGGCCATTTCCTTTGCGAGTTCTTTTCTATTTTCGGAATATCATTATGGATGCGGAGATTCTCCTGAGCTTGAGCAGTTAATCTCCGTGAGGAGGAGAGCGAACGGCTGGACATTGCACATCGAGATCTGGTGGAGGGAGTTGTGGAATGCGAGAAGAGTATTTATATGAAGGTTCATAATCCCAAGGAGGTGGTGGTAAGCATCAAGGGGTTCTCCCTTACTATGACCAAGGCTTGGAACTGTCTTGAAATGCGAGTCACGCGGATTGGAGAGTATGTGCTCCAGGTGCACTTCCCATCGCTCGCGGTCAAGAAGAGGGCCACAGAAATGGGGCCGTGGTGTTTTGACAATCGCTTAATCCTGGTGAAGGATTGGGTTAGGGGAGTTGCCCCTCATGGCGACCATTTCTTTGAATGCAAATTTTGGGTGCAAATACGTGGTCTGTCGGGAGAATTTTTTTACTAGGGATGTAGCTCTAAACTGTTCAAGGTATTCCGAGGGAGTGAAGTGGTGGAGGTTCGTCGTGCTAGCATGGTCTCCAAGTTTTTTCGGGTGTGGGGCTTAATTGATGTGAGGAGACCACTACGGCGATTAGTCCCTTTCAATGTGAGCACTGGGGAGGTGCCGAGGTACCTTGCGTACGAACGGCTCTCTATGATGTCTTTCCATTGTGGCTTATTGGGACATCTTATCGCCAATGCCCCCAAATTCCAGCAGATTCGGAGGTCAGTGATCTTGCTGTCTATGAGAGGCTGGGGTTGACCGCCTGAATCAGGTTCCTCCTGCTAGTGCGGGTCTGGGGAGTGGGAGTAGTCGGGCTCAGAGTGCTCCATCGGGCTTTGGTTCGAATTCAAATTTGAATTTGAATCCTATTCATTTTGGGGAACGGTTGGAAGGGGTCAATGAGGGCATTTATGAGAACGGTCTATTTGAGATCGATTTAATTGCCCAATTTAATGAGATGCCTGCTTTTAAGGGTCCTGTCATAAATGATGATTTTAAAGAGATTAACGAGCAGGCGGAAGAGACTGATGGGCCAACAGATGGGGCTCCTCAAGCGGACCTCCAGGTCCAACTGCAGTGTCTGGGCCGCCATCTCTAAGCTTTCTGACACTTTAAAATTTTTTGATTTTGAGAAAGTTGAGAACCACTCAGCAGGGGCCTCTTCTTCTAATAAAGGAGGACGTAGACACAAGTGTGCTAAGCATCATCTCAAGGCCCAGCGAACTCCTACGAAGGCAAAAAAATGATTTCATCCCTATGCCGGGGGCAGGTATGCAGTCACCAAACAAGAAGGCTTCTCTTTCAGGAGACAGATTGGAGGGAGTGTAACTTTGCCAAATCCATGACGAATTGGTTTTATTTGGTGAATTTTGAGGTGAGGAGGTGGGATAGTATCTTGATTTTAAAATATTACCACAACAAGACTGATTATTGTACAAAATTTTAAAATCATTATTAGCAAGAAAATGTTTATTGAAAAGTGAAAAAGATTAAATATTGAAACCACCTAAATTTTTGTTCAAAGAAAAAAAATATCAGTTAACTAATTGTATTTTCTGGTATGGATATTTAAATTGTTTTGAAGATACTTCTCAAATTGATTGGATTCATGAAGTTGTGAATATTGTAAGACTTTTAAATTAATCTTGAATTTATCGATATTAGGGGTGGGGGTAGGGTTTTTAAGAATTGCTCTGACCCTCTCGTCCCTTGTCCATGCCTATCGGATCTTTCTCCCTCCGTCTGGCAGATCTCTCTCTTTTCATTTTCTTCTTCATGTTACGCAATTTGGAATTCAAAAAATAATATTAGAGGTGGAGTAGGGTTTTTGAGAATTGGTGGTCATGTTGGCGGCGAAAATGGAGGTTAGAAGGATGAGTAGTGTAATGGTGGTGACAGAAGTTAGAGTTTTCCCAGTGGTGGTAGTGAGTGACGCTGGTGTTGATTAGTGGCGATGTGCGCAAATATTTTTGCCATTTTAAAGGGGTTGGGTAGTTTGGTTGAGGATGACGGTGGGGGTGACGATTGTGGTGTTTGGAACAAAGGTAGAGGGGAAGAAGAAGAAAGGGTATGGTAGTTTAATTTACACAATAAAAAATTAACACGTTCTTTTTCACATCAATTTTTCAAAATGTGTTATTTTTCAGAGCTTGTCTATATCGATCTGAATTAGACAATCAGTTGTTTTAAAACTTAAAAAACTATTAATTTTTCATACTAGTTGATTGTTTAGGAATTCAAAAGGTACTTTTCGAATCATTTTTATTATTATTGAGCCGAACAAATGTATTTGCTTTTGAGATTGTTTTTGCTCTTAAGAGTAATTGTGTGTATATATATATATACTATGTATGTTATAATATTATCTTTCTTGATTCTTAATAAAACACTTATTGGTTAATCGGTCATGCATTTCGAAACCTGAAGGGCTAAATTAAACTAAAATAACTGGTTATAGTAAGCATGAAGGAGCTAAATAAATTTTTTTTTTGTATGCATATAGTTCTAAAGCACTTATCTAAGTTCCTATTTTTCAAAATAGTAAGATAGGCCAAAATACTAATTGAAAATCTAAGTTCAATTGAAATGAAAGTCTATGATTCATCTAACATTATAAACGACACTAACAGAGAAAAAGTAAGAAGTTTATAGTCAATCTTGCGTGGGCTGCTTAATGGTAAAGTTTAAATATTTCCTTTCACTCGTAATATGGGAAGAAGTGGAATCTAGAGGTACTACTAATTATTGATCTAACTGTATCAATTATTGTATAGTTCATTCTACAAGGCATTTTGAACTATTGAAAATCCAAATATCTATATTTCAAAGTCAATTCAATTCGAAATGAGGTAATGTATTATATTAATTATAATGTTTCAATCAAACTGAAATTTTCTATAAGTTTTCATGTTCATTTGTCATTGTTATTCACTTATAGTCCTAATAATTATACTATTGACAAAACATTTGAGTTAGTGCAAAAGTACCCTTTAGATATTATTTGTATACATCAAGTAGAGTACAAGTATATCACTCCCATTATAAATATACATATACGCTACATTCAATTATATATACTTAGCTTTTGTTTGGTATGAATGAACTGCTTTGGAGGTAATTAAATGAAGGTTGGAAAATAATGCACATGAGAAATGAATTGTTTTGATTCATTTCATTACTTAGTTTGAGAGAAATTTGACAGATTGACACTTTTTGAAGCATTTTTTTAACTTGGAGCACACCTCTTTTTTTTGCATAGCACTAACACACCTCCTCATGAAAAGACTCTTTTGCCCTTAAAATTAAAACAAACTACACCAATACCCTTTTCTTCCTTCTTCTCTCCACACTCCATCTTCTTCTTCACCAACCGCAACCACCACCTTCACAAAGCCGCCGCCGCCACCACCACAACCAACAAAAACCCCAAGTTCGAAACCACCATTTCTTCTCCATCTCTTTTCTTCTTCTTCTTCTTCTTCTTAACAAACTCACCACCATCAACAACCCCACACCCACAAATTTGAGACCCTACCCCCACCCCATCACAAGGGTGGAAACGCTACTTTACAGGGGTTTAGGAGAGGGGCGACTTTACAGGGGTTTAGGGGAGGGGACGAATTAACAGGGGTTTAGGGGGATGGGGGCGCGATTTCAAAGGGGGTTTAGGGGCGGGGGGCGCGATTTCAAAGGGGGTTTGGGGGGGGGGAAGCGAGATTCCACAGGGGGTTTTGGGGGGGGAGGCGAGATTCCACAAGGGGTTTGGGGGGAGGCAGGATTCCACAGGGGTTTGGGGGGGGAGGTGAGATTTCACAGGAGGCGACTTTGTAGGGGTTTGGGTAGAGTGGTTGTGGGCGAGGTAGTTGGCGGTTGTTGTTGGTGAGATAGATGGTGGTGGTGGTGGAAATAGTGATGGTTGGTGGTTTGCAAAGAAGAAGAAGAATAAGAAGAAGAAGAAGAGATGGGGAAGAAGATGAAGGTGATTTGAATTCGGGGTTGTTGGTGGTAGTGGGTTTGTGAAGGTGGGGGTGGTGGTTATGATTTGGAAAGAAAAGGTTTTGATGGTGGTGGTGAGATGATGGTGTTGGAATGGTGAAGAAGAAAGAAGAATAAGGTGGGGGTTTCATTTAAGGGCAAAATAGATAAATTGCAGGGGAATGTGCTAGTCCTATGCACAAAAAAAGAGGTGTGCTCCAAGATTAAAAAAAAAGACCTTAAAAAGTGCCAATCTGCCAAATTTCTCCTTAGTTTGGTATGTTAAAAATGAAATATACGATAATAAAAATAAAGTAATAGAAATAAATATTTAATATCTTAATAAACATTACAAATAAAATAAAATAATATTATTATATTTATTTTAATTATATCTTTAAAATAATTAGTATTAATTTTAAAATTGAATAAAATATAATAGAAATTCTTTCGTAGCATAAGTCTAAAAGGAAGTCACAAGATCCGAGCATAAGTCAACCGATCAAGAACTAGAATGCAAGTGCCAACCAGCCTCGACCTTCATGCAAGTCAGTTTTGATTACCAACATGAGTGAACTTCGTGTTTCGAAATGGTTAATGGATAAGTTCTAATCATCTGATCAGGCGAGACACATCCCGCAAACCTCTGACATTATACCAGGGCTAAGAACTGTCAACGCCCTTAGTTTGAGGTCTCAAATTATTTAAAAAGAACTCCCAAAATAATGACAATTTGGAAAAACGACACTTTTTCTAGCTTCTTTTTTAATTCCTGGCACCCTTGACTTTTTTTCATAATAAATAGCACTAAGGGGGACAAAATGACTAAATTACCCTTGATATGTTTATTTTTTGATTTTTCTTTTCTTTTTCCAAGTAAAAGAGGTTCGATTTTTTTTCAAATTTCTTTTGTTCGACTTTGTTGAAAACAAATTTCTAATAAAAGGTGTTCGATTTTGGTAGCTAATTTAGCTAAAAGTTTCGATTTTTGGTAGTTGTTTGGCAAAAAATGTTCTCTTTTTGGTAGTTTTTCGCAAAAAAAAGTTCGATTTACGTAGTTTTTTGGCAAAAAAATGTTCAATTTTAGTAGTTGTTTGGCAAAAAGTGTTTAATTTTGGTAGTTGTTTTCCAAAAAAGTTGAGAATTTTGGCAAAGTAGCATCTTTTGGTTGTCAATTTTAAACTTGGAGCACCCAAGGCTTTTTTTGAAAAGGAGTAGCACCCCTCCCCCTGGAAATTACTATTATACCCCTAAATTATACCTTCTTCTCCAACATCATCTTCTTCCTATTAACATCACCAACCATAACCACCAAACACCACCACTATCAACACACTACCATCAACCATAACCACCACAACAACACATACCACAATCATCAAACATCATACATCATACATCCTTATCATCTTCTTATTCACAACTTTTTCCCCATGTCACAATATCCACCACTACCACCAACCTCCCATTCCCCATTATCAATTAAGAACACCAATAACCCTCTCCCATCCCTAATTTTATTAAATTCGAAATTTTACTTTTACCCACAATTGAAAAATCAAAACCCTAACCCCACCTTTAATTGAAGCCGCCATTGCTTGAGGCAAGAGGATATGGTCGCTGTTTTAGGGCGGTAAAGGTTGGTGGTCGCGATTTAAGATGGTGGGATTGGGGGTTGTAGATTTGGGGGTGTTTGGAGTGTTGGAGGGTGGTGGTCGCGGATTTTGGGGGTAGAAGGTGGTGGTCGCGATTTTAAAATGGTGGGAGGGGTGGTCGCGGATTTGGGGTGGTGGTGGAGAAGAAGAAGAAGAAGAAAAGAAAAAGATGTGAGGTAAAGATAACAATGGTGGTTGTGAGGAAGAAGAATATGATGCAAAGTGGTTGTGAGGAAGAAGATGTGAAAGTAGTGGTGGTGGTGGTGGTGGTGGAGATAGTGATGGAAGAAATAATGGTGGTGGTGTAGAGTTGTGGTGGTAGAATTTAGTGAAGAGGAAGAAGATGAAGTAGGAGAGGATGAATTGTCATTAAGGACAATATAGTAAATTTATGGGGCAGAAGTGCTATCCATTTGCAAAAAAAAGTCATGGGTGCTCCAAGTTTAAAAAACACTTTCAAAGGTGCTAGTTTTGTCATTTTCTCCAAAAAAGTTACCAAAACTGAATTTATTCTGTCAAATCGAAACTTTTAGCTAAAACAAATACCTAAATCGAACTCATTTTACTAGGAAAAAGAAAAGAAAAAAATCTAAAAATGAAATCGAAAAGAATGTCGAAAGAAAATCAAAAACAAAAGAAAAAAGATCCATAAAAAAATATCAAAAAAAATTGAAAAAAAGAAGTTAATGAAGTATATCAAAATATCGGGGTTAATTTGGTCATTTTCCCTTCTTAATGCCATTTATTATGAAAAAAAAAAACTAGAAAAGTGCCATTCTTCTAAATTTCTCCCAATCGTCATCACCTACTATAACAAGATTAGTATGCTGTAGACTGAACAGAAGAAATCTCCAATCGATTGAAAATGAAGAAACTGATTGAATTTGGGAGAAAAGCAATGTTCTATGCTAGGGTTCTCTCCGGCTACGAAGAACGCCGAATCAGATCGTATCGTCTCCAACTCCAGCAACGAGTTCAACAGGTCCATCTCTTCAGCCTTTTAAATTACCAAAAACTTCTCCAGTTTCCAATATTATTTATTTTCAATTCCTATTATTAAAATGATACTAATTTTGTGCTCCCTTTCGATCCGGCTCAATAATCAAACTTCAAAATTAACAGAGTTGTTGAGGTGAATTTAGAGTTTTAGGTGAAAAAACTGAACTTTTTATTGAATTATGTAAAAGAATAAGGTCCTGGGTTCATTTGATCCCCTGTAATAGCATTTAGTTTTGGTTTATTGATACTCCCTCCAATTCAAATTATATGTCTTTTTCGTTTGTTCGTGTCCAACTTTGATTAGCAGTAAATAATTTGTTATATTATAAAAAAGTATAAAAATTTACTTTTATGAAAAATACTCTTAATTATAAGTTTATCGACATTAATTATATATTTTTTGGACTAAAGAATAATAATTAATTGATGGTCAAAGTTATCACGCAAAAGCGAAAAACGTCATAAATTTTGAATTGGAGGAAGTAACTTCTAAGCATCCGTGAATCCGGGAGTTGTTGGAGCTTCAGTTAGTAATTTAACTTCATTGAAGTGGTGTATTCGGGAGTTCAGAGCACTTGAGTTTGTGGGCAGTGGTGAATCTGTGGTTCGGGGTTCAGTTGGCGGACGTTACGTAAATGTTGAACTTCAGAAGAAAAAACTTAGATTTTGGGAATGTGAGGTAAATTTTTGTAGGTTATAAATGAAAATTTCATGATCCAGGGTGGCTTCTGTGGCTCTACCCCGAGTGTCCTTATCTGTCACTGTTCATGGCTGTTGGATTCTATTGAGAAATTACATTAAAAAGTTGGAACCAATAAGTTTTCTTGATCCCTCGCCATAAGTTCATATAAATGTGAATGAGAGAATATTGAAGCATCGGAAAAGATAACTAATGAAACAACCCATATGAGGGGATGATGAGCAAGAGATGTAACATTGACTATTTATTTGTGTGAGGTGTTGATGAATAAATTTTAATTAAATCAGTAATGTTGTTTGTTGTGAGATGGGTCTACTTCAACATATGACTTGTACGCAAAATGGAGAGTTGAAGCATGTTGATTGCTGAAGTGAAAAAATGAGAACAAAATGATTGTCTTGTGTATTCTAATTAGACTTCTCGCTACCATAGTAACATGGATGATACGAGATCAAAAAAGAGTTACATCTGTTTTGACAAGATGAGATTAATTTGGTACATAATCGAGGTGTTTTCTGACATCTAATGTAGAGATTAGAATTGACACACACTGGAGGCTTGTTTGACATGCTTTCGCTTTAAGCAACCTGATTTATACATATCTTTATACTTAAGACGCTTTGAATTCAGAGATTTTGTGTTGTATCCTTCCCTATGACTTAGAAAAAGATGTTTAACAGAATAGTACAACAAAGGAATTGGGATACTATTTGTTGGAGTTTACTGATTGCGGAACGTATGTATCAATTGTGTTCTATTCATTTTGGTTCTACTGCTACATCATTGGTTACTATGTATCTTTCGAATTGTCTTTTGATGCAATTCTTCCGCTGTTAAGAGATATTAATAATTTTCTGAATCTCCCTATGTCTTCGACTTGTGCATATATGCAGGCGGAAGCAAAAAAGGCTTCTTTGGATAAAGTTCCTGAGCAAATCATCTTGTCAGAAGTGCGGCGTATGGTGACCGAAATGCAATCTCTCAATAAGAAGCTGGATGATACCGTGAGTTGGGTTCTTACGCCCAGTCAGTGTGCATAATAAGATAATTTACAGATTTAATTGGAAAGCCATTGCCTAGAACATCGAGTATTATTTGTATATATATATTCAGCAATGTCTAAAACCTTCTGTCCAAATTTTTAAAATGTAGGATCTAGTTTGATAAGCTTGCAATAAGGTTGGATTAGATACTGAAGCTGACTTATTTGGTTAGTAACATATCCGACCTCCCAGGTCAACGCCTCAAGTCATATTAGATCTTACAATCGTCTTGGAAGCTTTGTTCTAATCATATCTATTATTTACCACCTCCCTTCATCTATGAACCTATTCAATGAACACGACCGAAGCGAAGAATAACATGACATTTTGGCCAATTTAATGTGTGTGCACAGAAATAACTATGCAAAACATGTATTGGCCATTATTCTTGTAGGATCAATGCAAGTCCAGAAGGTTTTATACAAGTAGAAAATATTTTTTTTTTGAAAAATGGACAAGACTATGAAGCTTGTTGCATATTTGTTTTTCTTTCTTCTTGTTGCCGCTTGATGTTTTTTTCTGTTAATTTTCGTCATATTTTTAATCTTACATCCTAATATTTCCCATAATGCAACATTATAATCGGCACTTAATATATGAGTGATGCTACAGGAAGTTGCCATCGGAAAGTATTTCGACCAGGTTGGCAAGGATGCAGAGAGGGTCATGGAAGTGCAGCTTAAAGAAGAAGAGAAGAATATGAAACAAATGTTGACGATCATGCAACAACAAGCTTTGCTTGAGAAATCTGAAGCTCAACAAATCTCTGATAAGCCCAGTGCAGACGGAAGTATAAAGGATAAACCTACTTCCTAACCTCGAAGCCCAGCTGATAGCCTGATACTTCTATTGTTTGAATAACATAATCACCAAATTTGGTCTATGTTTGATATGTACAATTGTCATAAGAAGTACACCAAATTTTGGATTCTGTTTAGAATCTTATTTCGAATATTGAGAGGTCAATTTTTCAGAGATAGCTAATCTTTTTATACAAAATTGAAGGCTCTCATTTGTTAGTCTTGAACTGTTTGGTGTCCACAATTTGATGCAAATATTTTCCGCCTCAAAAATTGCTCACAAGTTATGTGATGGCTTCCGATTTCCTGAATCAGCCGAACAGAACCAATATTTTTTTTTCTGAACTAAGTAGAGCGTGTGCTTGTCTAGTAGATATAGTTCTCTTTGGTAATTCTCTGGAGATACGCATTGATATTTTAAGAGCCAACGCACGCTGGTGTGTTGAAGGGTCTATCGTATCAGAAAGTGTGGTCGGGGTATGACCACAGACACTCCGATGCTTAAGTTAATATAGCTACGCACAAAGCCACAAAGTATCAGAAAGGAATATGTGAGAGCACAATTAGGAATAAGTTACCTTTATAATCCATTCATGTTCATTATTTATAGAAGAGAAGAAAGAGAATAGTTGTACCTAGGATTGTAAACGGACTGAACATAACTACGTTTGAGTTGGCACGGGGTCAAACCTTATGTTTGGCAAGGTGCGAAATGTGCGAACCGCACCCAACCTTAAGTTCGGCTCCGTCCGAAATGTGGGAACCGGACCGAACTATTTGCGAACTGTATGAACAAGTTCGGTTTGGTTCGCAAAAATGTTCGATGCGATTGGGCATTTCGGTGGATGAGAGGGAGATGACTCATGAGTAGGGCTGTAAACGAGCCGAATACTACCGAACAGTGTAATATTTGTATTCTATTCGAAAATATTCGAACTTTATTCGATTCGATTCGAATTGACCAAATCTCAAATATCACTGCTCGAATTCGTATTCGAAAATTCTCACTGTTCGATTCGTATTCGAACTGTTCGATTCGTATTCGAACTCGATCATTCTTTTTTTTTTTAGGGCATTTTACGCTTAATATTAGAGACGGGGAAATCGCCCCTTGAAAAAAATAAACAATAGAGAGAGTTTTGAGGAGTACTAGAGAGATTTTTATAGATTTTGAGAAACTTGAGAGACTAATAAATGGACATGGTCCATATTTATATTAATTATTACTATAAATATTATCATATATTCATATTAATATATTAATTATTATTATATATTTAAATTAATATTTTACCAATCGAATCGAGCTATTCGGCTCGTTTGACCAAATACCAAGAATTAAGGCTCGATTCTATGTTTGATTTCTCGAATCGAGCTATGAGCCGAACTTTTCGAATCGAATACGAACGAACTTTTCGAGCTTTCGGGCTCATTCACAGCCCTACTCATGAGTGATGAGTAGGAAATGAACAGATGTGAAGTAGAACTTTCAAATCTAAACTCTAGAGTATAAATAAGGCAAGCTTAGTATTAATATGTGAGTCAAACTGTTTGGTTTGGTTCGCCGAACTTTTTCGAGCCGAATAATGGGAGCCGAATGGAACCTTTTAATTTCACTCATTTTCCCTAGTTTTACCTTCGAGGCACAAGATGAGGACACTTGTCCTAATCTAGTGAGAAGTGCGTACCTCCAAGAGGAGGTTCGGGGCACTCCTTGGATTGAAGTGAAAAGCGTAAAAACGAGGCCCAGTGGATTTATGCCTCCATCATTTCCCCCTTTATCTGCTGGTGTGATGCTTCTTCATATACGTCCTCGAGGTATATGGGAGAGCACCAAGAGATAAGCAAAGGACTTAGTAAACCGAAACAGAAGGAAAAACTCAACCCGAAATGAGAAGGGCAGCAAACCGAAGCCGAAGGAAAAATTCAGTCCGAAATGGGAATACCCTTACTGGGTGAGAAAGTCCTAGGACCAACCACTTACCTACTGGAAGAGCGCTCGGGAAAACCTATCGAACACACTTGACACTAAAAAGTACATCTTAAGATTCATTATCGTGTTTAATTTAAAGTTCATCTTTCATTTTAAAAAAGTACCTTCAGAGAGTTGGATTTTCCCCCAACCGTACACGTATCACCATCTGAAAAGGGGCCAATTAAATCCCACTCGACCACTCCTATAAATACTTCAAAATCAACACCACTTAATGGTAAAATGCTTAATTAGACTTCACTTATATTATTGGACTTCATCTCGCATAACATTATATTAATCCTCCGAGTGATTCTAAATAAAGGAGGGTATAATTGTCATTTCATATTACAAAAATCTACTATTTGCCCCTATGTGAAGTCTCTTAATTGCTATATTTGTAAATAGGGGCATAATTGTAATTTGACACCAAAAAATCACTATTTGGGTGTGCATATAACAGATCAGCTACTATTTGAAAGAATTCGGTTTCGGTATATCAATAATTTCATGCATAGGTACCCATTTAAAAGGTTCATGTGCGATATAGCACCTTGGGATTATGGAGCCAGGAAACAACACCACCCAACCAGTATTCGCACGAGCTCGAAGCCTCAGGAAAGGAGACCGAGAGAAGCTTGAGAATGTAGGCTGGGAGAACGAACCTCTTGAATATCAACGACTTTGGGGTGAATAAAGTGAGTCGTTCATCTTTTAGAAGTCATCTAGGTTGTTGAAATTCTTGCATTTATAAATTTGTTCATGAATTTGAAGTTGAGTTGTGTTAAACTTTCAATTTTCGATCCTCATATATCATATTGATAACTCCTCAATATTACTAATTTATAGAGTTTTTACTATATATATATACCCTTATATATATATATAAGGGTTGTTATGTTTAATTTGTATTATGTTATAATGTTCTATTTAAGCGTTATATAGATATCGTTCAGTAAAAATTGATCCCGATAACCATTGAAAAAAAGGTTTTTCCTAGTTAGTTGAAGTGTATATATCATATATCACTCATGTGTTTTCAATTTCAAAAAATAAATATTTTCATGCTCTAATTGAAGTTCTGTAATTGCTCCGGAAAAAGAAGCTCCGGAATTTATGAATTTTCCAAAGTTTATAAAATAATATTTGAATGAAATTCCACAGGTGGGACAGTTACTAGTAGTAGTAGTAGATGTAACCATGGGATACTTGATGACTATTTGTCAATAGTCACATTTGTGTCCTCCAGTTACTGGCCAATGTACAAGAATGTATGTGAAATGATTACGTCACGTTACTCAATTTGATGTTCTAAATTCTGGATTTTGGAACTGAGTTTGATGTTGTGTGGTTGCTTGGCTTGAAAGCGGAATTCGTATCAGAACAAAGAAATTGCAAGAACTTCTGTGGAAATCTGTTTCAGTATATCCTTATAATCTTTTGTCATATTTTTAAGATGATGTTAGGAGTTCTTTGTATTTTATCATAATTCAATCGCTTTCATTGCAGCAGGAAATGAACTGCAGTGTAAACAAAGAACAGTGTATTGAATAAAGTATATTGCTTATTGGTGGTGAGACCTCAGATTATGTCAGGTTGCTATGATGGAGAATCTTCTTTGACATTGTAAAGGTAGGTTAGTGAAGACAATATTCAATGCCCCGTCCAGCGAGCACTAACAATACTTTGCCCAGGCAGGAATAAACTTGGTTGCAAATAAATACTGTAGGGCTACAAAAATGCCACTAGTCAGCAAGCGAACAAGGTATATTTCATCACCTTTTTTCAATTGACAGATTTCTGAGTTCACTTGGGAGGTTTTCTTGATTAACGACCACTAGGGTGTTTGTGAATGAATTGTCTCCTGTTATTGTTTCTATCTCCAAACTTGTTTTGCAAAGCCATATTCTCTTCCTTTTGTCAGAATTTGTATAGTTAAGAAAACTAGCCTGCAGTTTCGAATTTCATATCTGGAACAATGTGGTCGTTTTGATGATCAAAGGGTAGCTTTAGAAAGTTGCAGGTTGATTCGTGCTATTGTAATCTTGGGGTAATGGTCAGTCCTGGATATATTTGAAACTCGTGAAATAATGTTAACCATCATATAAGGTATAGTTTGGTTTTGAAGGTTAGTTGTCGTAATAAAATACTCCATAGATTTCTGACTCTTTTGGATATGACGATGACAAAATACCCCATACTGAAACCTTTATCTTTCGTTAAGTACTTCTATTGCTTCTCAGCAAGATTTTGGATCATATAAAAATTATTAATCAACTCATATTGTAGTCACAAGCAAAAGATGATAATAGACGCTTTATTTAGGACAACAGACTGGAGCTACAACAGAGCATGCACCTATGTAATCACATACAAATACGAATACAAACGAAAGCTACTGGATCAACATTCCATTTCATAAGATAAATACTAAGTTTAAGTAAGCTGAATGGAAGTGTCATATGTAGCTCCAGCCTTCCACTCAGTAGGGATGACGCTAGCTAATTGCACCCACTTTGTCTCCCCATTGGTACTCACTTGAATTCTCACTGTTAGTTCCCCCATTGGTGGGTTCTCCATATCATATACTGTTCCGTAGACCCTGCGCATTGGCCTCCACTCCTTACAATCCTCCTACAACATGTAATAACGAAAAAGGTTAACCATGTAATCGATACTAATATAGGTCATCAAACTGGTTAGTTATGGCTGCGTTGTTTTGTAGGAAGTTACCACTAATCTATAGACTTGTGCATTGTATGCACATTTTCTTAGTTGGACTTTAAAAGTACTACGAAAATAACCAAGTTTATAAAAGGAAGTGAAGATAACTATTCATTTATAATATTTCAAAGTAGTTGTGTAATCTTTGCTGATACTATCTATTTGTTAAATTAATATTTGATTAGTGGCAGACGTGAACGACTATGAGAAGGCTGATTCGAAATGCTGACCCTGACACTATGCTGAACCAAAACATAAACTGCAACATATCTTGTCCAGGAAATTGTCGTTAAAATAAATGAAAGAAGGTACTGCTGTTACCAGCCACACTTCCATGCAGGTGATGTCCGAAACACCAGCTTGGTACAACGGAATGACAGCCAAGTAGGACGGGTTTTTGCTGTGCTCGTGGACTTTGAGAAGGAGATTATTGGAGCCACTGTATGTGCAAGGTATTCTTTTATATTCAACGTCAACTACTCCGTATGAATACAGGGCATAGGCCATGTTTGATTGAGCCATTTTCCCGTAGGCACTTGCAGTAAGGATGAAATCTGTGTAGGGACCTTCACCATAATCAGTCACGACGATAGTTGTGCCATCTTCACTGCAGTGTGGATTATTCTTGCACCTAACCTGAATTTAAATTATGTTTGTTTAAATACATAATTCTTAGTGTTGGTTAAGTGCTATTGTTGGTAGAATTCGTATTTTTCTTGTATGGAACACCTTTTGATTGAGCTATCATTTTAATACCATATTAAATTAATATCAAATGTATTACCCAAGTATTCCATCTATTTATGATTAGTCACCCGTTCAACTCTCAGAGCAAAGTTATACTTATGACACTTCTGTTTCGCTAAGATCTCTTTTACTAATCAAAAGATTGGACTGGTTTACATTTTGACACCAGAGTAGTATGTCTTGTCATGAATTTTACAATATCGAACTGCATTGTAACTGTATTGTTAAGTCGAATTTTCACTCAATTACATGTGAAGATGATTACATGATTAGTAACAATGTCTGTATTTCTATGATGTTGACTAAAATGTACTCATATAAGAGATCAGTAAATTATGAAAGATGGGTCTAACAATATGTATCAAGATTTAACTTTCCTTGGTGTTATATTATAAATAGGGTCGGAGATGGAACCTGGTAGCATGCACCACAGCCAGTGCCGTCCTTCCAGAGCCTGTGTGACACTCCGCTAACATCACCATTGTTGATAGTCATCCCATATTCACCATATCCACAAGCTCCAGCTGGTGAGTACAGAGAGCATAAAATTATGTCAACATATGCTCATCTATTATACTACTAGTTCATACGTTACGAATGTTATATTAACTTTGGTTGCAGTATACCACCTCTAACAATGAGAGGGTACATTCACCAACTTTGGAACTATCATTGCCACACTAGTTTGCCATACTCAGTTACTGAACTGAAATGTATATCGAATTCAAGTATGCCCCGAGGGACTAAGCTGCAATCCGAAAACATCTGAATGGACTATTTTAGCAATTTTCTCGACATTCTAACAATCAAGTCTTCTATTTTCCTTGTTATCACGTCTACGTATATCAAGCAATGCACTCATCTTCAAACAATGCACCCATGGAGTATTAATGGGAGGAGAACATAATAAATAAATGAAGATAAAAAAAAACGTACTCGGGTTCGCTAACTTGCATTCGGGGCTGCCATAATAGGTGGCTTTGGAGTAGGAGTAATCTGCAGTGTAGCACCTTGCTTGTGAGAGAATGAGGGCACTTAAGAGAACAGAACAATATCGAAATGTAAATCCCTTGATCATTTTAGAAAGTGGAAGGGAAATAGAAGAGTTGGTATAATTCTTGAAATGTGGATGAGTTGCTGGTATAGTTGAGAGCTCCTATTTATAGATAAAACAAAGTGAGCGTCCCTCGGTTTAATTAATGGCAAATGATATTGCACTCGATTTTCATCTCGGCAGAGCAAAATTTGCTTAATTCCTTTATATCCTTTGATTCTATGACTTATATTTCTGATATCGATTGTTAACAATAAAGTACTTTTATTTCTATTTGAATAATGAAACAAGAATAAATCTTATAATTAACAATTGAGATAACGTTAAAATATAATTTGATAGAAAAGGATACAAAACGGAATTAAATATGATTTTGCTCTAACGATATGAATATTGCTCTAACATTATCACTACCTTAATTAATTTGGTATCTTTTAACACCACTACTGAATTGGATTAGATTACTCGAGTAGACTTCAAGTGGGCAACATACCGTGTATGACTTCGAAAACTCATAAATACTTTTGCATCCCATATTTAATTGAATAATTGTTACTCAAAAGAGCTTACGTATCTTGCAGCAAAATTGTTAACCTTTTGTACACTTTGTGACCGTGTTAGTAAAATATACTCTAGTAATGTTGAAGTTGAAGCATTTTTCGATATTCTGGTTGATTGTTTGGGAATTAAATCTGAGGTCATAATTTCTAACAAGTAAGATATGAGGGCGTGAAACTTTTGAGTGGTGGTATACTCGATATATTTTGTAGGTTTTACTTAAATATTAATAATAAAATATTTGATGGTTATATTTAAGTTTGAAATTAGTTTTGTTATTGAAATTAGTTTGGAATTAGTAAATCTAGATAGACGCAAGCGTCTGAATTGTTTATAAATATGTGATATTTTGTAGTCGAAACTCACGGATCCAGATTGTATGAATTGAAATTGGATGAGTGCTAACTTTTTGTCACAAGAATATAAAAGTTGTGCGAAGGTTTATTCAATTTGTTTGAATAAAATGCTGAAAACATAAGATGTATTTCATTTCCTTGCTAAAAGTGTTTGAATCATAATTTGTGGATGAGTATGAATTAGAAAAACTTTTGACACGAAGCACACTTGCTAAACAAATCATGGTGAGATCGAGTATAATAACGTTTAGTCTATGCTGTCTGATGACTTTAATTTTGGATATGCGGAGAGTGTAAATGTAGATGCAATCAGTGATGTTGAAGAAATCCCAAGGATGTTGGAGGAAGAATTGATTGATCATGTGGAATTATTGGAGAAGTTAAAAAATTATGTAAAATAATCTTTATGGGACAAGTGCAAGTTCACAAATTAGATGTTATCTTAGCCTTGTACAATTTAAAAGCTAAACATGAATGCACCACTAGCCTACATGATATTAAATTTATTTTTCAATGAAGAATTGTGGAACGTTTGTCCAAGTGAAAGTTGTAATAGATACCAATTCTTGTTAGTTTAATATATGATGTTTGGATCATTGACCTACACGATACTAACTTTAATAAAATATGAAAAACAAAAGCACACAAAGCACACTTGCTAAACAAATCATGGGAAAAGCCCTCAAGAAAAGAATTGGTAGGACTGCACTCCGTGTGCAAGTATAATGATTTTTAGTTTATCCCATCTCATGACTTTGATTTTGGACATGCGGAGAGCGTAAATGCAGATGTAGTGAATGATGTTGAAGAAATCTCAAGTATGTTGGAGGAAGAATTGATTTATAATCCGAAATTATTGAAGGAGTTTATACTTTTTTGTAAAATAACCTTTATGGGATGGGTGCAAGTTCACTAAATTAGATTTAATTGTTGCCTTGTACAAATTTAAAAGCTAAATATGGATCAACCATTAGCCTACACTAAATATTTGTATACAGTTCAATCTAAGCAAATTTGTTCATCATATTTATGATATATATGATTTGGACTATTTTTCTTACAAAATCATGATGATGAAATATTCTTTATGAATAACTAAAATTCTTGTGCATAAACATATGAACTATATATAATTCTATTTAATTCATCTTAATAAAAAATAAATTTAGTGTTGCAAATTGTATTTTTATGTAAATTCACTTTTGAAAAATAAAAACAAAAAATAACTAATTATTTTCATTGATTATTTGAGAACATTGAGTTTCAATATTGACTTTCATATTATATATGTAGTAAATGATACTAATTTTATTATTTTAATGGAGAATTTTGGAGCGTTATCCAAGTGAAAGATTATAACAAATGTCCATTCTTATCATTTTAATATACGATGTCTGAATCATTGGCCTATACGATATTAGCTTTTTTTCAAGAAAGAAAGTTTATTAAGATAACTTCTTATCTAAATTTTAACTTTAGATATTTTCTTTTCACCCTGCTTTCACTGGTCTATCTTATATCTTAAAAAGTATAATAAATAAAAGTTTATTTTCATTTCGCCTCCTGAACTATGGCTATCCTTTAAACTTATAGCTTAATACTTTTTTTGTTCAAATTGTCATCCACATTCTCATAATGTCATGTCTTAGAAGGTATACTAGGCTGAAAATGTAAGGGTAATTTTTATCAATTGATGGTCAAACTATACCATAATTTCAATTAAACCATAGTAAAAAGCAAAATCTACTACCTCAAAGAACTTCAGTAATATAACAAATGTATGCTCTAATAACAAACAATAATTATGTCTTCTATGACTATATTCACTCTCCTCTCCTCTCCTTGAGTCTTAATAAACAATAAAATAAAAATTGTCCAAAAATACTTATTTCTTAATTTAGAAAATATAAATGGCTCGCCTTCCTCTCTCCAATATCTCCAATATAAGGGAACATTTTATTTTCTATTAGTATGCCCTAGCATTATTCTTCGATGCCATTTTTTTTTGTAAACTTTCAATTTTTTGGGCTTTTCGGTATCACAAAGAGTAGTTGGGAGTTTAGTTAATGATTAGGTTTAATTTTGAAGATGATGTTGCTAATTTGGGTTTATGTATGGTTCAATGTTTTGGTGATAAAAATAATCCTTGCATTTCACCGTGGTGTATTTTTTAAGCCAAAATGAGAATGCAGAGGTAATATGAAAAGATAAAAGTATTAGAGGGCAATTTGAAAAGATAGCGATAATTGAGAGAAAAAAAAACAAAAAGAAGCCATAAATAAATAAATGCTAGTCTTACATCTATATAGTCTAATAACTAGCCAACCTTCTGTCAAGACATCTTGTCCTAGTGGCAAGAATACTGACACCTCTAGCGAAGGTCTCGGGTTCGAGCCCTCTCGTTAGCATGGAAATTGGTTAGAGAGATGGTTTCTCTCACTAGTTTGACGCTAGTCGCATCTTTCCTTGAGTTTACGAATTGTAATGATTGTAATAAATTATTCATATTAATAAAATTAAATTGTACTCCCCTTTTAGAAAAAAAAACTAGCCAACCTTCTTGCATATAAAAAAGGGTTAATGGCACCTATATTTATCAAATGTTTCCAGTCGATCACCTATGATCTAAACCATTCCACTCGAACCTAAGCTTTAAATGTTCCAGTCGATCACCCAATCTGTAACTCCACCGTTAAGTTTTGCATGTGACTAACACGTGACTTGCATTAATTGTATTTTGGTCATTTTCTAAATGTATTTTAAGGATAAAAAAATGAAATAATCATTCTCTAATTTCCCAACAAGAAAGTTTCAGCCAATTGAAGCCGCCACTGTATTGGCCGGGGCAACGCAACATTGATTCCAGAGAACCGTGTTTGGAGAAGTCAACTCCCTCCTGAAGGCCGTTGGTCGGGGAGGGGGGTTAGAGACGATGGAGGGAGAGGGAGGAGGAGGTTGTCGCAGGGGCGGATGATTGTGAGGGAGGAGGCGGTTAGAATGATTGACTAAAATACCCTTCCTTAATTGTCATGTGATAATCACGTGACCAACATTACTGAAGTTAGACGAAAATTTTATGGAGTGACCAAGTGGAATACAATTTAAAACGTAGGTGATCGACTAAAACGTTTTAAATCATAAGTAATCAACTGGAAATATTTGACAAACTTAGGTGATCATCCTGCCATTAACCCTACAAAAAAAATACTTCAATAGTACGATGGTAGTATATATGGTCCAAGTTGAGGGTAATATAATTCAATTCTAAATTCGTGTAAAGCATTTGGATTGGCATCGAGGCACCACAATTCCAATATGGAAGTATCTTCAATGAGCTCATCCCGATTAAAAATAATATATTACTTTAATTTTCATTCTTAAATCTAAAAATAACAATGATGATAATAGTAATACTAATACATTTGTGATAAGAGTCTATAGGGTTCCACTATAAAATTAATTGGCAATGGAGGGAGTAGCCCAATATCTTATATATTGATTCGAGAGGACACCGACTTCCGATGTGGGAGGTGCATCTTAACAATTTGGCTTCACTGACATAAAAAATACTCCCTCCGTCCCTAAAAGATTGTCACATTTGACTTTTGTTAGTCAACCATTATAAAATTTGATCATGAATTCCCATTAAACGATAAGAAATAATATAGTCTTGTGGGACCTTGTTAGATTCGTCTCAATATATATTTTTGAAATATTAACTTTTTATAATTTTTTCGCATGTAGAATAATAGTTATTTATGTTTCAAATCGTGTTTTATTGACTACCAAAAGTCAAAATGTGACAATCTTTTAGGGACGGAGGGAGTATGTGATTTGGAAGGGAGAAGTGAAAGGTGGACATACTTATGAGAGAATTTTTTCCTTAAGTGAGATTTTCGGTTCTTAGATATATTTTTGTTCGTACATTGTTATTATTATTCATTGTTCTTTGTAAGTTTTGGAGGGTAAAAGATACAAATCATCACCTATGCTTGTGTCTGGATCAATCATGGTTTAAGTATCTTTATTATTCGCTCATATATGAACAAAAAATGAATTTTTAATTCATTACAATCCACTTTGTCGTTAATATTTTCATTAACAGTAAGTAAGTCAGTACTTTTAAAATGAAACGGGAGAAAGAGAACATTTAAAACATTAGTGACAAAACGAGACTCATAATGAAACATAAACTATATCCATTCATTTTTACTCATTTTTTATACGAGTAAATCACTTTGGCCGGATTGAGCGTGATCATTGTTCATACCAAAGCAATAAATAGTACAATTATAATGAGATATAAGATAAATTGTCTCCAATAATAGTTGAGCTCAAAAATAGCTCTTAGTTATTAGAAGCTTTAATCAGACGGCTACATGTTATTGAATATTGAATCATCGATAATATTCCCTCCGTCCCTAAAAGATTGTCACATTTTGACTTTTGATGGTCAACAAAACACGATTTAAAACATAAATATCTATTATTCTACATGCAAAAAAATTATAAAAAATTAATATTTCAAAAATATATATTGAGACGAATCTAACAAGGTCCCACAAGAGTATATTATTTCTTATCGTTTAATGGGAATTCATGATCAAATTTTATAATGTTTGACTAACAAAAGTCAAAATGTGACAATCTTTTAGGGACGGAGGGAGTATTAAATAGGTGCTAAAGACCTGCCTACGCCATTGTGCATTCCCACGTTTGGAACTTTTGATTGGCGTTTGAGCATTGCATCATTATCTTGGTACATTTGTACATCTATCACTTGCAAATTTGGTAACATCGCACCAACTGTCTGCTGGCGAATCAAGTACAAATTATCTCTTTAGTCTGGGGCAAAACCAGTAGAAATCTTTGCAATTTCTTTCTTTATGTATGTAATATTTTTTTTTGCCCCTAAAGTATTCAAGCGTTTGTGCTGACACTCTCTAATTTTACTTTCTTTTAAAATAGGATCTATACTATAATTTTTTAAATTTACCACTATTTTGTATTTTGCAGCTAAGAAGTTAAATATATAAAATTTGATTTTGAGACAAGTTTGTTAATAATTAGCAAAGGGATCAACTAACAAAACGAAACTTATTAATAAAAGCAAAGAGTAGTTGACATGGTGATGTCATTGATCTTTCACAAAACCCAACGGGGTTCGAATCGTCCTTGCTTTTTCTTTTTGGTTTCTACTAATCAACTCCACAATTGCATAAGAGAAGCCTCCTTCCCACTTTTTCACATTAATTAACCAATAATATAATAACAATGTCGAGTCGGTTTCAAATTATCAACTAATCAATAATATAATGACAATTATTAAATATTTCTTAGATATATCTTGGAAATAGAGGGAGTAACCCATATAGGAATAACCCATATATATTGTATTAATACTAGTATTAACCTAATATATATATATATATATATATATATATATATATATATATATATATATATATATATATATGTTGTGTTGTGAAGTCAAATTTGCTGAGCTGAGCCCATGGGGGAAGAATTATGGCAGCTGGCAAAAATAGGTTTCGGATGGGCTTTTAGGAAATAATTGGAGTGCAAGAAAAGAAAGGTCTTTTCTTGACGGAGAAGTTATTTCCTAATAGCATTAGGTCTAGTATCTCATTGTAGCCTATAAATAGGTCTCTAGTTCATTGTTGTATAGTGTGCTCAAATAGAGAATCATAAACAAAGAGTCTAGAGAGAGATTTGTGAGGCTTGTCATTAGGGTTCTTCAAAGTATAAGAAGAACACCTAATAGAGAGATATAGGAATAGGTCAGGAGTTCTTGTAACAATTCTTCTGGTGATTATTAGTGGAATCTGCAGCAGCAACAGGACGTACCTTACACGTTGTGGGGGAACCTGTATAAAATCCTTGTGTCGTTTCTTGTTACCGCAAGTTATTTCTTCTGTTTATTATAGTCTGATTAGTGGGGCGTCATCCTGGGCGGGATCTAGTTGTTAGATTAGTTTTGGGACGCTTTAATTAATCTTACAACGGGTATAGATTCCTAACAATTGGTATCAGAGCCTGGTTGTAGCTGTAACCATCAAGAAACGATGACTGGAAGTGATGGAAGCTCGTCACCTGGAAAGTTCGATGGAACGGATTTCGCGTTCTGGAAGCTGAATATAGAGGACTACCTCTATGGGAAGGATCTGGAGGCTCCTTTGGGCGAGAAGCCAGAGGACATGGATGAAGCAGCATGGAGGAAGCTAGATAGAAAGGTGCTGGGTATAATCAGACCTTGTCTGCCAAGGAACGTGGCAGCCAACGTTGCCAAACAGACCACTACGCAAGGATTGATGAAATCGTTGTGTGATTTGTATGAAAAACCATCAAACAACAATCGGATGCATCTTATGAAGAAGTTGTTTAACCTGAAGATGGCTGAAAACACTCCTGTAACAACGCACTTGAATGAGTTCAACAGTACTATCAACAAGCTGGCCACTGTAGAAGTAACTTTTGAAAACGACATTCAAGCGCTAATTTTGTTAGCATCCTTACCTAATAGCTGGGAGCCAATGAGTGCGGCTGTTAGTAATTCAACGGGATCCAGTAAGTTGAAGTTAGAGGATGTTGCACAGCGTATCGTGGATGAGGAGATACGAAGATTGGATTCTGGAGAGAGTGTTAAAACATCTGTTCTGAATACTGAGAGGGGTAGATCGCAGGATAGAAGGTATGGGAGATGTGAATCTGAAACTATCTAACGGCTCTACCTGGAAATTGACAAAGGTTAGACATGTACCTAGACTTACTAAAAGTTTGATTTCTGTAAGTCAGTTGGATGGTGATGGTTATAGAACAACCTTTGGTGAGGGCAACTGGAAGGTAGCTCGTGGAGCTATGACTATTGCTCGAGGACAGAAGGTTGGGACGTTGTATTTAACTGGAGGACTTCAGACGATAATAGCCGCTGTTGGGAGTTCTGGGAAGACAAAGTTGTGGCACAATCGTTTGGGTCATATGAGCAAGAAAGGTATGAAAATTCTTGTTAATAATAATTTAATACCTGATTTGAAGATTATTGATGATCATCTGTGTGAGAGCTGTGTTCTGGGAAAGCAGAAGAAAGTCAGTTTTGTTAAAACTGGAATCAAGCCTAAGTCTGAAAGGCTTGAGTTGGTGCACACCGATGTATGGGGTCCTGCACCGACCTTCTGTCCTCGAGCAATAGTCATAGCTCCACGAGCTACCTTCCAGTTGCCCTCACCAAAGGTTGTTCTATAACCATCACCATCCAACTGACTTACAGAAATCAAACTTTTAGTAAGTCTAGGTACATGTCTAACATTTGTCAATTTCCAGGTAGAGCCGTTAGATAGTTTCAGATTCACATCTCCCATACCTTCTATCCTGCGATCTACCCCTCTCAGTATTCAGAACAGATGTTTTAACACTCTCTCCAGAATCCAATCTTCGTATCTCCTCATCCACGATACGCTGTGCAACATCCTCTAACTTCAACTTACTGGATCCCGTTGAATTACTAACAGCCGCCCTCATTGGCTCCCAGCTATTAGGTAAGGATGCTAACAAAATTAGCGCTTGAATGTCGTTTTCAAAAGTTACTTCAACAGTGGCCAGCTTGTTGATAGTACTGTTGAACTCATTCAAGTGCGTTGTTACAGGAGTGTTTTCAGCCATCTTCAGGTTAAACAACTTCTTCATAAGATGCATCCGATTGTTGTTTGATGGTTTTTCATACAAATCACACAACGATTTCATCAATCCTTGCGTAGTGGTCTGTTTGGCAACGTTGGCTGCCACGTTCCTTGACAGACAAGGTCTGGTTATACCCAGCACCTTTTTATCTAGCTTCCTCCATGCTGCTTCATCCATGTCCTCTGGCTTCTCGCCCAAAGGAGCCTCCAGATCCTTCCCATAGAGGTAGTCCTCTATATTCAGCTTCTAGAACGCGAAATCCGTTCCATCGAACTTTCCAGGTGACGAGCTTCCATCACTTCCAGTCATCGTTTCTTGATGGTTACAGCTACAACCAGGCTCTGATACCAATTGTTAGGAATCTGTACCCGTTGTAAGATTAATTAAAGCGTCCCAAAACTAATCTAACAACTAGATCCCGCCCAGGATGACGCCCCACTAATCAGACTATAATAAACAATATATATATATATATATATATATATATATATATAATACTAAGTACCTAGTACTACAACGCTATGAATAATATAAATATACTGGTACATGTTCATATACATATATATACCATCTTAATAATATATTGTCTAATAACAATCAAATAACATTTTATATTTCTAATGTATTTTTTGACTTTTAATTTTTTTTAATCTATGTGAAATTATTTAGAACATCATATACAAAACGGACGAAGTATTATTTTATTTTAGTGATTTTTATTGTACATTTATTATTTTTATTCACATTGATTAATAGAAATAATTGAATGGTTGAAGTCAACGTTTGATTCTAACAGATGCATACCTCACTTCTATTTGAAATAATTATCTACTTTAGGGATGCCCAAGAGCTTTTCATTATATCGCTTGTGATATGCTCCGAGTGTTTCCCCTAGCTTCTGCATTAAGCCCATTAATGCTTTTTCATCATCCTCTTGGTTTATTTATATCCTAAACTTTGGGAGGAATGCTAATGCAGCTTGATCATATGTGTCAATAATCGTTGTGGTAACTGCATGAACCAATCTAACACTCTTCCGGTTAGATTATTGGCGAATGCTTTTGCATACATGTCTGTATTTTGTGTAGTTATCACCATTTGGGTAGTGAATCCTTGTAAATGCTTTTGAGGGTCCCTTCTTTCATTATATTGGTTTAAGCATGGCAATATGTATCCTATCAGAACATCCTTTGCCTCCAAGCTTGCAGAAAATGCCATTCTTATTTGAGGTATCATGTACGAGGACATTTGTGGTTTCTGAATTGTCTTCAGTATTGACTTTTTTAAATTTTGTCATTTCGTCCTCCGCTTTTTGCTGCATTGTTTCACAACATCTTCCGGCTGAGTTGCATGAGCCTCTCCTGGAGGTGGTGCGTGTATCGAGTGCCTCTTGTGTGGTAGGGGTTTTGAGCTACAGGTACCTTGCAATTGCATGATGCGGAACTTTGAGGTTGCTCTTCTCTTCCCAGTCCCTCGTTTGGAGGATGATGTGATTGTTGGAAATTGATGTGTCAATTTCCTCAATTAGTGCCCGTGAACTATATCATCTATATATACGGTTCAACAACCGATAGTTATCTGAACTATCAGTAGTCTCACCCGAGATAATGCCGGGGGTCATCGAATGGTAGACTAGACTCTCACGATGATCTTCGGGATTCGTGTATACGGTCTTATACGTTGAATCCCGATGCCTTCGTTACTCGGGCTATGAGGTCACACACGTAACAATTACCGAAGATACTTTCGAGTAGTGACCCGAAAGTGAATAAGGGATTTGATCCATATTGAGGAATTTCGGTTCGATCGAGATCGTGTCCCGACCGAACCGATGGTGCGCCCGGAATTGGTTCCGGACACACCATTTGGGGTTTATGTATATATATATATGTGAGATATATATATATATATATTATCATTTATTGAAATGATTTAATTAATTAATGAATTAATTAAATAAGATATGATTTAATTAATTAATTAAGATTAATTAATTCCATCATCATGAATGGTTGACATCTTGGTGCCTACTTTATGCCTTGGGAAGGCTTTGTAAGTCTTGGGAAGAACTCTTGTAAGAGAATCTTCCATGGACCAAGAGGCATTAACCATATGGATGGTTAATGTGTTTGTTTAGTGTATAATGTGTTTCATCATCCATTCTATATCATAAGATGATATAGAATGGGTAGAGAATCAAGCTAAGAAAACACACAACTCTTGTTAGAGAACAAAACAAACACACACTTCATCTTCAAACCCTCTAGCAAAACTCTAAGTGTTAGAGTATAGAAATTGTTCTATAGTTTGCTATAGTAGTTAGACTACACACTCCTCAATAACACACACTAGTCCAAGTGTGTCTTATTGCTATCTAAGGTATTGGTGTGGACTATTTCATAGTAGTTCCATATCACCTTGGTGATAGAAATTTCTTCAAGAAGAAAGCAAGGAGCAAGGTGTGGGGATAAGCACTTGAAGATTGACATAGCTTCCGCTCACGCTTCAAAGGTATAACTTTGTAGCACTACTCTTTTATATGTTATTTGTAGCATATTCACACTACCTTTAAACATATACTTCTATGAGCTAGTTTCATTGTGTAAGTTCTAACGATCAATGAATTAGGGTTGTATGACATATGAACTATCGTAGTTCATCGTGTCTTGCAACCCCGGGATATTCCAACATGGTATCATGAGCTATATTACACGTTTAACATGTTCTAGAAGTGTTTAAAGTAGTACCATATAGTATATATGTCGATATATGAACTGTAGCCGATTTTCGTATTCGGAAAACCCTCCCCGACAAAACGTAAGTTCCGCGTGATTCCAGGCAAGCCATGGACACGGCTCCACTGGAACGCGCACCCGCGGCATGCCCTGGACACGGCACGCCTTGGCCCGGAGCAGGGAGCGGCTTCTCTGGACGCGTCCTTGGACGCCCTTGGAAGCCCCCCCCGCGCGTCCGCGCGTTTTGTTCCCTGGACAGCCCCTGTCCGCAGCACCTGTCCGCGCGCGGACTGCCTGGGCAACCCCCCTGTCCCCGTTTGATCGTGGCTCCATCGTGAGCCATGGCTCACGATGGACTATAACTTCGCCCGATGTTTTCGAAACAAAACGAATCGATTAAGCCCAAAGTCATTTGATGATTATGGACGTTTTCGGTTTGTTATGGGTGATTTAGAGATTGTTTTGGAAATAATCTTATAAGTTCAAAACATTCTTTGAGAAGTTTAAAATAGTTTAAAATTAGCATGTATGTCAAAGTGTTGATTTTATCCTATCGGTCGGTACTAATTAAATTGTTTAATTGAGTATCGAAAGGAAGTTTGTGGTTTGAGTTATTATGAATTTCAAACCTTAAACTTATGCTAAGTCTCTTTGAATGTAATTGGGTTATTAGTTCAAAATGTTGAACTTATGGTAAAACTTCCGATAATTGGCTATGTTAGTTGTTGGACAACTAAAGGTTATGATATGCATATATGACTATGATTCACATTATTTGAATGTGAGTATGTGTGTGAGTTGTGTGTTGCTTGTGTGTTTTATTCCATTCCTAGCATGTTTATGTGTTTTATGTATAATGTGTTATACATATATAAACTGTAGTCTAAATGGAATGGGGATTTGATATGGCCTAGTATTTATTCGAAATACAGTCTGCGTACTGTCCTTGATATTGAAATACGACGCATGTGTCGTTTTAAATTATTGTATTGTTATTTCTTTTTCGCGGCGCATGTGCCATTTAATGCGAAAGTTGATTATGTAACAAGACATGAAGAGATGGACTTGGAGCATGGCGATGTCCAAGAAGACGGAGACCAAGGACTTAGTTTAGAACTAGTTAGACTAGTTTTATTTAATGTCTTTTAGGCCATATCACGTCCCTTTAAAGTGTTTATTATTCATGTCATGTTTCATGCTTACATATATTTTCTTGAAGTATATGTATACCTTATGTGATATGCATGAAATGTGGATTACATGTTTAATCTAAACCCCTCCACGTAATAATTAAGTGTTTGCCAAACCTAAGTTCAAAGTTGTCAAACTTTCCTACGTTTCGGGTGGATCATCCCTAGATGGGCACTTTGATTCATAGGAATAGGAGGCAATGGGATTACATACGCTACAGGTTAGCCCATCGAACCGGCAAATGTAATCCATCCCTTTATGGTGAACTAAGGTTGCTTAAAACGTGGCTACAGGTTAGCCCATCGAACCGGCCCGTTTGGCAAAGGAAGTCTATAGTGTCTTAAAACGACTAGTGATAGACGCCAAGAGTCATATATAATCATTGGATGATTGATATATGATAGTCTAGTAGAACTTACCCATGGATTGGACTATGAGGATGATTGCGTGTGCCGCTCATACCCAAGTCCGTGGGGTCTTGGTATACTTGTACACTTCGAGGGGTTGTTGGTACTCGTGTTATTGTTTCAAGCATGCTTTACTTGTATCGTATGTTTTACATATAAATTAAACTGAACGTCGTTTCATACTCGCATGTTTTAGATGGCAACTGCTAAGAAATCAACTTCAAACTCACTCCGATCTACACTTGAGAAGTGTAAACTCAATGGCAATAACTTCAACGACTGGTCTCGTAACTTGAGAATCGTTCTCAAGCACGAGAGAGTCGAATATGTTCTTAAGGAAGAACTTCCTCCTCCACCCCATGAGGATGCCGATGAGCTAGAACGTGGTGCATATGATGTACACGTGGACGATGCATTGGATGTCCAATGTCTCATGCTGGCCAACATGGAACCGAATCTTCAGATTCAGTTCGAAAATGTGGCAGCATATGACATGTACTGCAGACTGGAACAGATGTTCCAGAAGCGGGCAAGAAATGAGCGGTACGAAGCTGTTTGTGCCCTCATGGATTGCAAACTATCCAATGGTCAACAGGCCAGTCCTCATGTTCTCAAGATGATTGGGATCATCGAGAGACTTGAGTCTTTGGGAACTCAGTTTTCCAAGGATTTGGCTGTTGACATAATCCTCCGTTCCCTTCCTGACAAGTTTGGTAACTTTGTCATGAACTTCAACATGCATGACTTCGATAAGTCGTTGTCGGAGTTGCATAACATGATCAGCACGGCTGATACTGCGTTGAAGGGTGGGAAGAGCTCTACCCCTACTCCCTCTGTTCTGATGATTCAGAACAAGAAGGCCTTTAAGAAAGGCAAGAGGAAATGGAAGGGAAAGGCCAAGACTGGAACAGTCAAGGCCCAGACTTCCAAAACTCCGGGTAAAGGTCCTAAGGGGACTGACCAATGTCATTATTGTAATACACCTGGTCACTGGAAGAGGAACTGCAAGAAGTACCTCGAAGATAAGAAGAGTAGGACTGTTCCGACAGGTATATTCGTTATTGAAGCTTTCATCACCTCCAATAACTCTACTTGGGTACTTGACTCAGGATGTGGTTCTCATATTTGTCGAAATATGCAGGTACTACATGACAGTAGAGCCCTTCGGAAGGGAGAGGTGGACTTGCGGGTAGGCAATGGAGCAAAGGTTGCTGTAGTTGCCGTGGGCAAGATAGATTTAAAACTACCATCCGGGATGGTCTTAGTTTTAAATAATGTATATTGTATTCCTACTATTTCTAGAAATATTATTTCCATATCTGTTTTGAACAATGATGGTTTTACCATCCTTATGGAAAAGAATATATGTTCTATTAATCGTGATGGTTTACTTTATGCAAAAGCTTCAAACCAAAATGGTCTTTTCATACTAGATGAGGACCATGAGGTGTATAACGTAAATATTAAAAGGAACAAGCCTAACGACTTGAATCCTACCTACCTATGGCATTGCAGACTTGGTCATATAAATGAAAATCGCATCAAGAAACTCCACGAAAATGGAATTATTGAGTCACTTGATTTTGAATCATATGACCAATGCGAATCATGCCTTTTGGGCAAGATGACCAAATCACCTTTCACTGGAACGAGTGAAAGGGCAAGTGATTTATTGGGGATAATACATACCGATGTATGTGGTCCAATGAACACTCCTGCAAGAGGTGGTTTTCCCTACTTCATTACCTTCACGGATGACTTTAGCCGTTATGGCTATGTCTATCTAATGAAGCATAAGAGTGAAGCCTTTGAAAAGTTCAAAGAATTCCAAAATGAAGTAGAGAATCAACTCGGCAAGACTATTAAGACTCTTCGATCCGATCGAGGAGGCGAATATATGAGCCACGAGTTTGACACTCATCTTAGAGATTGTGGAATTGTTTCACAACTCACACCGGCCGGAACACCACAGCATAATGGTGTGTCCGAAAGGAGGAATCGCACTCTGTTAGACAGTTTGCGGTCTATGATGAGTCGAACCGACCTACATGTCAGCTTCTGGGGTTACGCGTTGCAAACTGCCGCACTTACCTTAAATAATTGTCCAACCAAGTCAGCTGAGAAAGTACCATATGAGATGTGGTTTGGGAAACGTCCCAAGATTAGCTTTCTCAGGGTTTGGGGTTGCTTGGCCTACGTCAAGAAGTTGAACGTAGACAAGCTAGGCCCAAAGGCTGACTTGTGCCATATCATTGGTTATCCAAAGGAAACCAAAGGGTATTATTTCTACCTTAAGCCAGAAAATAAGATTTTCGTGGCTAGGACAGCACATTTCCTTGAGAAAGAGTTCTTATCAGGAAATGTCAGAAATACGGTACAACTTGAAGAAGTTCAAGATGATGAGCCAAATGAGTTAATGAACTCATTCGACACGTTTAATGAGCAAGTTGAGTTATCGAACTCAAGAGACTCATTGAATAAGAGAGATGGGTTATTGAACCCAAGTGTCTCATCAAATGAGCAAGTCGAGTTAACGAACTCGGCAGGCTCACTTCAGGAAGTAGATCCTCCATTCATGGCGGATCCTATCTTGGACCCTAGATCCACGGTAGATGAGACTCCTGAAGAAGTACCGACCCTTAGGAAATCCAGTAGGACTCGTCATGTTCCCGATAGATGGTATGGGGAATCCTTCTTGATAGAAGACGACGAGCCTTATACTTATGGAGCCGCAATGAAAGGGCCAGATAGCGAGTCATGGCTTGAAGCCATGAAATCCGAGATAGACTCTATGTACCAGAATGATGTCTGGACATTGGTTCACTTACCCGAAGGTGCTAGACCTATCGAGTGTAAGTGGGTCTTTAAGAAAAAGCTTGATAAAGATGGAAATATCCATATTTACAAGGCTAGACTAGTGGCGAAGGGTTTCAAACAAATTCATGGTATTGACTATGATGAAACCTACTCACCGGTAGTCATGTTCAAGTCTATTCGGATCCTCTTAGCCATTGCCGCATATTATGACTATGAGATATGGCAAATGGATGTAAAGACCGCTTTCCTTAATGGAAACCTTGAGGAGGATATGTACATGACACAACCTCCAGGCTTTACATGTCCGAAAGGACCTAAGAAGGTATGTAAGCTTCAGAGATCCATTTATGGACTCAAGCAAGCTTCTCGCAGTTGGAACCTCCGATTCAATGAAGCAATTAAAGAATTTGGCTTCATTCAGAATGAGGAGGATGCTTGTGTATACAAGAAGGTAAGTGGGAGCCACATTGCATTTATAGTCCTGTATGTAGATGACATACTGATCATTGGAAACAACAAACCACTCCTTGAGTCAGTCAAGATATGGTTGTGTAAGTGTTTCTCAATGAAGGACTTAGGAGAGGCGCAGTATATCCTTGGAATCAAGATATATCGAGATCGAGCCAATAGGTTGATTGGCCTGAGACAGGACACTTATATTGATAAGGTTCTGAGACGATTCGATATGATCGATTCCAAAAAGGGAATACTGCCTATGACAACTGGCACTATTCTCGGCAAAAGTCAGTGCCCCACCACTGACGTCGAGAAGGAGAACATGAGTAGAGTCCCGTATGATTCAGCCATAGGATCTATCATGTATGCCATGTTGTGCACTAGACCAGACGTATCGTACGCTCTGAGTCTGACCAGCCGATATCAAGCGAATCCAGGCAACAGCCATTGGACCGCTGTGAAATCTATCCTTAAGTACTTGAGAAGGACTAAGGATATGTTTCTGGTATATGGCGGAGATGAGGAGTTGATTGCGAAAGGTTGCACCGATGCCAGTTTCCAAACCGATCGAGACGATTTTCGTTCTCAAACCGGGTTTGTATTCTGCCTGAACGGTGGAGCCATCTGTTGGAAGAGTTCCAAGCAGGACACAGTTGCAAATTCTACTACGGAGGCCGAGTACATTGCAGCTTCTGAAGCAGCCAAGGAGGCATGTTGGCTTAAGAAGTTTATGACTGAGCTTGGGGTAGTTCCTAGCGCTGATGGTCCAATTGAGTTGTTATGTGATAACACTGGAGCCATAGCACAGGCTAAGGAACCCAGGGCTCATCATAAGTCCAAACATGTCCTCAGGAAGTATCACCTCGTCCGTGAAATGTTCCAGAGAGGTGACATCAAAGTATCCAAAGTAGATACAGACGACAACGCAGCTGATCCCTTGACTAAACCATTGCCTCAGACCAAACATGAGTTCCATACTTCAGCTATTGGACTTAGACTTAGGTCCGAGTGGTCTTAGTCTTAGTGGGAGGTTTATTTCAGTTTATTTGATTTATATGTATGAAGTATACTTTTGTAAAACTCTTATTGTTGAATAAAAGTATTACTTCTTGTTTATTGATTGTCTATTCTTTTATAGCACTTGATAAAACAATTGAATATTTAATCATAGTTGTATGATAAATATTTTAATTCCCATGTAATCACAAGTTCTTGAAGAGGAGCCAATAAGTGTATTGGCTAAGGAACCCCTTTTTCAAGACAAGAACTATGGTGATTACATTGTCCCTAGTGGTATGTCCCGGCGTTTTGGGAACGTACACAACCAAACTAGTGCGTAATGATTCGTTTGACTTTGTTTCTTAAGTCAAAAGGATGGTCCAAATCATTACATGGGTTCATTGTCGAGAGAGTCTTGACATGGTACTGGACAGTGACCGTTGTGAAATTATAGAAGAGATCTTGTGTCCTATATTTCACACGAGCCATATGATAGAGGTTCTGAGACCTACATGCATATCATTCTCATGCTACGTGAGCATGAGGCTTTGACTACTTCCGGACCCATCCGTTACTGGTGGTAATGGGGTACGTTGGGTCTTATGTGAATGTAGTGGTGAGATGATCGGTGATGCATTGGTAGGGTCTTTGTCCACCCTGGTATACAGGGAAGATTTTTCTGGCCACTCGGAGAGTGAGTCTTACTTATGAATTCACCCGTTATGAACGGGAGTGAGACTATCTCGTGTTCCGAAAAATTATGTCATAGGAGTTGGCGACACGCTTTCTTGCTTTAGCCTATGACGAAAACCGAGGACAAAGGGAATCATGTGACAAGGATGCAAGTGTACATCCAATACATTGGTAATAGTCCAAGGGCAAGTGGAAGTGTTGGAAATTGATGTGTCAATTTCCTCAATTAGTGCCCGTGAACTATATCATCTATATATACGGTTCAACAACCGATAGTTATCTGAACTATCAGTAGTCTCACCCGAGATAATGCCGGGGGTCATCGAATGGTAGACTAGACTCTCACGATGATCTTCGGGATTCGTGTATACGGTCTTATACGTTGAATCCCGATGCCTTCGTTACTCGGGCTATGAGGTCACACACGTAACAATTACCGAAGATACTTTCGAGTAGTGACCCGAAAGTGAATAAGGGATTTGATCCATATTGAGGAATTTCGGTTCGATCGAGATCGTGTCCCGACCGAACCGATGGTGCGCCCGGAATTGGTTCCGGACACACCATTTGGGGTTTATGTATATATATATATGTGAGATATATATATATATATATATATTATCATTTATTGAAATGATTTAATTAATTAATGAATTAATTAAATAAGATATGATTTAATTAATTAATTAAGATTAATTAATTCCATCATCATGAATGGTTGACATCTTGGTGGCTACTTTATGCCTTGGGAAGGCTTTGTAAGTCTTGGGAAGAACTCTTGTAAGAGAATCTTCCATGGACCAAGAGGCATTAACCATATGGATGGTTAATGTGTTTGTTTAGTGTATAATGTGTTTCATCATCCATTCTATATCATAAGATGATATAGAATGGGTAGAGAATCAAGCTAAGAAAACACACAACTCTTGTTAGAGAACAAAACAAACACACACTTCATCTTCAAACCCTCTAGCAAAACTCTAAGTGTTAGAGTATAGAAATTGTTTTATAGTTTGCTATAGTAGTTAGACTACACACTCCTCAATAACACACACTAGTCCAAGTGTGTCTTATTGCTATCTAAGGTATTGGTGTGGACTATTTCATAGTAGTTCCATATCACCTTGGTGATAGAAATTTCTTCAAGAAGAAAGCAAGGAGCAAGGTGTGGGGATAAGCACTTGAAGATTGACATAGCTTCCGCTCACGCTTCAAAGGTATAACTTTGTAGCACTACTCTTTTATATGTTATTTGTAGCATATTCACACTACCTTTAAACATATACTTCTATGAGCTAGTATCATTGTGTAAGTTCTAACGATCAATGAATTAGGGTTGTATGACATATGAACTATCGTAGTTCATCGTGTCTTGCAACCCCGGGATATTCCAACAGTGATGCCTCATTTTCCTCTTCATGGTTTTTGTGCCTCACCGACTGGCCTTCTTGCTGGAATTGCTATTGTGCTCTTCTAGCCAGTTCTTCCTGTACTCTCCTCCTAATCTCGACTTCAACTGCTTCTTCGAAGATTATAGGAGGGTGTTGCGAAGGGTGAGGCGGAAGACTCACTGACATCTCATGGTGCTACTCATCATAAGGATCCATGGATTTTTGTTGCGATCCCACACTCATCATAAGAATCCATGGATTTTTGTTGCGAGCAAACGACGGCGCCAATGATGGATTCCCCTTTTTTGAACTGTCCGACTCTGAGAAGGTCTCTCGAACGAGCGAAGGATTCATTTAGCATTTGGACTAAGATAGTATAGGGTTCAACCCTATGGAAATTGTTCTTTGAGGGATGTCTTTTTTCCTTTGTCTATATGCTTTTGGAGGCATCGAATGTTCAGTGTTCAAGGAATCCGTTGTACCTGAAAGTGTGGTGGGAGGTGGCCACAGACACTCCGATACCTAAATCAGTAAATGTGCAAGGGACCGAAATGTCAGATAATACTAAGAATTAGATTACCTTTCAGTGTTGCAAATGAGGAGTATTTATAGGCTTAAGGAGAGAGATAATTATGTACCTCTACCATTGAGATGTTGACATTTGATAGAAGATTTTCTTTGTAGACTTATGAATATTATTCTATCTTTAGTATAATATTATTAAACTAATTTTATGTTATCCTTACGATAAAAAAGATATTTTACTTTGCACCACTAAAGTTGGACTCCTGAGTCCATTCCTGGTTTATACCTTTGACGGGTCATCCGGACCATTACGGGGTGGGCCAAGTCAAGAGTTTTATTGGTCTTGACTCTTGTCTATATAACTGGGTTCCATCATTAACCGTAAATAATATCACAAGTACTGGCATTTGATATCGTTTTCATAATCAATACCCTTAACAACCAAACAACTCCAGGTATAGACACATTTGTTAAAACGAAAGCTCCATCTAGTATAGTAGTGCAACCTTAATCTTTCCATTTATTCAACTGTTTGTTGAAAATGAAGCAGGGTACGACACCTAGTATAAAACACTAATACTCATGATGTTTTGTGAATGAGAAAGGGATTGGTTTAGTGGACAATTAAACTGAGAAACCCAACAACTAATTTAACATTGCATTACAAGTGTGTCGAGTAAAACGGATGCAAGGTGTAAAGTGAAAATGCTTTAGTCTCTATCCCAACTAATTTCTCCTTCAAGATTTTTCGTTGACATGCAAAAAGATGTCCCAATTAAAATGAACAATAAGCTATGCCAAGTGTAGAAAGATTGATGTTCTTGAGCAACCTCATGCTGTGTGTAAGCATTTCCGCGTTCGTATTCTCCATTGAGAAAATTGTAGAAATATCACCTTTCTCAATTTTTTTATTAACTTATAATATTCGTTTTCATTTTTTACATTAAATAGTATCAGAGGGCTCGGGGTAAAAGGACTAAGTTGCCCCAATATTATAAATCTTAAGATTCAAAACATTTCATTTGACAAAAAATACATAAAAAAATATTGATTCATGTAAGGTCTTTTTGTCAAACATGATTTGAAAAATATCTCTCATATATGAGCTTCGACAAAGATTATTCAAGAGACTTTAAATTATGATTGATTGCTAAAGTTTACCTTTGTACTCCATTCATCCCATTATCTAATAACCATATTCCAAAAATAGAAATCCCATTTTAAGTATCCATTTTACCCAATTAAGTAAGAAAAGTTGGAGGGAAAACTAAATTTGTGAGAGGAGTTTCAAATTTTTTTAAACTTTGTGCAAAAGTAAATTGGAATTAGATAAAGGGATTGAGGGAGTATATGCTTCGCATCCGTAGCTCCTCAATTGATATTTTGAACTCGTGAATGTCGTTGAGCTTGTGTCCATTTCTTGTTTGTCCTTCCATGACCGGTGAATGTCGACTCTATGTTTTGGTCGTCATTCTTTTATTTTAACTTTTTAAAGTCCTCAATGATGACTAGTGTGTGGTTGACTCTTCATTGTACTTCGGTATTATCATAATAGAAAAGCCAAATAATCACACATTGATTAACTCTTCATGTAGACAATAACAAAATACTTTATGTATGAGGAGTATGAGAATAATAGCAAAGATAAAAACACCCCTCATCATAAGCATTATCACGTTCATGCATAAGGGATAACTTAAGTATAAGACATGAAACATGAATGAGAAACATATCGACCATATAATTACATGAATATATGTTTGACCTATTGATTCTCACTTTCTTTTTCATCAATAATGCTTGATCCTCTTGACCGTTGTGTGGTTGACCTTTCGTCATTCTCACCACACCTAATCTTTGAGTAGCTTTATGTAAATATCATGGCAAGCATTCGTTGCATATAGAATGTCACTAATCTTGTGCTAGCTAGATATGGTTCTAACAAGACGCATGTGCACCCTCCTGTGAAGTGCCGCGTCTAAGGCCTTTTCACTTAAGCAAGACATTTCGTTGTAGCATTTTTTATGTGATGTTTAATTGAGTTCTTTTGTAAGAGAAACACAATCCAGTTATGATTTCTTGCGTTTAGAAAAGATAAAAACGTCAAGAATTCGAGCCACATAGTGGACGCAGTTCTGCTTTAGTCCCAGATAGTTATAACAGTGCAGATTAGTCCCTAAAAGTTGCAATATAGTCTCCAAAAGTGGTAAACGTTGCAGTATGATCCCCGAAAAAATATGGACTAATGGGTAACGGGCCACTATTGTGGACTATATCGAAACACTTGAGCTATTTTCGGGGACTAATCTGCAACAGTGTCACTATCTGGAATCAAAGTAGAATTTCGTCCCACTATCTGGGACGAAGTCAGACAATTGTCTATATTACTGGAGCTATTTATCAATGGCATGATGGTTGAAAATCAATTAGTTATAATGGTTGATGGTTATATATAATTAGTTGGACAACAGCTTGGTGCATTCAAGATTGAACAAGATATTATACATTAACATTTAACAGATATTTATGCACATTACAACTTATGCGCATTTCATATTCTCCAAATTCATTTATCGTATACAGAATATATGATTCATTAATAAATATAACATTTTTTTGTGTAACATTATTTATTTCATCTTAAGTAATCCTAAATTTATTGTGCAAACTAAAATGAATACATGGACATATATTAAAATGGACTTAAAATCGGAAAAAATGAATAGGGGGCTCAATGGGGCCTTGAAAAGGGCCGGCCCGGATACCCCCGGGCTTCCTTGTGAGCTCGAACCAGGTTGGGGCCTGGGGCCAAAACTTGGGCCCTTATTCATACCACTCCTTAATAAGACCGAATAGGGATCAGATTACCGGGACTAGCCCACTGACGACCCTTCAGGCCCGGTTCGTTCAACACGTCTATTTGTAAGACCAACTAAAGAACAATAAATATCAAATATTAGACCTAAAATGTCATATAAGCGAAAATAGGTAGCATACAGTAAAAGAACAAACAAAACAATTCTCATATTAGAAGAAATATACCAAAAAATAATGTAAAATGGTTCTTGTTGTGCAATATGTAAGGAAGAATTCGGAAAATGTACCATAAGAAAAGCTAAACATTTTGTTAGTCAGGCATGCCAGGAGGAAGAGATGATAAATGGTATTTTGAATGATGAAAGAGTTGGATATTGTTAGTTTTGGACGTGACAGACACGTGCGGCACGTTAAGAGCGGAATGAGGGGGTTGTCTTGAGTTCGACGGCCCTCTCGTGTAACCTAATCGGGCCAAAGTGGTAAACTAAGGTGACATTTTGTCCCTTTCTGGTCTGAGACCCATTTTAAAGGGCATGATGATTCCTACGAGGTCTCTGCTTAAAAACTAACGGGCTCCCTTGAAGCCTTTGCCCAAGTAACAATTATTCTAGATGCTAGGACTAGGGGTGGCTAACGGACGGGCCCCCCTCGGACGGTCCGAGGGCCCAGCCCATTAGTCCGCTTCGAGCCCGGCCCCGGCCCATCAGGCCCACGAACGGCCCCTAGTCCATTTAGTAGTGGGGCGGACAGGGGCTTAGGTTTTGGGCCCCAAGTCCGGGCCCGGTTCGAGCCCACTTGGAATTCTGCCCGGGCACGGTTCGAGGCCCCTCAGGCCCCCTATCAACGTGCCCACGTTGAAACCAACGTGGCCACGTTGGTGCAGAACCAACGTGTGGACGTTGGTTTCAACGTGGGCACGTTATACCAGCAGAATGTGCACCAAATTTACATGATCAAATATCAATCTCTACAAAGCAATTGAAATATATTACCACCATTCAATACATACTCATAGAAAACATAATTCATAATCAATTAAACACATCACAATTCACATGATCATCCAAAACACAATCATAAATTAGAAAATCATTCAAACTTAAGTTACAATTCAAACATTCAAATAAAGTTCATACAATAACTAATAAAACACATTCATTCATGTGCTTCTTCATCATCCATAGCATGTGGAGGTGGTGGTGCTTGTGGTGGTCCGCCATATGCGCTCCAACTTTGCATTTGAGTACTAATATCTCCCATATGAGTTCTCATCTGAGTCATCTCCTCCCTCAACGATTGATACTCAGACGTCATTTCCTGCCTCCATGATTGATAGTCATCTCGCATCCCCACCATTTGTTCCCTCATAACCACATTTTCCGACAAAAGGTTTGCCAAAGCATTATTTATTGATTCCAACATTCCATGTTCATGTGGTGTGGAGGAGGGCCCCGCTCCTTCATGTGTGGTCGATGGGTCAACAGGAACCTCATAAACTAATTCAGCTCCACTACTTGGGCCCCAGTTCTTCGGTGGAATAGGGGGTTTGCAATCGTTGAACTTCCATACATCATTCCTAACATGCTCATATTGTTCGAAAATTTCCCATTTCGAACGAAGTCCACCATCCCACATATAAACATTTTGTGCGATCAATGAGTGTTTCCCAATCATGGAGTCCTTCTTCACATGAACTTGACGAACTTCATTGACTGGAACACGCTTAACATTGACTAGCAAGTGGGAGAGTATCATTCCATATTGGAATGGTGGCTTCGACCTTTGATGATACATATGTGATAGGATCATGTATGGATAGTTCACTTCCACATAATTCAATAAAGCCCAAGTTATGAAACCATGTACAAAACTAAGCTCCGAAGCTTGACTATTAGTAGGCAAAACGATTCCCGTAACAACCTTGGCTACTAACTTTTGAAGTCCATTCATATTAGACTTGGAGACTTGGTTAGGCTTGATAGCAAAACGATCATTATTAAGGGCATTTGCACAGTCTGCAGGGTTTGACGGCCATTTAGACGACCACCGTCCAAACGGATAATCACTTACGCCCCTAGCGCGGCTCATGCCAAATTCACGAACTAGGTCTTGTTCAGTAATAAGACCACTAACACCATTAACAACAAAACTACAAGCTAGCATCGAACGATGACTATTCTCATCATCATCATCATCACGTTCAAAATGTTTATGCACCAAATTAACCGACTTATAAAATTGCTCTACAACATCCGGAAACCAATTCGACGTAAATATAGTAAACAATGTTAGTTTAGCAAAGTCTAGGTATTGGAACAACAAATTACCGGTCACATCCATTATCTCGCCTTGATCGAGGTACATTCCCGGCCTCACTTTTACTCCTATTTGACAAATGTCCATGGTAGCGTCTTCACATTCCTCTTCGGAAATTTCCAATGTTTCTTCCACTTGTGGTTGTTGTCTAGCCTTCCTACGCCTTCCCCCTTCATTTGCTTCTTCAATTACAATGTTTGTTGGTTGTTTATTTCTTGAACTTCTTTTTGGTGCCATTTTTTATTTTGAAGAATTTTGACTAGTTATTTGATGGATTTGGAGTAATTGGACACAACAAAACAATTTGGGAGAGATTTTGTTGATGTTTGAGAAATTTGAAAGAGAAATTTGAGAGAAATTTGAGAGAAATTTGGAAGGGATAGTTGAGTTTTTAGGGATTTGGTTCGAATGGGGCTGATTTTGCCCTAAATCTGTGAATTTCCCGACTTCAACGTGCCCACGTTGGGATATAACGTGGGCACGTTGTATCAGATCCAAAACTCAAAAGCTCACTGCATATTCTGCGTGCCCACGTTATATATCCAACGTGGGCACGTTAGAGTTAAAACGTGGGCACGTTTTATCCAACGTGGGCACGTTATATTACCAACGTGGCTACGTTTTAAGCAACGTGGCCACGTTCTGATTGTAAGTTTCAAAGGATTTTTAATAAGTTTCAAGTCACGAACATTGTAAAACAAAGGATTTTTATTAATATTAAGCCGTTCACAGTTTATACTCGTGCGGGCCAGGAGTTTACATAATGTTATTCTTACAACTTACAAATCATCGTAATCTAGTCCATCATCGGTATCGGTATCTTCATCTAAGTTTTCAACATCTTCTTGCGTCGCCTCTTCTTCTTCGATGTCTTCTTCAATGTCACTAAGGAACTCGAAAGCGTCTTTATCTTTATTTACCTCCATAAGCGCCTCTTCATCTTGCATCCTGTGCTCGGCGGCCGTCCAATCCTTGATCGCCACACATACCTCAACGGCCGAGCTTGTGAGTCTTGAACGTCTATGAGTGTATTGCAATTTGGCCATGCTAAATGCGGACTCACTAGCTATTGTAGACATAGGTATGGCAAGTATTTCTTTGGCCATTTTAGATAAAATCGGAAAGGTACCTTCTTTGCTCGACCACCATTTTAATATATCAAAAGGATTATCATCATTATATTGATCAAGTTCAAAATTAGTTGTCAAATATTGTGTCAATTCATTCAAATCTTGTGAGGGAGTAGAAGAAGTACTTGTTAATTCTTGTTCTAGTGCCATTCTAAGATGATTATGTTTAGTCTTTACTTTAACACTTGCACGGGGAACACTTGTACTAATCCTAGGTATTGAATACTTTTTTTGATACTTATTATACATATTATACATATAAGTTTCTACGGAGTCTTTATACTTTTTCCTATCATATGACTTAATTTTGGGATCTTCGCCTTGTATAATATCATAATAATGGTCAACATAACGGTTAAATAACGTCAATCGAATATGAGGATCTAATATTGCACCAATTGCATATGTCAAAGGTATAGGATGAAAATATTTTATAAATTTGTCTAACATATTTGGAGCCATATCGGCCACCACATGTTCGGTTTTATGCTTATCCATATGCATACAAAGATTAACAACACATTCTAAGGCTTGATGAATGTTAGGACTATATTGAGTTGAAAATTGTTTAGTATAATCTTTAAATGGTTCTAAAAATTTAAGCAATTCCAAACAATATTTCCAATTTGTATATGACAAAGGACTATAATATTTATCAACGGGAGCATGCAAATCATAAAAATTTGTAATCTCTTCTTTATACATATATGCACGAACTAAAAGATCATAAGTCGAATTCCACCTAGTATCAACATCTAATATTAACTTCTTAAATTTTTTGCCGGATGCTTCAACAATTTTTTTATATTCATATTTTCTTACCCCGCCATTAACAATTAATAGAACGGCCTTACGAATAGGTGAAATAAACTCGTCCCAAACAACTTTAATACCATCATTAGCTACAAGTTGAAGAATGTGACATAAACATCTTACGTGAAAAAGTTCGGGAAAATCAGGTTTAGTCGACATCTTAATTTTTTCAATTGCAACACCATTGGATGAAGCATTATCAAAAGAAATTGCCATAATTTTATTTAAACATTTATATTCTTCGGCACATTTAATAATACCATCGTTAATTTGAACGTTGTTATGTTTGGCAATCGATCTAAAATATATAATTCGTCTTTGTAAAATCCAATCTTTGTCAATCCAATGACATGTAACACACATTATATCAAAATCATTAAAATCACCAATGTCACTTGTCAAACAAATATTCCAAGGCAAATTAGAAAGAGTGTTACAAAGAATTGTTTTTTCATTTTTGAAATATTTAAAAGCATAAGTTCGTAAACTAGTTCGAGGAATTCGTTTAGCCCGAGGGTTAACGGCTTTTTGAATCCAACTATTAAAACGCCATCCATCACAAAAGCCAAATGGCAAAGCATTACCAATTACAAATTTCATACTTTCCATCTTATAAAACAAATCATTAAAAAGAAACGTTAAGCCGGTTTGAGTATTTATTGTTCCTTGAATGCCACCCGACCCCCTAGTACCATCTTTAGTTATGTTATGAGTCTTTAAGTGCCTACCTAAATGACCGGTTCCACCTTTACCCCCACCCGTTTTCCATGATAACTTGTTTTTACATATTAAACATGTAGCACATTCTTTAACTCGATCGCCCTCAAAGTGTTGCCAAACCCAAGAATGTTTCTTCCTCTCAATAGTATTATTACCCGTACTACTAGTTTGCGAGTTCAAAACGGGAAGTTCACTCATATTACGCTCATCATCTAAATTGATAAAATCATTTGACGTACTAGCACAACCAATTTCACTATTCACGTTTCTAGCAATCATGCGTTTTGGTGCCATTACAAAATTACACACAATAAAAAATAAAACAAAAGTATAATAAGATTGATAGATAGTACCGAATTCAAGTCGAAGCAAGGTAATTGAGATTGAATGCACCGAACAAGTCCAACTTTCGATATTGAATTCAACGTCCAAAGCCCAACCTTGAAGATTGAATTATACTTCTATGAGAATTTGAGTATATGAGATGAGTAATGTTGCCTAGCTTTGACAGTAATTGAAGATAGTTGTGAATTGTGTGGAAATAATGAAGTTAAAGGTCCCTTTTATAGGTGATTAATGTTGATAAAAAAGACAAACTCTGCAGCCCCAACGTGGTCACGTTGGATCTAACGTGGCCACGTTGATAAAAAACTAGCCGTTATTTATAAATAACGTTCATAAAACTAGCCGTTATAGCGTCAACGTGGCACCGTTGGATTTCAACGTGGGCACGTTCTTCTTCCAGATGACCGTTACAAAACGAACGTGCCCACGTTGGATTTAAACGTGGCCACGTTGGATTTCTACGTGCCCCCGTTGTATATGAACGTGGCCACGTTGGATCACCCAAATGACCGTTATAAAATATTCTAGCCGTTAGACAGTAACGTGGCCACGTTGTGGGTATAACGTGGGCACGTTGGGTCAACATTACAACTTCAATTCTATTATAAATACGGTTACGCCTCTTACATTTTAACTACAAAACTTTCAATTCTTCAATAAAAGTCACAACTCACATCTAAATGGATATGGATCGAGAAGAAGTTAAAACTCCAACACCATTCAAGCGATTTTACAAGGTTATTCTCGAGTCATCTTGTGAAAGGATAGAACTACCTCGAAAGTATGTTAGAGGATGTCGGCTTTTTCTAGAGGGTGAGTGTAAGTTTTTTATTGATGATCAAATTTTTGATGTCAAGTTCGAGAATGGTAGAGGAGAAAATGGAGAACTAGGTCGTGTTTTCTTTAAGGATGGATGGAGTCAATTTTCCGCTCATTTCAATTTAGCCCGTGGAGAAATGTTAACGTTCAAGTTTCATAATGAAAAAACCGAGCGACATGGATGTATCGTTTATGTTGTCCGCATATATGGTCTTAATGCTTGTGAGAAAAGACCTATTGCGCCTTGAAAATTTTAATTAATTATGTAAACTCCGTGTCATATGAGTATAAACTGTGATTTTTTAATAAAAATTATCATTAATTATTTATGGTTCTTATTATAAATTAAGTGAATCTAAATAAGTGCCTTCTTTGTGGTCAAAACGTGCCCACGTTGGTCACCCAACATGGGGACGTTGGGGCCAAAATAAAAAAAAAAACATAATTTGTTCAACGTGGCCACGTTGAAACACAACGTGGGCACGTTGAGCCCCCGAGCAGGGGCCTCGAACCGAACAGGGGCCCAGTAATCCTTAATGGACGGGCCCGGGCCCGGTTCGTTAAGGGTCGTGGGCCTAGTGGGCTCGTTACGGGGGCCCGTCCGACTCGACCCTTAGTGGGCCGGGGCCGTCCGGCCCGGTTCGTTAGACACGACTAGCTAGGACCCAAACAGAATCTTGCTTGAAGTGAAAAAATGAACCATGGACCTTAATAAGGTAGAAGTTAATGTACATACATATTGTCTCAAGTTAATGCTTTAATAAATTGTGTTTTATAATTAACAAAGTAGTTATATTATATATGAAACACTTATCCTAACATTAATATATTATTTTTTATATAACAAAAAGTATTTAATGCTAAATATATATATATATATATATATATAACTCCAAATTATAAGTTGCTTCAATTCGATGAATTTGTTCTAAACGGTTAATTTTATCAATTATCATAACCTCGACAGTGAGTTTAAAGTTGCATTATCATTTATTTGTTGCTGAATTTGGTATTAAATAATATTAACAAAATTTTAAGAAAAAATTAAGTTTGATTATTTTATGAAAAAACGATCACATGTTTAATTCAAACGAGGGAATGTTTTATCACATTCTTTAAACAGATGCATGTTCATTTTTAACGAAATCATCATGTTTGTCACACTTTTGTAAAATATGTAATAAATGGGTACAGGTGTAATTTAAACGTTGGCATGTTTATCATAGTAAACTATTTCTAATTGTGTTAGTATCATTATAATAGTAGATTTAGCTTTTAACAAAAAATCAAAGTGAGGTCTTACACATAAGTGGTAAATCATGGGTTTCAAATTATTGTGGTTTTTTAAAGTGGTAAACGTCTTACTATTAAAGTGGTAAACGTCTTACATTAGTTATACCTTTATGACATTTTACTCTAGTTGTAGGCAAGATATTGTGGTATTTTGATCCAAATCGAATATATTGAGTTAAACATGTTATTCTCATATATTTTTATTGATAATCTTTTTCTTTTTTGTAAATGTATGAGTAAATTCAGAATTAAGTTATCTTTTATATTGACAAAAAATGTTGTAAGAGAGAGAAAAGGGGAGTGCACCTCCTTCTCCTAGATGAAGAGAACGTGAACTAATGTAACGGGAAAACTCGGCCCCTGTTCGGTTCGAAGCCCATTTCGAAAGGGTAACTATCAAAACCCTAGACCTCCAAGATGAAAGGGGTTGATGCTAACCGTTGTGCCATATTAATAATTTGTTAGTTTTTGTATTATTATTAGTAATATATTACTAAATATTTATCACTATATTAGGATTCCTATTATAATTGATCAAACTTTGTATAAAAAAAACCTATTAAAATAACGATATTCATCACTATATTTCAAATTAGTTCTATTTACACTATAAATTCTTTAGTTATACTATAAAACTTATTTAATATTAGATAACTATGGATTAAAATATACAATGTATTATTATATTATTCTAGATTAGAAAATTGAATATAATCCTTGAATTTGTTCTGAAGAATGGATTTGTCATGACATCGATAATAAATTCATCCTATAAGATTTTAAAGTAAAATAAAAAGACGAGCATATTGTGGCCGATAACCATGTCATATGCAATTGGTGCAATATTAGATCCTAATATTCGATTTTAAATGTTTCACACTTTTGTTGACCATTATTTTGATGCTTTACAAGTTGATTATCCTGAACTTCAAAGACTTCACATATAGTAATGCGTCTTCTATTTTCAATAATATAATAATGCATCTTCTTTTTTAAAGTATAATAAAAAAGATTCACATACTACCTTATTACTTTATAATATTATGATGAATAATATTGCATCTTTGATTTTCGATAATATACACTAGTAATGTATCTTCTATTTTCAATAATATCTTGTTAGTTTATATTTACAAACGTGCTTTTACTATTTAGATAATAGTATAATAATGCATCTTCTATTTTAAAAATATGTTCTAAAAGCTATCTAATATTAAACAACTTTTATTAAAATATTGAAACAATAGTTTGTCACACGAGCGAATAATATATTTTGTAACACTTATGATTTTTATTATTTAAAGTATAGTATGATGGCATCTTTTACTTTTATTTAGATGCTAGACAATATTTTTAACTATACTATAAAATATAACAAGACATGAACTTGTCATAGTGGTTAAGTACTAGTCTACAACGTGCCCACGCTACTCCGGAACGTGCCCATGTTTGTCTGCAACGTGCCCACGTTAGTATGAAACGTGCCCACGCTTGTCTACAACGTATCCACGCTTGTTTGCAATGTGCGCACGTTAGTATGAATTGTGTCCACCCTTGTTTGAAATATCCAACATGGCCATGTTTACAACCAAAAGTTGGCACGTTTGGGCGCAAAATTCAAGTTATTAGTGATTTGAACACAAACCCTCAAATCTCATCTTCAATTTGAAAATTCTCTCAATCAAATCTTAAATTTAGTATTTCGGTTTAAATCACTAAAGTATTTTAATCCTATAAGATTATAAAGTATAATAAAAAGAATTCACATACTACTACCTTGTCATTTCATAATATTATGACGAATAATATTGCCTATTTTATTTTCAGTAATATTCTTCTATTTCCAATAGTAATTTTGTAGTTTATAATTGCAAATATGATTTTACTATTTAGAGAATAATATAGTAATGCATATTTTATTTTCAATAATATCTTGTAAAGAATATCTAATATTGAAAAACTTTTATGAAAATATTAAAAAAATAGTTTATCACATTATCAAATAATATATTTTGTAATATTTAATGACTTTTATTATTTAAATAATACTCCATCCGTCCCTAAATGATTGGTACATTTTGACTTTTCATGGTCAATAAAACACGATTTCAAACATAAATATCTCTCATTCTACATATAAAAAAATTATAAAAAGTTGATAGTTCAAAAGTATATATTGAGACAAATCTAAGAAGATATCATACGACTATATTATTTCTTATTGGTTAATGAGAATTATTGATCATGTAAAGTCAAAATGTATCAATCATTTAGGGATAGAGGGAGTAGTATATTAATAGATCTTATACTTTTATTTAGAAGTTAGACAACATTATTAAATATTTATTTTTTTTTTTTTTCAAACCAAAATTTTATTGAATGGAAACAGGATACAAACTAAGGCTATTTACGGTCAAATATAGCCATAGGGAAACCCCAATCTACACAAGTATACCAATTCTTCTTACTCCTATTTATACCCCTCCAACTACTAACACTACCTCTAATGTCATTAATGCATTTAGCTGTAATTTGACCTTCAGTCATCACAATATCTTCAAACTGTGTTTGATTTCTTGCAATCCACAAGTTATACACAACCACAGTTAAGCATAAGCATTTTAATCTGCCAATGAAGCCTTTCCCAACACCACCAGCAATGATTCTTTGCACCTCCTCAACATAGCTCTGAGGCTGATGAAAATCCTGCAAATACATCAACACATTCCTCCATACTGCACTGGATTTTGTGCATTTAAACATAAGGTGTTCAGCTGTTTCCTCCATTCCACATACATCACATTCACTATCCTGTGTGACTCCCCACTTCTTCAGCCTACTTCTGGTAGGTAATCTCTGTATCATCAGTACCCAGCAAATGAAACTGCACCTAGGAATGTGACCTTTAAACCACACTACTTTCCTCCACCACACCTTCCTAGGACTCACCCTGAAACTGTCCCAGACAACACATGATTGATGATGCCTAGATCCAAACCAATCCAGTTGGTCATTCCCATCTTCCAACCTGGCTGGAAAACCATTTCTGAAGTTCTGAATACTTTGTGTGCTTGTTCTATCTCCAGGCCAATGAATATTATTGTAAACAGTAGCAACAGAGTCACCTTCTTGAATGTGCAGCATACTAATCTCCTACTTGCTTAATTTTTCTGCAACTATGCCCTCAATGTGCTAGTGATCATTCAAACAATCAGTATCTCTGCCATTCACTACTTTCATCCTCACTCTACCTTTAATCCTATTTTTTAACTTTAGGAACTTCCTCCAGACCCAAGAATCGGTACTCCTAACTTGCAAGCCCCAAATGCACTGTCCTTTCAGCCTAAATGTATGTATCCATTTAACCCACAGAGTGTCACATCTGCTGCAAATATTCCAAATGTGTTTTGCCATACAAGCCAAGTTCCACCCCTTGATATCTCTTATGCCAAGACCCCCCTCTTCTTTTTGCAAATTTACCTGCTTCCATGAAGCCCTGGGCATGAATTTGCCTTCCAATTTACCTTGCCATAAATATAATATGAAATATAACAAGACTTGAGCTTGTCACAATGGTTATATACTTGCTCCTCACCTTATATTTAATAAGGTTGCCGGATCAGGATAACACACATAACACATACATGACCCGTAGGTCCACCCTAACCATCTCTACTCATGCTCAATACTCAACAATACTCATCATAATGTATACACGTATACAATCAGTACCACACAACACATACAAGAGTAAATAACAACACGTGAGTAAGAACTCACCTCAAGCACAGCAAAGCTCAGCAAATTCCAAGTCTCAATCTAGTACTCGTATCACACATTAGGACCTATATCCAGGACAACACATCTGCTCTATATCAAACACTACTCAGAAGACACCCCATGTGATACCCGGCCCAGAGTGGGCGTTGTTGTGATATGTTTGATATGATTTGATTGGTACTACTCATACCATCAAGATGCATCTTCTTTTCGGTAGCCCAACTCAGAAGAACTCCAAAGTTAAGCGTGCTTGACCTGGGGTAATTCTAGGATGGGTGACCCACTGAGAAGTGTCCCGGTGAGCACGTGAGTGAGGACAAAACGTGCTGGAGAGACCCGTGGTGGTTTGTGAGGCCAGTCCATCAAATCAAATAACGTTCCGACCCGGTTGGAGGGGGGCGGGGCGTTACAAATGGTATCAGAGCCGAGCCGTTCGGAATTGTGAGATGAGTCTCACACGGATGGTACGGTCCTGGATGTGGATGTGGATGTGGATGTGTGTGGATGTGTGTGTGGCTCAACGAGGACGTTGAGTATTTAAGTGGGGGAGATTGTGATACCCGGCCCAGAGTGGGCGTTGTTGTGATATGTTTGATATGATTTGATTGGTACTACTCATACCATCAAGATGCATCTTCTTTTCGGTAGCCCAACACAGAAGAACTCCAAAGTTAAGCGTGCTTGACCTGGGGTAATTCTAGGATGGGTGACCCACTGAGAAGTGTCCCGGTGAGCACGTGAGTGAGGACAAAACGTGCTGGAGAGACCCGTGGTGGTTTGTGAGGCCAGTCCATCAAATCAAATAACGTTCCGACCCGGTTGGAGGGGGGCGGGGCGTTACACCACATCCCACTCAAACATAATGCCTTTGTTATAGTTATCAGTTATATGAGGTTTTAATTTAAAGTTAGAAAAATGACAATTTTGCCCTTGGGCGAAAAATGACGGTTTTACCCTTGGGTCCCACTTGGTCAAACCTAATCAAAGTCAACTATGGTCAACTCTCGGAAACATCCAAACTTTATTCCCATATAATGCCAAGTCAATCACTTATCTTATTCTAAGATTAAACCCTTACTTCTAGTGAAATTACGCTTTTGCCCCTCAATCATACTTATTTGCACTTTTGCCCTAATTTCCACATTATTACACTATGACCCCAGAATCACGTTAGTTTACAACTTAGGCCCCAATTCGCCCCTTTTACCCATTCACCTTGCATCCTCGCCATATACTTTCCTAACTTCACATTTTAACTCCTAAACTTTATTAACTCCAATTCTAACCCCGAAATATATCATACATCAATACACTTAACACCCCCAACATGAAATTAACTATTCTAAACCCCTACAACACTCATTCCAGTACCTAAAGTTGACATCTTATTTTAAGCTTCTATTTTTCCACTTAAGCCCCTGAACTTATCTGAATTCACATTTTAGCCCAATTCTTTCATACTAACCCGATATTCGTACCAATAAGAACCCATTAATCCTTATCAAGCCTAAATCAAGTCCTTAATCTCGTCTAATCATTCTTCGTCCTTAACTTAATCAAAATTCCACAATTCGATAATTTAACCCTTTATTTCGATCCGGAATTGTTCTAATTCAACTCTTATCAATTTAACCATACTTAAACACTCTTCTATCCCAACATACAGCCCTAATACAACATGTAACTCCCTTATCTTATTGTCGTCGAATCACCTCCATCAAGAACTCGTACGCTCACTCGATCAAACCCTAAACGAAGACACTTTATTCGAACTAACACCTACATTCGATATAGTACTCACCCTAACTAAAATTCCCAGATTTATATGTGCACCTTATGCCCAATTGCCTTCATAATTACACCTTGCAACATGAACTATAACCCTCGAATACCCCTAAACTATTCGACCTTCATAATTGCCTCCACAACTCCATTTTTATTCGGTTTTAAAACATAATTGATAGCCCTACATCACTGTTACATGTTTTACAATGAGCAATTCAAGAATTTAACACAAAAACTCAGTTTTTAAAGCCAATTTCGAAACCCCTTTTTCACGCGTCCATAACAATCGAAATATACAAGCATATGGTTCAAACTTTACCTTAATCCGAAGAGGGGAAAGTTAGGAGGATGATAGGAGGTCCAATTTGCCGTTTGAATCGCTGGATTTGGTCTAGAAATGAGGGAGAAATCGCGTCTTAAAGCTGTCGAAATCTGACAGAAAATCTGCTCGAACCAGCCCCGAAACAGTCGTAAATCGCGACCATAGAAGTACGTAATGACCTGGTTTTTATCCGAATCACAAGAGTGATATGTAGGGATGGAATTTGTACAAAAATCTGGATGAAAAACGAGTTGGAAGGGTGAAGAATAGCTGCCACAAGATGATGTGTTGAGATGGAATTTCTAAAATTTCCAAGAAGGGTTTCACGGCTCTTAAATAGCTGATGGGTTCGTGGGCCGGCCTTAGCTCTGCTGGTCCATGTTTGGCTGGCTCGTTAGGGTCGGTCCATTCACTTATCGAGTTGATTACGAGCTCCAAACAAATTGTAACGAGTAATAAACAGCCGAAACGAGCTTAATTTTTTATACATTTTAATTATCATACATTTTACTCATGTCATTATATTTTAATTAAGTTAAATTAGGGCGCGTTAATACAAACTCGGACAGACAACATAATTCAGGTATCAGTTTTATTGACAACAAGGATTTCACAGGTATAGGTCTAACCTATAGCCTAAATGCTTTTCTTAATAACAATAATCACAACTAGATAATAGACAGTGGAGCTTCCACACATATGAGTGGTGATTTGACTTTATTTACTAATCATCATACTATTCAGCCTACTATCCCAATGCATTTTCTAGATGGGATAACCAAACTGGTTGAATCTATAGGTGATATAACCCTTACGAAAAAAATTGTGTTGAAAGATTGCTTATATTTCCCTAGCTTTAAACAAAATCATCTTTCTGTTAGCAAATTATCACAGGGGTCAAAGATTAGATTTGATTTCAAGCCTGGGTATCGTATCTTACAAGACACTATAAGTAATCAGATTATGGCTAATGCTAAGGATGAGGACAAAGACTTATATATGTTAGATACAAATTCTTTCAAGTAGAATAAAATGAGTAATCAAATCTCTACCTCTAGAGAAAATAGCAACAATCTGACTGGTAAGGAGAAAATTGTTGATCATTCACTTTGGCATTTTGGGTTAGGACATGTCCCTTCGCTTGATTAAACACATTAATGGTTTAAAGGGACAACATGATACTATTTGCTTGGTTTGCCCTATGGCAAAACAACACAAGTTAAGTTTTCCCTAAAGTAATTCTAGCACAAAGGACTCGTTTGAACTCATCCACTTAAACCTATGGGGACCCTACAGAATTCCTAGTAAGACAGAGGCCAGGTAATTTTTTATTATTGTTGAGGATTTTAGTAAAAGCACATGAATCTACATGATTAACTCTAAGTCACATGCATATGACACAGTTAGACACTACTTAGCCAAGGTTGAAAACCAGTTTGGTAAGAGAGTTAAGATAGTGAGAAGTGATAATGGGACAGAATTTGTAAATGTTAGTACACAGAATCTGTTTTAAAGATCTGAGAATTGTCCATCAAAGAACATGTCCTTATACCCCTTAATAAAATGGATTTAATGAGAGGAAACATTAACATATTATGCAAGTGGCTAGGTCCTTGTTGTTTTTGTCAGGGATGCTAGATGTTTTATGTGGGAAAACAGTCATGACTGCAACATACTTGATCAATATAATGCCCTCCCGGAGTCTGTCCTAGAAAGCCCCTCTTGAGATACTAACTTCAAACAAGATTGATGTAGAATGTCTAAGGGTCTTTGGTTGTCTTTGTTTTTATACCAATGTTTTTCAACATAAGAACAAACTAGATCCTAAGACTTCTGCAGACATCTTTGTAGGTTATCTCCATGGACAAAAGGCTTCCAAGGTGTTTGATCTTGATACTGAGATCATCATGACATCTAGGGATGTTATATTTCATGAATTAGTTTTTCACTATAAAAGGCTTGCAAGGTGATCATGACATCTAGGGATGGTAAGCTCATACAGAACATAAAAGGCTTGCAAGGTGACACAGATCATGTGCTACCTTGTGTTTCTATAAATTATAATCCTAGTTTTGATCCTAAAACAACCATTTGTACTACTTCAGACGTAAATTCAGTCTCTGATGTTAGTTATAGGGATCACATGAGTGAACACAATGGTAGTTCAGAAGATGACATGACTATTAGGACATGTGATGATCAGTCAATAGTTGATAGTACAACAATAATAAGACAATCCAAAAGGGACGAGCATCAACCTAGTTATTTAGCAAATTACTATGTGAATTCATCTAACCTTTCAGGAGACAATCTTGACATAACACCACATGACATGTTTGGAAAATATCCAAAAAATATTTGAACCACACACCTACAAGCAAGCTGCACAATATCAGCATTGGAAGGATGCAATGCAGGTTGAGTTGGATGCAGTGAAACAATTTTTTGGATAACAAGTTTACAATTAAAGATCTGAATTTAGCCAAGTATTTTCAGGGCATTGAAATAGCCAGGGCAGAAAATGGGATGTACATTAGCCAAAGTAAGTACATCACAGATATTATTCAGGATTTAGGTATGGAAGATACTAAGGGAGAAATTACCTCTTTTCCCAATAATTGGGACCCGTTAGACACAGATACAGCAACATACAAAGATGCAGGAGCTTATAGGAGGCTTGTTGGGAGAACTGTTATACTTTTACACGACCAGATTTAACCTTTTCAGTTAATTCACTCAGCCAATATATGCAAAATCCTAGTGAAGGGCACTGGAAAGCAGCTATTCACACAGTTCAATATCTCAAAGCAAACATCAACAAAGGCCAAGATATTTGATCGAGAATAAACTTATAGTGACAACCTTCCGTGATGCTAATTGAGGCAAGTGTGCTCTTACTCGTCGGTCCATCACCGGATTCGGGATTATGATTGGGCAAGTATTGGTCTCCTGGAAGTCAAAGAAACATGGAACGGTTTTTTGTTCATCAACAGAGGCCGAGTATCGTAGTGCGGCCAATATGGGGATCTGGGCATACCATTTGTTCAGCCAGTTGACTTGTGGTGTGATAACAAGTCCGGATTCACATCATTAAAAATTCGATCTTTCACGAACGTTCTAAACATATCGAATGAGATGTGTTGGGATTTTATACATGTTTTGCATATCAAATTATACAAAAACGTATAAACGATCGAATACAAAGTTCTAAATTCACATTTAACTACGAGTTTCGAGTATACCTCTTGAAGCGTGATCGAGTGCGTAGCGGAAGAGCAACGTCCGTTCCTCTCTCTAGTTAGTCCACACCAATGCGTGATTGATTCCTCCCTTGAAGCAACTAGAGCTTGAAGCGTATATGTCAAGAATGAACCAAGAGAAAAACGATTTCTTCTCTTGGTTTGTGTGTATATTTTCGGCCAAAAACTAGAGGAAGGAGGGAGTATTTTTTTTTTTGCTTTTTTCTTGTCTTACAAAGTGTGCAAAAAGGATGATAAAAATATTGTCATCAAATGTGGTCTTAATATGGTGTTAATCACATTAACATCCATATGTAACCTCCCCCTTTTTCAAGCTCCCATTCAAGACTAGCATTAGTGCATTTGAATTCAAAAAGTCAAATGCATTCTTATGCATCATTTTTGGACGGTTAATGGGGTGGAAATTCCACTTTGGAATTTCCTCCCCTTTATTCTTTGACGTTTACACTTTTAACCCGGAAGTTTCAATCGTATTGAAAATCAAGCGCATTGTTTGTGTGTGACCTTCTAGGATCGAAATAACATTAGCCATATGTTAATAAAATATCGACAAGTATTTTACTATCATATAAATCATGAGCGGGTCCTAGTAAAACCATCAAGACCCCTAATGTATTTCGAATTCATTCTCAGCTCGTATATTATTGTCAAACAAATAATATACGTATGAACTTAACCTTAAATAAGTAATCACTTCGAACAATCAAATTGTTCAATGGGCACTAATTATGACGTGTCAAACATCTCATAATTCCAACACTCCCACTTGCCCTTGGACGATTACTTGTGAAGTGATTCTTTCGTATCGCGATTCTCACAGTCAAGCTATGGTAAGATATGTGTCACCATACTCTTGCACCTGTACTGTCTCGGATACATAGAATTAATGTGATACCCAATACTGCTACTGGAGATGGCCATCTTAATCACCATTAATCTACCGAGATTTTATGAATCAATCGACATAACCGATTTGTGCGAATCCCCTCTGATGTACAACCAATGTACCAACATGTTCCAAGTATGCCCAACATATGCCTTTATAGCCTCCCTTCTACAGGAGACGATTTACATAGTCAAGACACGCAAGTCTCATGCTAACGCATTCCTGCCATACAGGTCTAAGAATCACCATTTAACATAAGTTCGATGAGAAACACTTAGGACACAGATATGTCATCTTCTAAGTTCTCATGGCGGTCGAATCCAGTATCATAGCTTGGACTAGTTCCAAGATATATACCCATGTACATGACTAGAGTACACTTACTCCCTTTCTTGTCTAAGAAACGTGACCAAGACAATCATGTGCATGCTGATCATTACAATGTTCGATTCCAATCAGTGAACATTTGATCAGAGATAAGTTATCCCCTTGCTTCTAGGCTTAGTAGAGGGTTTCTCATTTGGGATCCTCAACCCCAAAGACCTCTCTAGAAGCCATGGATAACAATGGAATCAAAATAAAGATATATGTATGAAAGACAGTAAAACTGAAAATAAACATACATATATTTGAATCAATTATTCAACATAATCTTATCAGGACTAAACTATGACAAAATACAGACAATACAGCTCCCACTAAACCTAACGCCATTCAAGCATATATCTAAGTCCTGCACCAGATACGTGCTTGTCATGTTTGCTCTGAGGCAAAGGTTTGGTCAATGGGTCGGCCAGGTTATCGTCTGTATGTATCTTGCATACACTCACATCGCCTCGTTCCGTGATGTCACGAATGATGTGATACTTTCTGAGCACATGCTTGGAGCGGTGATGTGATCTTGGTTCCTTGGCTTGAGCAATTGCACCAGTGTTATCACAGTATAACACTACTGGCTCGTCAATGCTAGGTACAACACCAAGCTCACTCACAAACTTCTTGATCCAGCATGCTTCCTTTGCAGCTTCAGATGCTGCAACATATTCTGCCTCTGTCGTAGAATCACCACAGTGCCTTGCTTGCTACTGCACCAAGACACTGCGCCACCATTGATGCAAAACACATAACCAGACTGAGATCTAGAATCATCTTTGTCGGTTTGAAAGCTCGCATCGGTGTAGCCTACAACCTGTAACTCTTTATCTCCCCCATAGACAAGACACATGTCTTTAGTATTTCTCAAATACTTAAGAACGGCCTTTACGGCCTTCCAGTGCTCTTGTCCTGGACACGATTGATAACGACTTGTTACACTCAAAGCGTAAGAAACGTCAGGTCGTGTACAAAGCATGGCATACATGATAGATCCTATGGCTGAGGCATAAGGGATCTTGTTCATCTTCTCTATTTCGATGCTGTCTGTGGGACTGTCAGCACGACTAATAGAAATGCCATGTCTCATAGGGAGATTACCTTTCTTGGAATTTTCCATATGGAATCTAAGTAATACCTTATCAATATAAGTGTTTTGACTCAGTCCAATGAGTCTCTTAGATCGTTCCCTATGGATCTTAATTCCAAGAATGTACTGAGCCTCTCCTAGGTCTTTCATAGAGAAACATTTGCACAACCATGCCTTGACTGATTCAAGCATGGGTATGTCGTTTCCTATGAGAAGAATGTCGTCTACATATAGCACGACAAATGCAATGTTGCTCCCACTAACCTTCTTGTATACACAAGAATCTTCTTCACATCGAATGAATCCAAACTCTTTGATTGATTCATTGAAGCGAAGATTCCAACTCCTAGATGCTTGCTTCAGACCATAAATAGATCTTTGAAGTTTGCATACTTTCTTAGGCTCTTTCGAGCTTGTGAATCCAGGAGGTTGTGTCATGTACACATCCTCTTCTAGTTTCCCGTTAAGGAAAGCTGTCTTCACATCCATTTGCCAAATTTCATAATCGTAGTATGCGGCAATGGCTAAGATAATCCGAATGGATTTAAACTTAACGACTGGAGAAAAAGTTTCATCATAGTCGATACCATGAATCTGTTTGAAACCTTTAGCCACAAGTCGAGCCTTATAAACATGGACATTTCCATCTTTATCAAGCTTTCGTTTAAATACCCATTTGCATTCGATGGGTCTATCACCCCTCGGCAAATCAATCAATGTCCATACTTTATTATGGTACATTGATTCCATCTCGGATTGCATGGCTAGGAGCCATTCATCAGCATCAGGTTGTTTCATGGCTTCCTCATAAGTTGAGGGTTCCCCGCTTTCAATCAGGAAAAATTCCCCATAGCATCTATCGGGTTCCTGACGGGACCTTTCGGATCTCCGAGGGATGTTTTGAGTATCAGCAGGCTCGTCTACGGTTTCCCGTGGATCGAGTTGAACCTCTTCTTCATAAGAAGGGTCCACCTCCTGAGGTGATTCAGCTAAGGTACTAGTACCTGCTACATCACCCTCTTGAACAATTTCAAGAGTCTCATTACTCTTATATCTCTTTGTAATGTATTCTTTCTCAAGGAAAGTTCCATTACGAGCCACGAAAATCTTATTTTCGGGTTTGAGATAAAAGTAATATCCCTTGGTTTCCTTAGGATAACCAATGAAGTAACACTTGTCGGATTTAGGTCCAAGCTTATCTTTGTTAACTTTCTTAACATAGGCCTCGGATCCCCAAATCCTCAAGTACCCTAGTTTGGGAAGAGTCCCAAACCACATCTCATGTGGGGTCTTAGGTGCTGATTTGGTTGGACATTTGTTTAGTGTGGAAGCGGCAGTTTCCAATGCATAACCCCAAAAACTAGTTGGGAGTTCTGATGTGCTCATCATTGATCGAACCATATCTAATAAGGTTCGATTTCTCCTTTCGGAGACACCATTGTGTTGTGGTGTACCAGCAGGTGTGAGTTGTGATACAATACCACATTCTCTTAGGTGTTGCAAGAAGTCATGGCTCAAGTATTCTCCTCCCCTGTCGGAGCGAAGAATCTTGATTGTCCTGCCGAGTTGGTTTTCTACTTCTTTCTGAAATTCTTTGAACTTTTCAAAGGCTTCACTCTTATGTTTCAACAGATATACGTAACCATATCTGCTGAAGTCATCGGTGAAGGTAATGAAGTATGGAAAACCTCCTCTAGCGGGCGTGTTCATTGGGCCACATATATCAGTATGTATGATTCCCAATAAATCACTTGCCCTTTCACTCGTACCAGTGAAAGGTGACTTGGTCATCTTTCCTAAAAGACATGACTCGCATTTGTCATAAGATTCAAAACCAGATGACGTAAGAATTCCATTGTCATGGAGCTCTTTAATGCGTTTGTCACTTATATGACCGAGTCTGCAATGCCATAAGTATGTCGGGTTCAAGTCATTGGGCTTGTTCTTTTTCATACTGATGTTATAAGTTTCTACACTTGTTTCCAAGATATAGAGACCACTCTGCAGGGATGCAGTACAATAAACATTTCCATTTTTAGAGATAAAACAACCACTTTTATCAATAGTAACGGAAAAACCATCCAAATTTAATAAGGAAATTGATATAATGTTCCTACATAAAGTAGGAACATAGAATACATTATTCAAAACAATACAATATCCAGATGGTAAATTTAAAGACAGTGTTCCTACAGCAAGAGCTACAACTTTTGCACCATTGCCTACTCGTAGGTCCACTTCATCCCTTGTGAGCTTCCTTCTATTCTGCAGGTGCTGCATATTTCGACAAATATGAGTACCACATCCAGTGTCTAACACCCAAGAATTAGAATCAGAAGGTAAATCAGTTATAACATGAATACCTGTTGCCGGAGTAGTAGTGGTCAAACCACTCTTCTTGTCTGCCAGGTACTTCTTGCAGTTTCTCTTCCAATGGCCAATTATTCCGCAATAATGACACTTGTCTTCCCTTTTGGCATCCTTCTTGGATGCGTTTTGAGTAGGAGCTGTTGCACGGGGGGCAACCTTAGTCTTGCCTTTGGCACCTTTCTTCCTCTTGAACTGTTTCTTGTTCTGAATGGTCAGAACAGAGGAAGAAGTGCCTTTTGCCTTCTTAATGTTTTGTTCAGCATTGTTGATCATACCATGCAGCTCAGACAACGTCTTGTCATATTGGTGCATGTTAAAGTTCAACACAAAACCACTGAAGGAATCAGGCAGCGACCTAAGAATGATATCCACAGACATCTCCTTAGAGACGGGTGCCCCCAATGAGGCCAGTCTTTCGACCAGCCCTATCATCTTGACGACATGGGGACTTGCTGGCTGTCCATTGCCTAGCTTACAGTCAACAAGAGCACAAACAGTATCGTATCTCTCATTGCGTGCCTCCCGCTGGAACAAATTTTCCAGCTGGCGGTACATATCGTAAGCGTTGACCTCTTCGAATTGAATCTGAAGATTCGATTCCATGTTGGCCAACATTAAGCACTGGACATCTGTTGCATCATTCATGTGCTGTTCATAGACATAATACTCATTCTCATCGGTGGGAACGACCTCAGGAAGTTTGGTGGTGAGCACATAATCTGTTCTCTCAGACTTGAGAATAATTCTCAAGTTGCGAGCCCAGTCATGGAAATTAGCACCATTAAGTTTGCATTTCTCCAAAGCGGAGCGGAGAGACTTAGAGTTTTTATCGTTCGTAGACATGATAACTACAGCGGTAAAAAGCGAATAAATCACTCAGATAAGCATGTCATAGTGATAATTCAAAATATCAAAATATTTGAACTCATACAATGTGTTCATAATCCTACTAAAATACACAATGTATCCGAGAACTCAGATAATTAATAATCGAACGGCAGCACGCAACATTTCGACTACCAATCATGTGAGTAGGTGAATGATCACCATTTATGCCGGGCATAATTCTCGGTGTCACCAAAAATCTTACAAGATTGCATTGGTGACAACTTTTGCCAACAGGCCCAAATCTGATTATGGGAATCACTGTTCAAGTAACCTGAGCCTATTGACGAAAGTCAGAATGAACAATCGAAGCCCGATTCTGAATCGGAAATCATTCGATTATTCCATCGGGATCAAGTCATAGGACATGTCATGTCTGCCAATCTGGCAGGTCCATGCATACGTATGTCTTATTCCGACTTTAGGGTCAGGTATGGCAAATTACTTGACTTAAGGTAGGATTAGTTATAAATATATAATCATGATCATACATGCATATATACATTCACTCAAGCAAGAATATATATCATATGAGCATGAAAATTAAGAATTATAACGCAAATAAATGGGATTAGTGATATGATCTAAAAACCGAAAAGAAAACTAGACTTAATTCTAAACTAAGTCTTCAGTCCTCCTTCAGTTCCTTCGGTGGCTTCGTCTTCTATTGATTACAATCACACCTGGTGATAAATAATTGACACGCATGTCAATGTAATAAATAATAAAATAAAAGTGACACAAGTCGTCATAAAATAGCACGCAGGCTATATTTCTTTTTGACACAAGTCGTCATATAAAAGACAGTACGCAGACTGTATTTCAAAAACCAGATCATATCACTTATCCCAACATTCATTCACAATGAAAATAAAACATCCAATATATCAAAATATATATAATACATGAATTAAGTCAATTAAAACATGTAAGGATGTCAAATAAGGTACACACAATTATAACACATATATGTAATAAATTGTACATCAAATGTAACAACCAAATCAATAACTCATAGGTTTTACATAATTAATTAAGGCCTTTAATTTTAATTAATAAGCATTTAATATTATTTATAACCAATATAAATAAAATTAACAACTAATCATATTAGTGCTATTAATTAAAATATTGTAACATTAAAATCTAATCAAATTATCATACAAGTTATAATAATTTAATTAATTTTCTTCTGACAATCAAAAGTCAAAATACTAGAATAGCCAAAATATTCACAATAATTAATAAAACAAAATCCAAAACAATTTTAGGACCATTTTAATTATGTGAACAGTCGTGAACAGTGTTTCGTGAACAGTGAAATCGGAATCACTGTTCATCCGAAAAACACTGTTCATCCGAATAGTGTTCCGAACTTTTCGGATGAACACATGGCTATTCAAAAATCATTTTCGAGCACTTAATAAATCCAAATAAATCCAGAAAAATTACAGTAGACTCGAAAATCATTCTAGTATTTGATTTATATTTTTTCAGAATTTTAGAAAAATATATACAGCCGTTAAAACACTGTTCAACCGAATGGTATATCAAATCCGTTCGGGTGAACATATGACTGTTCAAATGTCAATTTCGAGCACTTAAGAAATCCAAAAAATTCCAGAAAAATTTCAGTAAACTCGAAATTGACTCTAATATTTTATTTATATTTTTCCAGAATTTTATAAAAATATATACAGCCTTTAAAACTGTTCAAACGAAGGGTATATCAAATCCGTTCGAATGAACATATGGCTGTTTCAAACATTTATTTCGAGCACTTAACAAATCGAAACAATTCCAGAAAAATTACAGTGAACTCAAAATTCAATGTACTGTTTGAATAATATTTTTCCAGAATTCTATAAAAATATATACAGCACTTAAAACTGTTCAAACGAAAGGTATATCAAATCCGTTCGGATGAACATATGGCTGTTTCAAACATTTATTTCGAGCACTTAACAAATCGAAACAATTCCAGAAAAATTACAGTGGTCTCGAAATTTTGTCTACTGTTCGAAACATATTTTTACAGAATTTTAGAAAAATATTTACAGGCCTTAACAATTACATAATTGCACAATACACATAATGCACAACAACCTCAATTGATGATATCAAAACATACACATATGATATTATAATTCATGAAATCAAATTTCAAGACATTTAAAGTGAATTAGAACATATGTACCGGGCTCATGATGCCACTGTTGGGATTTTATACATGTTTTGCATATCAAATTATACAAAAACGTATAAACGATCGAATACAAAGTTCTAAATTCACATTTAACTACGAGTTTCGAGTATACCTCTTGAAGCGTGATCGAGTGCGTAGCGGAAGAGCAACGTCCGTTCCTCTCTCTAGTTAGTCCACACCAATGCGTGATTGATTCCTCCCTTGAAGCAACTAGAGCTTGAAGCGTATATGTCAAGAATGAACCAAGAGAAAAACGATTTCTTCTCTTGGTTTGTGTGTATATTTTCGGCCAAAAACTAGAGGAAGGAGGGAGTATTTTTTTTTTTGCTTTTTTCTTGTCTTACAAAGTGTGCAAAAAGGATGATAAAAATATTGTCATCAAATGTGGTCTTAATATGGTGTTAATCACATTAACATCCATATGTAACCTCCCCCTTTTTCAAGCTCCCATTCAAGACTAGCATTAGTGCATTTGAATTCAAAAAGTCAAATGCATTCTTATGCATCATTTTTGGACGGTTAATGGGGTGGAAATTCCACTTTGGAATTTCCTCCCCTTTATTCTTTGACGTTTACACTTTTAACCCGGAAGTTTCAATCGTATTGAAAATCAAGCGCATTGTTTGTGTGTGACCTTCTAGGATCGAAATAACATTAGCCATATGTTAATAAAATATCGACAAGTATTTTACTATCATATAAATCATGAGCGGGTCCTAGTAAAACCATCAAGACCCCTAATGTATTTCGAATTCATTCCCAGCTCGTATATTATTGTCAAACAAATAATATACGTATGAACTTAACCTTAAATAAGTAATCACTTCGAACAATCAAATTGTTCAATGGGCACTAATTATGACGTGTCAAACATCTCATAATTCCAACAAGATGGTCATCTAATTCGACAGTACTGTAAGAGGAGATTTGTGGCTCCATTTCATATCAGTTCGGAAGACCAGTTGGCAGAATTGCTTACAAAATCACTCTCAGCTCAGGCACATCAGGATTTCCTTTCCAAGATGAATTTATGTTCCATCCATCCATCTTGAGGGGGGAGGATGTTGGAATATGGAGATTTTGGTTCATAGTTGGAAGAGGAGCTGATTAAAGAAGGCCGGTTAAAGAAATAGTAAGAAGCTGATTTTCAATTTTAATTAAATATTACAGTTATAATTAACCAATCATGTACGTTTTAGTTTGATGAGTTGGCATGTGTGTTGGCATATGAGGTGGACTATAAATATTTTATCATTGGTCATTATAGTTAGTTAAGTCTTCTAATATAATATAATTTAAGTTTATTCTCTCTCTGATTTATCTTCTTCTTTATTGTTCCATTCTGAATTTTCTTCACCGATTGTGCTTCGTCGATTTGTTCATTTGTTTCTTATCAATTCAATTACCTATTTTTAGAGGGATTCAAAAAGGAACTTCTTTTTATTTTGATTGCCGATGTAGCATTTTATGCAAATTACCACATTGATTATTATGTTTTTTACATTTCCCCTCCAACTTGAAGGAGAGAATGAAGGCACATAGCAACACAAAAATCGACAAGCATGTTTATGTTTCATTTTATTATTATTATTTTTGTTAGGTAGTTACAAATTTATGAGAATTTTTTCACATTATCAATTATCATCATTTTGAAAAACGATACTAAATTAATGGTTCAGTAGCCTACAAGTCCGATTGTCCACGTACTATAGACCCGTAATTGTATTTCACTTAAGTTCACTATTTGTCTATAAACAAATACATTCTAGTCGTGTGTGCTTGTACACAAACAAATCATTATTATATATATATATATATATATTTTTTTTTTTGAAACTACGGAGTTTTATTGAATGAGAAAACGAACAACAATGTAGGGACAATAGCTCTTATATTAACCTCTACCAAATATAGTCGAGCTAATGCCCCATTCAAGACACAAATCAAAATTAGCTTTAGTGGCCTTTATCCTTCGCCAACTACTTGCCTTAGAAGACACACCTCTACATATTACACTAACCAAATGATCCTCTGACCGCATCTTTTGTTGAAAGGTCCTCAGATTTCTCTCCATCCATATATGGTAAAAACTAAAACATAAGACAATCCGACCTAGTAAGCTTCTTAGGCTTTTGCTTCTAAATTCTTGGCAGCACCAACTACCCTCAAAATCCCAGTTTCTCGCTGCCCCATACCCTTTTAATTTCTGCAACATTCTTCTCCACACATACGCCGTATACTGGCACTCGAAGAACAAATGGCTCGTAGTCTCAGCCTCCATACAAAAGTTGCACACATTTACACCAATAACCCCCCACTTCATTAACCTAGCACTGGTGCTCAACCTTCCTTGATACACCAACCAACAGATGAAACTGTGCCTCGACACAGCCTTGTTATGCCATAGAATGCGAGCCCAAGCTTTGGGCTCCTCCTTGCTCCACAACCTTTCCTAAACACTATTCAATGAACAATTCTCATCATAATTGCATTTCTAGTAAGCCTTATCATCACCTTCCACCAATCTAATCCCCCAACCTGCTCTTTAATGCATTGCAACCCCAACGTGAGTCGCCTCCATCTCGGCCACCTAACTAGATCATATTGTGCCACAGTCATCCGACTGTTGACCCAACCAACTCTGCCTCCTCGTCAGTAATACGGTCCCTCAAAGGCCCTCCAGGCTGCCAGTTGTCGAACCACATGCTCGTATTGTCCCCTGATTGTATTCTCACCCCCACTGCTTCCCTCAATACATCCCTAAGGCCAATCATTTTATACCAGGTCAAGGGATCATCACTTTTATTTTTATAACACCACACAGACACACCTCTCAACCTATAAGTATGTATCCACTTAACCCATAGCGTGTCCTTCTTCCGGTAGATATTTCAAAGTAGTTTGACAAGACACACATTGTTCTACGCTTCAAATTCTTTGATTCCGAGCCCACCCTCATCAAATGGGGTGCAGACTAGCTTCCAAGACACATGAAAAACACCCCCAACTTCACTATTACCCCTCTATAGAAACTTCATGACTTTCTTCTCAACTTCCTTAGTGACACTTTTAGGCAAAGCTAAGCAGCTTGCCCAATACACCTGCACACCAAACAACACAGATTTGATTAATTGTAGCCTTCCCGCATAGCTTAAATTTTTAACACTCCAATGTCCCAGTGTAGTCGAAATTTTCTCGATAAGCCATGCACAATCCTCCTTAGAGAGCCTTATAGTAATCAAAGGAACCCCTAGGTACTTTACCGACAACCTATCCAACTCCATACCTAAAGTATCCCTTATGTCTCGATGCACCTGATCCTCCAACCATCATCACCCCCATGGATCTCATCCCTATGCTCATCAAGTCTGCTAAAACCTACATCAACATGTACATTCTCAACTTTCCCTACATCACTAAGTATTTCAAGCACAGTGAAGTCCCAAATATCAGTCTGAACTTCTGGAACATCCTCATCAACCCTAGCACCTAAACTTTTGGTACACATCCACAGACTCAACATCTTCATCACCCTGTACACCCTGAACTTCACCAAGTTCCTCAACTACAACATCAACATTTTCCTCAACTACGACAACAACATTTTTCTCAACTACGACATCAACATTTCTTCCTAATTTGGTTTCCAAGGCCAATAATAATGCTTCTCCCCGTCACCCTGAAGATCACCAACAACTTCACCCTTACCCTTCAGTATCAAGTTCAGCCTCCAACTACGTGGCCTCGGTTTCATCAAGTTCCTTCAACTGTGTTTTTGGCCAAAGCTTTCTCAACGCCACATACATTTCCCAAAGAAGACCCATCCTAGTCTTGTCCCAATCAAGATGTGAAACATACACATCGAGGTTTTTGTATGCAGCAGCCCATTTACACATATCGACACAGTCTTCATTGATTTTCAAATGCACCAAACCAATATCCAGGGTGGTTATGGGCTTCTTGAAAAAGTAAAAACTCAATCCCTCACACCCTAAATCTCCACTAATATCGTACAATCTTCGCATCAGAAAATTATCCGCAGAGAAACCGTCAACATACTTCACCCAACCACCCACATACACACGTTGTCCTTGTATTTTTTTGAAATCTCCTTCTCCATGGAGCCTCAAGGTGAAAAGGTCTCTATTTTGCCCTGCCAAGTTCAATAAAAAATTGCATGTTAGAGTTTCCAACCCCAAAACAAAAAGAAACCAACTTTGTACAAATTAAGAACATTATTAACCGAAATATCAAAATTAGAAGCATAATTGAAGGGCCTTACTGTATTCGTTACTGTACATGAAAGGCTCTGTATTTTTCCTCCAATAACGAGGAGGACTCCGAGACGGCACAGGCTGTGGTGTGGTGATGACCGTTTACTACTTCGGCTGGACATTTTTTTGGTGACGATGGAGAAAAATTGAAAAAGAGGAATTGAGTTGATGAACAAGAACGTCAAAAGTTTTATACTAACTGTTAGAATGTTGGGTTTGAAATAGATATTTAATGATGTTGGGTTTAGAATTGAGGTTGGGTTAGTGGGTTTGGGTAGTTTATGGAGGGTTGGTTAGTTTATAAGGTGACTTGACTAATTTGCCCTTATAGAATTAGTAAAAATGTTAAAAAAAAAAGCCTTATATTACTTGTATAAAGTGTTATACACTTTGATGGAAAATATTGAAATCGTAATGATACAGTTATGAGGGAAGGTGTGGTTCCAATTTGAGAAAATCATGAAAACACCGTTCACATTGATAAAACACAACATTGATAGTCTCCCTTCTCAATAACAAGTAACACTTTACAAGTGAATTTATTTCCTTTATCATTATCCTTCTCTATTTTTTTTTATAAAACCCACACACCGCATTCTTACAATGAGAATCGAACCCAGGACCGTTAAGTCATTGAAAGACCTCATAACCACTACGTTATTCGATGTTCTCTTATCCTTCTCTAGTTCTAGTTGAGCTTTATTTTATTCACCTTATTTCAATGACAATTATAGTTAATAATTTAATTATTATTGACTAATTTCATTATTACAAGGGATTAGAGGAAACCATATAAGTGAATTATGTATCCAGTTATTGTAGCCTAGTGGTATCGGACTGGAGCCTTTTTCCAAGAGCTCTTGGGTTCCAATCTCTCAGAGAAGTATATTTAAACATACTTCCTCTGCTTTCGTGGCTGCCTTTGCAGCGTTTTCAGGGCTGCTTGTGTATCATTTCAGCACCCACTCTGTGGAATTTCACGCGTTTTGACGATTTTTCAGCAAATGTGCGGGCGTTTCAAGACAACTTCGGGGATCGGACTCACATCTAGGAAGCGAAGTTCAAGGATTACGTGGATTCAGCAATCGAGAAGACGAAACTGTCTATTTGGAGCTTGGACTCCCATTTACTAGTTTAGAAAAGTAATGTATTCGATATTGCATGGCTATTTGTAACTTCTATCGTTTGAATGAAAAGAATAATGTATCGAGTTATTTTGGATATTGTTACTTACTCATTTTGTTAGCACAGAGTGTATTGGTCACGTTTTTCTGTGAAGACCAACTGTTATACCATCTATGTAATAACAGTGAGCTGAAGGGAACCAGTGCGTACAAGTTCTGGTCACAAGTGTTAAAGACAGTGAAGACTCCAATTCATGCATGCAATCAAGGAAGATTCTAGAAGATCACGTCATGTGCTCAAAGAAACATGAATTAGGAAAAGATTTGGTCATTATGGCGCGCGTTTATTGTGTGTATTCTTTTATGGTAACTTTGGTTACTTGGGGCGCAACCAATGATTAAGTCCAACCTTGTAAAACTCATATAAGAGAGTTTAGGTGATAGGCAATAGAGTACGGGGAGTGTACTAGTAAGTCCAACCTTGTAAAACTCATTATAGTGAATCTTCCCTTGGACAGCCAGTCCCCCAGACGTAAGTGGTTTATCACTGAATTGGGTTACCAATCTCTGTGTCTTTTATTTCTTTGTCCATTATCTTGCACTGTTACTCTTACTATTATAGCAAGTGACTTAGCAGTCTCGGTAGTTCACACTTTCAATTGGTATCAGAGCGGGCCCTCGACATACAAAGTGCTAACGATCCTTGTCATTCGTGCGCAGTTGCAGTTCCAGTGTGTGGGGTGATAATTGTTGAAGATTATACAAACTGTTTGGACATCCGATATAACAGTGTGTATCACAAGTTATGTCTGAAGATTAAAGCACATCATAAACTATTTTGTACCATAGGAAAAAGTTCAATATATCACCTATCTATTCTAGATGTGTCAAATTATGCAGATTGGAAGGTGAAGATGATTGCTTACTTTAGATCTGGTGATACTAAAATTTGGAGATCTAGTTTATCAGGCTGGACTCCTCCACAACACACGTTACCTGATGACACCGTGGCTATGAAACCTGAGTTGGATTGGAAGGGACTACAAGTTACAAACTCGGCATCAAATTCAAAGGCACTCAGTGTAATTCATGATAGTGTGGATGAAAATGTTTTTAGGCTGATCCGTACATGTGTTAGTGCCAAAGAAGCGTGGGAGACTCTTGAAGATGTATTTGAAGGAACTTCCAATGTTCGTATATGTCGTCTCCAACTTGTCACAACCAAATATGATGGGTTAAAAATGGAGGAATGTGAGACAATTATTCAATTCTATTTTAGGCTCATTGATATCTCTAATGAATTTCATGCCCTTGGAGAAAAGCTATCTGAAGAAAAACTTGTTCGCAAAGTACTCAGATCACTTCTTGAAAGATTTCAAATGAAAGCACATGCCATAGAAGAAGCTAATGATATCTCCACCATGAAAGTTAATGACTTAATTGGTAGACTTAATTTCAGGAAGAAGGAGAACGCATGCGATCCAAAGAGTAACAAAGATTCTGGTAATTATCTTGTTGATTCATTGAATATTGTTTTTCAAGAGCTAAAGAACAGATCCAGTATTGGTAGAGAAGTCGTCAGTAACAGTCAGTCTGACACTGGGCATCAGCGAAATACAAAAGCTAGAAAAAGAATTAAATCAACAACCTCATGAGATCCAGTGCAAAGATTGTGGACATGTTCAGATTGATTACCCTAACTCTCCGAGAAGTGAAGGAAGTTCTACTTTTAATGATGAAAAGAATGAAGATGTTGGGATAATATGTTCATCGGCCTCCAAAGTTGATGAAATTGATGAGGGGACAAACATAGAGTCCACTAATGAAGAGATCCCCTGCCTTGTAGATGAACATAGAGAATTACATCATTATTGTAACGAGATATTAAGTAAGCCCAAAAAACAAGGGATGAAATATAAAGATCTCTATGATTAATATAGTAAGAACCTTACTATCATCTCTAAATTACGAGAGGAGGTTAAGAGATTGTCTACTGATCTAGAAGCTATGAGAAAATCAAGTTGTATGCTCAATTCTAGAGCTTCAAAGATGAATGAAATTCCTTCTGTTGAACAGTCTCCAAAGGACCATACTGGCTCAGGATATGTTGCTGGAAACTGTGCTAAGGAATCCAAGTTTGTTCCAGCTGCAAAAGTTAAAGAATCCCGAATGTTATATCAACTGCTGCCGACAACTGGTCCAACAATTGGTCACCAGCAGGTTCGTAGGCAACCCAAGAACAAAAAGAAGAAGCAATGGGTATATCATCACTGTGGAAAGAAGGGTCATATCAGACCATATTGTTTCAAGCTTTATGAGCAAAGCCATCATTAAAGTGATCCAATTCCTCATAAATCCAAATCTGAAACTGTTCTTCGTAAGGAATGGAGGGTCAAAAGTGTTGGTTCGTGTGTTTCTCAGACTCAAGTATGGAGGATCAAGAAGGATCTTAGAGGAAATGGAAAAGAAGTATCTATCCCAGATCCTAATCAACAGAAGTCAACCAATGCAACTGTTCAAGGTGAGCTTAATATGCGACAAGCTGCAGATTGTGCTAACAATGTGGGTAAGGAAATCCAAGGGAAGAAACAGCAGATTGTTGAGATTAGAGGTATGGCGAAGTCTGTCAATCCACGTATTATTGATTCTGCTGTTACCACTTCTGTCTTACCTGATAAATTGTATAAAGAAGAGAATGCACCAAACAGGGGGAGGAACATGATATGGTCACCGCTAGAGCCCGTAAATTTGTCTTTGGGGATGTTTTTCTGATAAATAGGGGGAGAAGAGTTTGTGTGTGTCGACTGCTATTGACTGTTGGACTAAGATCTTCGTATTTTAGACCATGTTTGCATTTATCACTTGTTTTTGCAGAGCTGCATGAAGATGGAGGATTTGTTATGAAAAACTTACCCAAAGGGGGAGTTTGTTAGTGTTTTTGGTTGGTCAAGTTTTTCATGCGAGGACAAGTGATAATACAGTTAACATATTCCACTATTGAATTGAAGAATATATATTTTATTACTAAAAGTGGATATGGAAATAATTGATTGATTAAAGAGAATAGATTTCTTGGAGCTCAAGATGACGTTTTTGGTAATATTTATTACCTGATTCGAAATTTATATTTTTTTTAATTTTATTATTTTGCCTCTCGTTGAAGTATAATTTTATTATTTTGCCTCTGGTTGAGGTATATCATTTTAATTAGTAGTTTACAATTTAACATATGCATATGAGTTCCACTTTGCTCTTTAGACACTATATTTGATAATAAATCAAGTAGGAGAAAATTGATGGAATGGTCTCAGTAAGTATGTGCAATTTGCACTTTAATCCCAGTAAATATTTGGTTTACGAAAATGGTCACAATAATTGGTAGAAGTGGTGCAGTTTAGTCCCTAATATAACTTGGACGTTAAAAATAGACTGAAATGCTTGAAATTGATTAATTTTGGGCCAAAAATATAAAATTAGTCTTTATATTAGAGGAAAACACAATCACAACTTAATTTGAGGCCAAAATAAAACAAATGAACACCTACGCAACACTATACACACACTGAAATAGTGATTTACTATTCCTAAATAGTGATTTTTGAGATTGTAATTACTATTTTAGCCTTTCCACTTAACTCTCTCAATTTCTACACTTTCAAATAGAGGAGACAAAATAATTAAATAAGAGTAATTCATTATTTTGGTGTGTTCAGACCCAAAAGGCTGACCACTTGCAGCCTCTTACAACTCAAGTTGCAGTTGCATCCTGACTTACAAGGAAACGGGAACATAAATATGCAAAAGCCACAAACAATAATGTATTCTATGAATATTATCCTGAGCAACATGAGCTGTTCTTGGATAAATCCGAGCCATTTGTCAAACTTATGCGTTTATTTTGGCCCCAAATTAATAGTGGGAAATTGTTCTTTTTTTAGGTGTTTAATTTTTATTTTTACTGCAAATTAAGTTATAGTGGTGTTTTCCCCTAAAATAGGAATAAATTTATGTTGTTATCCCAAAATCAACTAATTCTCACGGACTCCCATCTATTTTTAAAGTTTAAGTTAAATTAGGGATTAAACTGCACCATTTGTATGATGATACTGGAACAATTTTTCCAAACCAACAATTTGACAGAATTTACATATCTTTACTAGAACCACTCAATCAATTTTATTTATAAAGTAAATTATATTCTTCAACAAGTTATTGAAGGTTTTTTTTTCTTTTTTTTAAGTTATTGAAGGTTCATTGGCCAACAACAAGAAACAATTTGATTCGACTTCGGCCAATAAATTCATATAAGTTATAACTCACTTGAGCATCAGCGTGTTTTTAAACCTTTAATTTGTAAAATATTACCTTTGAATAGTGGATCGGCTCGGCTTCACATTTTGGATTACTCGACCATATTTGTCATTCGAATAGCCGATTGATCATATTCAATTATGAGCATCATACCTTATTGGGGTGAAGTAACTATTTTCCATTTGTTAAATTGATTAGGTGAAAGTTTATACTTAAAATATTTGAATTATTGATCACTCTTTACTAATAATGTGTCCATCCTAATTAACATTATTTTTAAAGCCAAAATATCAGAGGAGATAAGAAAACGAAGGCAGGTTGATTATAATTGATAGTCATGGTCGGACAACGTCGTATGATTTTTCTCCACACTATATTGAAATCTTGTAATAATTTTGGGAACAGAAACTTATCTCTGTTTGTCCTCACCTGCCTTGGTTATTTTAAAGATGCATAATGTACCTAATCATTTGTCAGCCCACTGCCATAATAATTGAGGATATGGTACTGCTTCACTAAGCAATTTGACATGTTATTGCCCATCTAGGACGACAGAGGTTATCAATAATCCATTTTAATTGGCTTCACGATTTTGAGATATAGTTATGTTAAGGTTAAAGACACGTTGATAATATATACTTGTCGCAACATCATTTTTTTAATCACACATGTTTCATTTTGTTCCATTTGATCAGACATCTTTAAGTCAAATTTAGATATTTTAAAACATGTGATATCCATGTCAATATCTTACGTGTTGAACAAATTTACTTTAAATTATAGTCATGTGAATGTCACATGTTTTAAATTTCAAAATTTTAACATACATTTTACCGGCAATACCAGCTAAGGAAACTTTTGTAAAGATGTGCAATTAAATGAGACAAAATGAAACATTTATGATCAAAAGGTGACGCGATGACAAATATTTATGATTAAGCGTACCTCTAGCCCATTACGTTATTTATATTATCGAAAATTGCAAACAAAAAATATATTGATAAAGAAATTTAATAATTTCATATTTTTCGTTTAAACGATTAAAATGCAATTTATGATCCACGTTTAATACGAACTCCCACAATATAAATTAATATAAGAAGGAGGTAATAATATATAGGGGTCATTATTTCACTAGATATCATATAGAGCTAGTCGCTTTTATCTCCATCGTCCACACGCAATGGGGGATGTATATGCCATACTTTAATAAGTACTATACTTGTTTTGATTAAACTGAGAAATTAACTATAAACTCACCAACAAAAATACAATATTTTTTCTCTATCTATTTTTCTAAAAATTATTTACTTTTACTTAAAGTATAAAATAAATTTGAATTCTGTTAGGGTTATGGGTGACTGGCCCATAAGCCCGCATAAGCATTAAGTTTATGTTCATATTTATCTATATATATAGGTCATCTTTGTATTATACGAACACACGATTTATCAATGAAATAGTATTTTTCTGTTTTTTTACAAAAAAAAACCCTTTGCGATAATCTTATATGTTGGAAAAACTGGTGTTCCTCATAAATATGGTCTTGGCGAGACATATACGCATTGTCTGGCGAGTCCGATACGTATTGTCTGGCGAGTCCTATACGGATTGTCTGGCGAGTTCGATATGCATTGTCTGGCGAGTCCTATACGCATTGTCTGGCAATTCCGATACGCATTGTCTGGCGAGTCCGATACACATTGTCTGAAGAGTCATATACGCATTGATAGAGGAACCTATGCACCGACTGAGCCAATTGAAGATTATCGCATTGAAGGACGCAATTACATACTAATATATGATTTTTTAAAGTATTATTAATATTGTAATGTTTATTGCAAACTCATGGAATTTCTATAAAATTACCATGAGTTGGAGGGAGGGTGTTAGGGTTATGGGTGACTAGCCCATAAACCCGCATAAGCATTAGGTTTAGGTTCATATTTATCTATATATATAGGTCATCTTTGTATTGTACGAACACACGATTTATCAATGAAATAGTTTGATAGTATGTCAAATTCATTTCACAAGTATAATCCATTAATAATTTTTACCAACTTTGATAAAATGAGACTCTAAAAAGGAATTTCCATTTTTTTCTTTTTTAGATTAAGGGTCAGAAAAAGTGATTGTTTAATTATTATAAAATTAACTAGAAACCCCACACGAACAACGACCTCTTAGATTTTACATTAAGAAACAACCATATAGGAGAATTAACCTAATTTTACAATTATTATAAAAACTAACTTACTTTTAAGTGTAATAATGAGTGTTTATTGTCAAAATGATCCTAGTGAATTGGGGGATGGGACCACGGCCAGTTTTGATGTTTTAGGACCACTGCTCGAAACCACGAAAGTCGTCCTTTAGAATTTTTTTAACTTCGTTTTTAATATAAAACTATTAAATTTTTGTATATCTAAATTTTATGAAATATGAAAATTATTATTTTTAAGTTCCGAACACAAACGTAGTTAAGTTCCTCTTAAGAACATTAAAAAGATTCATCTAACATTTTTTTGTTATATTATTATCTATTCAAATTTTAAAAGGTAAAGTATAAATATTAAAATAAATAAATATAGGACTTTTAGACACTAAAAACATATAAAAAATCGTTTGAAAGAAAATATGTTATATGTTAAATATTATAAACATAATCGATAATAGATGTGTTTTTAATTGAAAATGTGATAGCTAAAAATAAAGTATATTGTTGAAAATTAAATCTAATTAATGTTAAAGTATATATTCGATATGAAACTACATTCATACTTTTAAAAAGTAAATCATACAAATAGAATTTGTTGATTGAATTTGGGGTTGTCGGTTTGCTTGATATGTACAACCTCAATATTAGTGTAGCTCCATATTCTAATCTACACATTTAGCCTTCAATTTAGATTTTTATAATACTACATACAATTCAAAAAGAGTGGTCTTATAGACATTTCAAGATCATTAAAAAAAAGTGATTTTTTATATAAATCAAAGCAAAATACATCGTTTCTTTTCTTCATACCCTTAATTGCATTAAATGTAGCAAAGTATTAATGATTGATTCACGGATGTTTATGTAATTAAATGAGGGTGCATCGTGTTAGACAATACGATAACCTTAAAAGGTGAATAAGGTTTTACGTTTATTATGGCCACTTTTTCGATTAAGGAAGATATAGTTGATATAAAAGTATAAAACGCATAACAAAATTTAATATGCTAGATAAAGCTCTCTTAGACAATCAAACAAACACTTCAAATAACTAGTCTAGCATATAACAAGATTACAACTAAACAAGATAATGAACTAACGATAATCAACAATAATAAAGAGATAAGGGGAAGAAGATGCAAACAACAATTTTAGGGGGCTTCGGTTTCCCTACATGCTCGACCCTCGGCTTTTCGACTTCGGGATTTAGAAACGGCTAACATTGAAATTTTAGAGATTTTGATACAAGCAATCAACTTTAATCATAAGCTACCACCCAATGGTCAACCCACACTAGGATTTCACTACTAATCTATTCAAGGCTAGTAACCCAAACCTAAGTCTAGGATTTCGAACTCAGTATGAAACTTGAACCCAATTTTACAAACTTGGATTTCAAGGAGAAATGGTTTCACTCTTGCATAATAAAATCTCTCAACAGATAAATGAAGAATGGTATATGATTTAGATCTATGAATTGTTCTTCACAATCAAAGTAAGTAATGCAATTGAAAGTGAATGGTTGTTGCTTGAACAATGAAGTATTAGGTTTATGATGATTTGCAAAAGTTGTGGTATGAAATGGGTATGAATACGATTTATAGGTTACCCAAAAATAGATGAATTTTAACCCATCAAGATCAACAACAGTGACCAACAGCTCAATATGGTACACTAAAAAAACAACGGTCTAATAGTACTCGTTATCGAGATCTGGTGGTCGCTATGGCTGGTTTCGATGAATCCCGTATGATAAACAGGGTATCATCGAGATCACGCATAGTGAGCAAGACAGCTCTCTATGAGAGGTCTCGATGAAAGATAGCATTTTAGACATTTCATAAAGGGTCATCGAGACCAAGTAATAGAGACCAGATTTGGTATCGACTGCATCTCTTGAGCTCAATTTGAATTCATCGAGAGATGCAATCGTGAAATTGTCAGCTAGTTGGTCATTTGTGCCTACAAATTTTGGATTTATATTACCCTTATGAACGTGATCTTGAATAAAATAATGCCGTATCTCTATGTGCTTGGTTCGTGAGTGTGGGACGAGATTCTTAGCAATGTTAATCGCACTTGTGTTATTGCAAAGGACAGGAATATGATCAAACTTAAGGCCAAAATCTTTTAAGGTTTGTTTGGTCCGAAGGATTTGTGCAACACAATTACCTATGACTACGCATTCTGCTTCGGCGGTCGACAATGCTACACTATTTTGCTTCTTACTAGACCAAGATGTGAGACATGGTCCTAGAAAGTGACATGTCCCACTAGTGATTTTCCTATCAAGGGTACAACCCGCAAAGTCACCATCGAAAAATCCTATAAGATCAAAACTCTTACTTCTAGGATAAAATAAGCCATAATCTAACGTCCCTTTGACATACGTAAGTATTTTCTTAACCGATTTAAAATGGGATTCCTTCGGACAAGCTTGAAATCTAGCACATAAGCACACAGAAAACATGAGATCGGGTCTTGATGCCGTAAGATAAAGAAGGCTACCGATCATATCTCGATACATAGTTTCACTTACGCACTTCCCATCTTCATCCTTATCATGCTTTGTCACCGTTGCCGTAGGAGTTCCAATCGTCTTAGCATCCTCCATCCTGAACTTCTTGATCAACTCCTTAGACAATTTGCTTTGAGAGATAAAGATTTTATCCTCAAGTTGTTTGACTTGTAACCCGAGAAAGAATTTAAGCTCCCCCATAGAGCTCATCTCAAATTCCTTAGTCATTACATTAGAAAACTCATTGCACAAGGAATCGTTAGTAGAACCGAAAATTATGTCATCTACGTAGATTTGAGCTACTATGAGATGTTTGCCCTTGGATTTTAAGAAAAGTGTGGAATCTAACTTTCCTTTTATAAATCCAGTAGCAATTAAATGTGTTCTTAATCTATCATACCAAGCTCTAGGAGCTTGCTTAAGACCGTAAAGGGCTTTGTCATGTTTGTATACATGGTTGGGAAACTCGTAGTCCTCAAAATCGGGGGATTGTTTAACAAAAACTTCTTCATCTAAAAAATCATTTATGAAAGACTTTTTACATCTATTTGATGAAGATTAAATCTCATGTAACTAGGAAAGGCTAAGATTATACAAATAGACTCTAATCTAGCCACGGGAGCAAAAGTTTCATCGAAATCAATCCCTCAATTTGGTTAAACCTTGGACTATTATCCCACTTTTATTTACTAAAACAATTTTGTTTCATCTAGATTGTTTCTAAAAATCCATTTTCTACCAATAATAGTCCTATCAACCGGTTTTTCAACCAAGTACCAAACTTTACATCTTTGAAATTGTTTTAATTCTTTTTGCATTGAAAATACCCATTTCCGGATCTTCTAAAGGTTGTTTAACGTTCAAATGAACAACTTGAGAGACATAAGCACTATGAAGACATACGTTATTTAAAGAGGATCGAGTGGTTACCCCTTTGACATATCTCCCAATATTTGCTCGGGTGGATGATCGCGAATCATTTAGTATTCCTTGGGAAGATTTTTATGAGTTCTTCCATGTAGGTAATCATCCACATCTTGTACGTCATTTGTTTCCTTGCCAAGCTCCTCAATAGTTTGCGCATCTTCTTCAAGCACATCAACATGTTGCTCATCAACTAAGTTGGGGGACTAGGCTCATTGAAACATGAATACATTCTTCTACGCATTGATCCTTCTTATTATAAATGACAAAAGCACTACTATGACGTAAATAACCAAGAAAGATAGCTTCATTTCATTTAGCATCGAATTTTCCAAGCTTATCTTTGGTGTTAATTAAGGATATAGCATTTACACCAGAAAACTTTGAAATAGGAAATAGAAGGAGTTTTGTCATACCATAACTCATAAGGCCTCTTATTCAAGAGCGGCTTCAAGAATACTCGATTTAACACGTGGCAAACGGTGTTTATTGCATGACCCCAAAATTATGTCGGAAGATAGTGTTCATTCAACATTGTTCTTGACCTTTCTTGGATTGTCCTATTTTTCCTTTCCACTACACCGTTTTGTTGAGGAGTTCAAGGAGCAGAGAAGTTATGCTCAATCCCATGTACTTCACAATACTCTTTGAACGTTTCATTCTCGAACTCACCTCCATGATCGCTCCTTATAGCCTTGATCTTTAGATCCTTTTCATTTGTGATCTTTCGACACAACTTAACAAACTCTTTAAAAGCATCACTCTTATTTGCAAGACAAATAACCCAAGTAAAACGGGAGTAATCATCAATGATAACATAAACATATTTAGAGCCACCCAAACTAGTTACATCCATCTCACCAAAAGATCCATATGAAGCAAATCAAACACATTTGAAGTGGAAATATTTTTAATCGACTTGAAAGAAATCTTATGCATCTTTCCTAGTTGACATGCGTCACACAATTTACTTTTTTTCATACTTCATTTTTAGTAAGCCTCCAACATGTTCATGTTTAGCCAATTTAGAAAGCATATCAATACCAACATGTCCAAGACGTCTATGCCATAAATCAATATCATTAAGAGTAACACTCATACACAAGTTACTAGGCTCAACACGATCAAAATCACATAATACACATTGTCAAGTCTATAACCTTTAACAACAAAAGACGAAGAAACATGAGAGATCACACACTCATGCTTGGAGAAGTTAACAACATAGTCATTATCACAAAGTTGAATAACACTCAATAAATTAAACTTAACACCTTCAACAAGCAAAGCATTCTTAATCTTATAGCAATTTTTCTTACCAACGCAACCTTTACCTAAGATTTTAGGGGATTCATCATTTGCGAACTTTACCGAACTAACTACCTTGTTACCACGCTTGAGAAAGAGTGAAGAATTTCCGGTCATATGTCTTGTCTTGAGCAACCACTATCCACCATCCATATATTTCTTCTTGAGGATGAGTGGTCAACCTATAATAAAGATCAATGTTTCTTAAATAGTACCCAAATCTTGTTGGGTCCTTGTCAGTTAGTGATACGGTAGATTTTTCTTGGCTACCCAAATAGGCTTTATTGTCTTAGGTGGAAGACTACCCATATTCTCCATTTTCTGAATTGGACACCTCGAAGAAACATGATTACCTTTTTTTACCAATAGGTGTAAGTGAAATGAGGTCGAACAAACTTAATGAAAGTAGAAGAGATGTTCTTAGAAAGCATAATAGGGTCACAAGATTTCTCAAATCCTACTCCTCTTTTATCACCATATGACGTTGAGATGCAATCACTTCATCAAGCTTGTTAGTTTGCTTAATAAACTTATTCAATGAGTCACTCAAGCAAGCAATCTTATTTTTAGCTGTTTCTAGTAGTTGTTTAAATTCAACTTTTCTAGATCAACATATTTGGGTGAAGAACATTCAACATTAACTAAAGGCACACAAGGCATATCAACATTTTCCACAAAGGTAACATGCTCTACTTGTAACGATTCAACGTTAGGGGAAGATTCAAGCTTAAGCAATGAAATGTCCTTTTCACGAAAAAAGATCTTAGAAAGTATGCTCTTATTAGTTTTAGTGAGATCCACATTCAATAGCATGCAACTTCTCAAATTGATCAAGTAAGCCATCATACTTCTCACTAAGCATGTTAAAGTCAACACTAGAAGCAACACTTTCATTATTACTATCATATTTATCATCAGTAGATTTAGTGGAAGAAGTTACCTCAATGTTGTCATTGGCCATGAGACGTACAACATTGGCACTTCCTAAACATTTGAGTCTCACTTTCGGACTTCTCATCTTCCTACATACCGTTCATGGATTTCTTGAATTTAGAGTTCTTTATAAGACGAGGACAATCAGTCTTGATGTGACCAGACTTGTTGCACTCATAGCATTTGACTTCCTTAGATTTGAACTTGTTCTCATGACCCTCAAAGTTTTTGTCATTTCCTTCAAACTTATTGAATCGTTTATCATCTTTGTTCTTCCGGAACATTAATAACTTCTTGAAGCTCTTTGCTAACATGGTTAGTTCTTCATCATTGTCAAGTTTACGCTGAGACTCGTTCTTCGAACTCTTTTGAGCTTTGCTTCTTTCTATCAATTTTTTCTCATTAAACAACCGGCTAAAGAGTTCATCGGTAGGAAAGATGTTAATGTCACTAGATTCTTCGACTTGGCCCACGTTGTTACAATAATCTTCGGTGACAGATTCCAAGATCTTGTTGTTCAATTCTGCTATAGAGATAGTCTTTCCAAGTACTTTAAGATTGTTGACAATGGTGTTCAATCTTGATTGGAAGCTTAGTACGGTCTCTCCATACTTCATCTCAAGAGCTTCAAATTCCTTTGTAGGAAGTCTTATCTTTCTTATTTTTCACAATTGTAGTTCCGAGACAAATTCATTCCAAGCTATCCCAAATTCCACAATCACTCAATTCCTCAAAATTCTCAACGGTCTCTTTAACCACCATGTTTCTTGACGTCCCACCGAAAGACTCTTCAACCAATTTGTTGTAATCCTCATTCTCCTTATTGACTTCATCACTATCACCTTCGAGAATAATATTCAAGGCCGGACGAGCCACCTAAACTCCATTTCCCAAAAGAATTGTAGTCTTCTTGGGAACAAATGGACCATTCTTCGTAACATCAAACAAAGCGTAATCTTGACCCATAACAAAAGTTTTAATATGATCCGCCTCATAGTTTGAGCCATCGAATCACTGAGGCCATGTAAATGACATCCCCTCCTTAGGCATTTCTCCTGTGATCACAAGGGGAGAGATATTAAGCTCAACTAAACACACATGAGATCTGATACCAATTATTAGACAATACGACAATCTTAGGGGGGGTGAATAAGATTTTACGTTTACTATGACCACTTTTTCGATTAATTCCAATTTTTTGATTTTATTAGAAATTTCCAAAAATTGAAGGAAGAAATTGAATTTCAATGATTTGTGCAAATAAAAATAAAAGTGTAAAACGCAGAATAAGATTGAATATGCTAGATAAAGATCTCTTAGACAATCAAACAAACATTTCTAACAACTAATCTAGCATATAACAAGATTACAACTAAACAAGATAATAAGCAAATGAAAATCAACAATAATAAAGAGATAAGGAACGAAGATGCAAACAACGATTTTAGCGAGCTTCGATTTTCCTATATGCTAGATCCTCGGGTTTCAAACCTCGGGTTGGAAACGGAAAACTTTGAACTTGAAGAGATTTTGATACAAGCAATCAACTTCAATCCTAAGCTATCACCCAATGGTCAACCAACCACTAGGATTTCACTACTAATTTATCGAAGACTAGTAACCTAAACTTAAATCGAGGATTTCAAACTCTAGTTGAAACTATAACCCAATTCTAAAAACTAGGATTTCAAGGTTTGAAAAGAAATGGTTTCACTCTTATACGATAAAATCCCTCAATGGATAAATGAAGAGTGGCACATGATTTAGCTCTATGAATTGTTCTTCACAATCAAAGGTAAGTGATGCAATTGAAAGTGAATGGCTTTTGTTTGAACAATGAAGAATTCGGTGTATGATGATTTGCAAAAGTTGTTCTTTGTAATGAGTATGAATGCTATTTATAGATTGCCCAAAAAAAGCTAAATTTGAACCGATCGAGATTAACCATAATGACTAATAGCTCACTGAGGTACACTCGAAGAAAAACAACGGTCGAATAATACTCGTCATCGAGACGTGCATCGAAACCTGGTGGTCTCTATGGCTGGTCTCGATGAATCTCGTATGATAAACAGGGTATCATCGGAATCAGGGATAGTGAGCAAGACAACTCTCTATGACAGGTCTCGATGAAAGATATCATTCTGGACATTTCATAAAGGGTCATCGAGACCAAGTCATAGAGACCAGATTTGGTCTCGACTGCACCCTCTCGATGAGCTCAATTTGAATTTAAAGACCACGTCATAGAAACCATATTTGATCTCAATGATTGCTCTATATGAAGTGTTAAGTTTGAATTCATTATGAAGAGTTTTTTGCACCAATGGTCCCAGTAAATGGGAGCCAATTGCACTTTCGTCCCTGTAATTGTAAGTGTTGCAGTGTTAGTCCTCGATAGTGTACACCTTGTGCGGATTTAGTCCCTAAGTTAACGTCCACGTTAGTTTTGGACGGTTTTGGCGTTTTAGGTCGAATTTTGGTGTCAAAATGAAAACTTGCAAAAAGTTTGGGCTATTTAGAGTTTTTGTTGCGCATTTAGTCCTTGTTATTGTGTTTTTGTGCCCATTTAGTCATTTTTTCTTCCTTGTTATTATTATCATTAATATTATAATTAAAGTTATTATCACTTTCATTATTATGTTAATTATTATTATCATTATTATTATTTTCATTATTATTATGTTAATTATTATTATTATTATTATTATTTTCATTTTCATTATTTTATTTTATTACTATTATTATTATTTTTCTCAATATTATTATTATTCTCATTATTATTATTATTCTCATTATTATTACTTTCATTATTATTATATTAATTATTACTTTCACTATTATTATGTTAATTATTATTATTATTATCATTATTATTACTTTCATTTATGTTAATTGTTATTATTATCATTATTATTACTTTCATTATTAGTATGTTAATTATTATTATTATCATTATTATTTTCATTATTATTATTCTCATTATTATTTTATTAATATTTTCATCATCATTATTATTCTTATTACCTTTTTCATTATTATTATTATTATCCTTAAATTCTTCATGCCACTGAACTATTGCGCTCCAACATAAGTACATAACGTTCACACCTCTCTCCCCTCACTTTCCTCGTGAAAAGCTCATCGTCATCCCCTGCAATAACCACCCACCTTCCTTAAAGAATCAACAAAATGAACACATTTAATTTAAGGGTCAACGGGGGTGTAAAGTAAGTTAATCGTCACGCACCATTTCCGACTTCATCGCCTCCAAATTACTCATCTCACTCAACCTAACAAACCACCCACCTTCAATCAATCAGAAATTTGTTTATTTATGTTGGTGAATTCATTAGATCAATTTTGATTGCAAGCGAGTTAATAACTAAAAGGGAGACAAGGGACAAGGAGAACGACATGGAAGAAGTTAAAATTGTTGAAATCTACAGCTAAAGATTGTGTTGTTGAGGATAGGAATTCACTTGTTGCATCTCAAGCTAATTATAGTTGTTTCCTATAGATAGCATAACTCATTGAAGGAGGGTGGTTTGTTAAAATAGTAATGAGAATAATGAGGATAACAATAATAATGAAAATATTAATGAGAATAATAATTATTATAACAAAAATAATAATAAGAATAATGAGGATAATCATAATAATAATAATATTGAAAATAATAATAATAATTATAATGAATATAATAATAATTAACTTAATAATAATGAAAATAAGAATAATAACGATAATAATAATGAAAGTAATAATAATTTTATTTATAATAATAATAATAATATTAATGATAATAATAACAAGAAAGAAAAAAAGGACTAAATGCGCACAAAAACACATTAATAAGGACTAAATGCGCAACAAAAACTCTAAATGGCCCAAACTTTTACAAGTTTTCATTTTGACCCCAAAATTCGACCTAAAACGCCAAAACCGTCCAAAACTAACGTGGGCGTTACATTAAGGACTTAATCCGCACAAGGTGTACACTATCGAGGACTAACACTGCAACACTCTCAATTACTGGGACGAACATGCAATTGACTCCCACTTACTGGGACTATTGATGCAAAAAACTCTCATTATGAATTATATATTTGATCTAATCTTAATTCAATACACATAATACAAAATCATCAAAATTTAATTCATTATTGATTCAAATTAATAAATTCATGAATATGAACACTTATCAAACGAGTTTATATGAAAATGATTTTAAACACCATTGAAAACTCAAAAAGCCATTCAAACTCAAAGCATACAAATAATGAGAGTTTGGAACAATCCTTACCTAAGTCCTAAATCAATAAAAACAACTAAACTCGATTCCTTACGTCCCGACTTGAAGTATGTACCTAAAGCCGTTTAAGGTGCACTGTACAAGTGACTTAACAACGATGTAGATCATCAAATGTAAGTTATATTATTAAAATAAGGAAAATTGACATGAAGTCAACATATAGTTTTTTACCTTGGATGTGATATAGTTGTGGCGAGACAACATGCTACATGATTACTTGTATTTGGGTATTTTATCTGTTTCAATTATAAAACTTTGAGACCCTCAAAGTAAGGGCCCCGATAATTCCCCTGCCTTAGGAGTTGATGTAGGAGGTAGCGCGAAATGTGCCTCAGTGGTCAAGGGTACCTTGGCTTTCCTGTACACCACTTCAATTTGAGAAGTAACCCCAGAAAAAATCAAAACCACACCAAACAAAAATGTAAGGAGACCACTACAACATCAAAACTCTTTACCACTAACCTATGCTCGAGGGCTTTATCTGTTCCTATCGTAACTAAATACTAACGGGATGTCTTGGCCTAACGAGCCATAGTGGTTTCATTAGGCAAGTTCATGTATTTATGAAATGCCCCACCTCCATTATTTGGTGAGAATTTGTTCATCATATGTGGGGCCTTACTTGTGTTTCTGTGGCAAAGGTTAAAGATGTCTTTTACTACCAATTATTACAACTAAAATTTCATTTCCCCCCTCCCAATAATCACACGCGCTATTACACACTGAATTCAATCCAACGCGAAACCACCAATTAATCCAGGCGAAATTAATGGAGATCACCAATTAATATTTGCTCGTTGCATTTAATCGAGCCGAAATTCATGGAGATCACAAATTAATCAAGGCGAAACCAACATTCCTGTAGTTATATTGTATCACAATTCCAAAACCCCCACCAAAATTCTCTAAAATTCTCTAAAATTCTCTAAAATCCTTACAATATTGAAGCAATGGCATCTTCTTCAAGAAATCGAAAACCAGGTATGACTGAGTAACCTTTTCCTCCAGCTAACTTTAGGCAAACAAGTAATAAAAATTGGAACTTTTGACTACCGGCGTAACCATTAGCATAAAAAGCATATCTTTACAACAAAATTAACCATTGATAATTGTTTTCTAACTCTTTCAACAATGTAGTACCAAAATTTTTGAAGGAGGTAGTCGATGTTATCTGTAAAATGCTCGAAACTTGTGGATTTATGTAGTCGTGTTGTAGTCTCTAATTTGTGGAATTAAAAAAAGTGGGTAAGTTTGAATTGAACAAAATGGAATGTAAATTCAATTAAAAATGATGACTTTTTGTGTATTTCCAGTTATTGTTGATCTGTTTGTATTTGAAGTTTGAGTAGTTGAATTTCTGAATGTGAAATTACATTAATATAATGCAATAGAAATAATACTATTAATTCAAAAATCTATGGCATTTTATCAATCATGTATAATCCACTGGCACAGTTGTTTAAATGCATTTCCTACATTATGGCACTCTGTCGTGCATATATAAATCAATAGAGTTAATGTTTAATGTGTTTGAGATGTATACCATTTGTGGGTGGCATGTATAATCCATTTTCAATGTTGTTAAAATGTGTTCGAGATCTATGGCATTCCATGTTACATTAAAAATGCATTATAAAAACTGTTTAATGTCACTGATATATATGGGATTTTGTCTACCTTAAATAATCCAATGTAACATGGAATGCATTTGTCTGAGATGTATATCATTTTTGGGTGGCATGTATAATCCAATCTCCGTGTTGTTTAAATGCTTATGAGATCGATGGCATCCCATGTTGACTAAAAAATGCATTAGAAATACTGTGTAATGTAATTGAGATCAATGGGATGTTGTCTTCCATGAATAATCCAATATAACTGCTGTTTAAATGCATTTGAGTTCTATTGCATTCTGTGTGACATGTACAATGCAATAGAACTGATGTTTACTGAATTATGACTTAAAATTTTATGTGATTAATGAAAATAAGATATATGTCATTTTATTTAACATATATAATGCAATGTGAGTGCTTGTTGATAAAATTATGAACTAATATATTATTATTGGCATGTCGAATTATCAGGTTCTTGTGGTGAAGTAGGAACTTATCATGGCTATAAATAATCATGGCCGTTGGATTCTCTTTTTCTATGTATATTTAATCATGTGGCTCAGATTAAACGAGGGCTTTAAAGGAAGAGGAATCAATTTTTCATTTCGAAAATTTCATGCCCCACGCGCCTATCAACAAGCACTCACATTGCATTATATATGTTAAAAAGAGAATCCAACGGCCATGATTATTTTTGAACTACCGCAAGTTCTTGTTTGGTAATCAAACTGGACAATGGTTTTGGGATGGAGGAAATTGATATATTGAACTACCGCGAGTTCTTGTTTGGGATTTCATAAATGGTCTGATTCTGTGTAAATGGTGTAGATCTTGTGTAATAGTAGTACTATTTTTTTATATATATGGTCTGATAATAGAAGTTCTTGTTTGGGATTTCATATATGGTCTGACATTGTATTCGAAGTAATAAAATGTAATAACAATTGATTAGCATTGCATTCTCTCCAAGAAACAAAATGTAATGACAATTTACGAGCATGACATTGACCTCAAGCTAAAAAATGTAATACCTATCAATTAGAATGACATTGTTCTACAGTAATAAAATGTAATGACAATGCATTAGCATGACATTGTGTTCGAAGTAATAAAATGTAATGACAATTAATTATCATTACATTATTCCCAAGAAACAAAATGTAATGACAATTTACGAGCATGTCATTGTCCTCAAGCTAAAAAAATGTGATACCTATCAATTAGAATGACATTGTTCTGCAGTAATAAAATGTAATGACAATACATTAGCATGACATTCTTTCGAAGACATAAAATGTAATACTAATTGTTTAGCATTGCATTCTTTCGAAGTAATAAAATGTAATGACAATTCAGAATGCAATCACAAAGCAACCGTATTGAATTCAGAATGCAATCACAAAGTAAAGTTAATGAATTCAGAATGCAATCAGAAAATTGACGTAATGAATTTAGAATGCAATCGGAAAATTGACTTAATAAATTCAGAATGCAATCACAAAGCAATCTTAATGAATTCAATATACAGCTTTAATCGATATACAATTTGGTATTAATCCAATACCGAAAAAACGAGGTCAAAATCCCATATAATGTGGAGCATTATCGACATAAAGCAAAAAACATAACCAAAAAAATATATGCAAAATCAGAAAATGATTTTGCAGGAGTAAATCGTGGCCAATTAGTTGCATGGAGACCGAAATAATCGTGGAATTAATTGGGAGAGTGCGTCCACACAACCGTTAGATCCTAATTAAATGAAAACCACATAATCTAATGGCTAAGAATCCCACGAAAATAGGGATCCTGCCAAAAACTAGCTAAACCGCCTAATATTAAGGCAAAAATAATTAAAGGTAGTTTTTTATAAATAGGTTACATAAATATCTAATAATACCAAACCATGACATGCGTTAGCTAGGTAATGGAATTCGATTACAATACTGACATTCCATAAATTTAATAACTATGTAAATTAAAAAAAAATTAAGGTCATTATAAATCTCAATAAAATAGGAATCAATTATTTTGTAAAATATAATATTAATTACACTATCGAAAATTTAGGACACATAATCAACTTAATGTAACTACTTCGAATTAGGAAACAACTTCGAACATTTGCAAAATATGAATCCCATGAAAAAAAGGATTATACTCGAGAATATTAAGGCAACATAAATTTAATGAAGAAAATCATAATTAGACAACATAAAAATCGTCTAGAATTAAATACAGTCAATTATGACCTAATAATGCCGTAATTGACTCAAATATGAAAGTGGAATAATTGATACTTATTGTATTGCATTATGGTTGATACTGAAAATTCAATAGCTATGTTATTGCAATGTATGATGTGATTAAGTTGTTATTGAATGTTCTAAACTATGATGATCTTCTAGCTGAAAAGATTGCAGTTTTCTTGAAAAGACCCGAATTTTGAGTGTCCAGCTTATAATCTTGCCTACTAAATTATCATGTGTGCAATAATTATCCTGGCTACATCTTTGGCAAATTGATTAAAGTCATTTATTGAAATTAGGATTCTCGTCCTAACAATAAGTCATAAACATAATGTTTTATGTAATGGAATTCTATAACAATCCTGACATTCCACTATTACCATACTTATGGAATCTATGTTATGATAGAAATCTTTAAAAATATCTGTATTAATAATTAAATACCGTCATTTATCTAAATATCGTGAAAATAGGAGGGAATATTTATACTTTATTCTGACAAATAACAAAATAAAAGATAATAATTATCCTGACTACATCTTTGGCAAATTGATTAAAGTCATTTATTGAAATTAGGATTCTCGTCCTAACAATAAGTCATGAACATAATGTTTTATGTAATGGAATTCTATAAAAATCCTAACATTCCACTATTATCGTACTTATGGAATCTATGTTATTATAGAAATCTTTAAAAATATTCGTATTAATAATTAAATACCAGACGTTTCACCCGCTTTAATTTAAGAACGACAATCAATGTGGAGAAAGAATTACATATCGTCACTAAATTGTTGGAGCAAAAAACGGAAACAAAAAATCCAATCTAATACAATCATCAATCAATGTGGAGAAAAAATAGGAGTTAGTTGCATATTTAATTAAACAACCGCTAATTAAGTCAAACAATAACCGCCCATTGCATGATTTTAAATTGGGAGAGTGTAATTCACACACTATCAGGAGAGAGTGAATCAAGAATTTCGGTTATTTTATTCAAAATATTAATGACAAAAACGCCCTCATTAGATATCAACCACAAGATCAAAAAAAGCCATAACCACCCTGATCCAACGGCCAGCATTTGTGTTATCTCCCTGATAACATAATTTTGTTATCTCCTAAGAAAAAACTCCCCTCGATACCTCATAATCATATGACGTGGGGCCTTATACTAGCATAATTTGTATGTGGTCAATGTATAATACTTCCTCAGTCCTTAAAGAGTATCACATTTTAATTTTTATTGATCAAATATTATAAAATTTGATCATGAATTTTCATTGAACAATAAGAAATAATATAGTCTTGTGGGACAGATTCGTCTCAATATATATTTTTAAAATATCAACTTTTTATAATTTTTTCTAATGTAAAATAATAGAAATTTACATTTTAAATTGTATTTTAAGGTCAAAATGTGACAATTTTTTAGGGACCGAAGGAGTAATTTTTATTAATGTTAAATATATTTAGTAAATTATTGAACTATTTTTTCGACCATGTAGTTTTCATGAAGAAAATTAAGAATAATGGAGTGTACGGAAATTAATGTGTTTGTGTGTGCGCATGCTTGTTGCAATCCAGCATTTATATTTTGTCTTTTTATTTATTTTTAATTTTGAGTTTGATTGCCCATGTTGAAATTTTAAATACTTTTTTACTATTAGTTGAAGTAATGTAAGAATTAAATAATATTTGTGACTTTAATGTAAGGCAAGTAATATTTTTATTTGAATTAGTCCCATTAGAATTATATTTTTATTTTGCTTACTTAATAAGTTAGACGTTTCAAACCGCCAAACCAAACTGCCAACCGCCAAACCGCCCAAACCAAACCGCATGGTTTAGAGATTGAAAATGTCGCTTTTGATTTTCACTTTTCAAAACCGTCAATATCGGGTTGGTTTGAAAATTGGACAAAAACTGCCTAAACCGAACCGTACAAAAAAGCACCATTGGATGAAATGTCTGTTGCATATAAGTGGAATTATTACACGAAGAAAAATCAATTTGTCCATTTTTAGTTGGGACTTTAATATAGAACGTCATTCCTTCTTTTTTTTGGTTTTTTTTATCGAAATGTATAGTTGTACAAATTAAGATCTTATTTACTCTCATATTTTGTTAAGCGTATCAAATGTGCCCGTAGGTGGCTGATCATCATAAAACCAAAAGTGCCAATATTGGCTTTTCTATTCAAAGCCTTATTAAAATCTTGCATAACTCAGTTTCTAAGTCAACGGCTTCTCATTACAACTAGTATGTAGTAGCCTTTTCTTTAATCATATGTATATGTTTACTACTATTGTTTTAACATAAATGTCACCACACAATTCAAGGACGGACGCAAAAAATAATGTAAGAGGTAGCGTAATTGTTAAAATGTAGAACTATAAAGGGTAAATAGTATCATAATTTTACAGGCTAAAATCAAGAGGTAGCACTTGCAAGGAATTCAAGAGGGGTATAACATCGTATAAAAAGTAAAATAATAATTTTAAATTAAAGGTAAAATAATAATTTATAGGGAATGTGCGTCCGTCCTTGCCACACATCAATAACGCTTAATTTAATTACCAAATTAATTATTCATGTTCATTTTTTTTACCCAAATAGGCCGTTGTTCTCAAACCATCTCGGTCGTCTAACTTCTGTCAAATTTCACCATTAAAATATAGGGCAAATGACATCAAAGATCACTGACATTATCTAATATTTCCAATTCGATCACCCTCATTTAAAAGTGCCTATATTGGATCACTGAACTGAATTTTTTTGGTCAAATTTAGTAACTGGGCCGTTTTAAAAGATTTTGGGTGCATTTTGTAAGTTTTTAGCAAGGGTAATTTTGTCCGTTCATATTTATAGACATTTAATCCTCGTTTTTTTAATTTCTTTCAAAAAAAAATTAACTTTTTTAAATTTTTTATTAATTTTTTTAATTTTTTTTAAATTTTTATTTTTTAATCTTTTTTTTACTATTTTTTTAGTCTTTTTAATTTTTGTTTTTGTTTTTTTATTATTTTTTATTTTTTTATAATTTTTTTTTCTTTTTTCCCATTTTTTTAGAAAAATAAAATTTAAAAAAAAGTTAAAAAAAATTAATTTTTTTTTAAAAAAAAAGTTAAAAAAAAGTAATTTTTTTTTTAAAAAAAGTTTAAAAAAACGGATTAAATGTCTATAAATATGAAGGGACAAAATTACCCTTGCTAAAAACTTACAAAATGCACCCAAAATCTTTTAAAACGGCCCAGTTACTAAATTTAACCAAAAAAATTCAGTTTAGTGATCCAATATAGGCACTTTTAAATGAGGATGATCGAATTGGAAATATTAGATAATGTCAGTGATCTTTGATGCCATTTGCCCTAAAATATAAAATCCATTCACATTCTCCAAAACTAGCAGTGGTAATCCCAAACCAATGTTAGTTTCGGAAAAGTTAATGGACTTTACATTTTAACTGTGAACCTTGATGGAAGTAAACAAGTAAGATGGTTTAAGAATTTCAATGATTTATATAGGTTAAAAGTAAAAATGAGTCATTGATCTGGTACTAATATTTGGGTCATTAATATTTAACAGCTCCATTAATTTTTGGATCAATTTGTAACCGTTGACCATTATTTTGGAGACGTGGATTGATTTTCAATTTTTATACTTTTGGTGACCAAATAACAATTTATTAGACCCATTTTCGAAGACCACTGAAACAGTTTCCTCTTAACTATTAATAACGCATCTTTTTGTGGAAGTTTTGAAATTTCGTAAGATATAATCCAAACACATGGAATAACATGAAATACAATAGCTAACGAGCACATAGGAATATCGCTCGTTTGCCATCATATTGATATCATACATACTGTTGATACTAGCTAGGAAAGTTCGGAAAAAGTTCTTAGCCGAAACTGTTGAACGACTTGTAGGGATGTTATCGGTTTGTGGCAAACCAATAAAATTGATCGAATCGAACCGAAAATTTACATACTTGATTGGAAAAAAATCACACCCAACCGAAGCGGTGTAAAAGAATTTAAAACCGAAAAGAAATCCGGTTTTCGGTTTTAGTATAAACGGAACCGACGCCAACTGAACCGAACCGACTATTTATATATATTGTTTAAAATATTTATGTTTGGGAATATTTCTTAACATTTGTACTTAATTTTGATTTTAAAAAGATTATTATTTATATAATTTATTGGATTAAACTTTAATATTGACCCAATAGACTAAGTGTGAAGTGTCCAAGACCCACTTAAATAATGAGAAGTTAAAAAATGAACGGAAGTTATCTTCAATTTAAACAAGTGTTAGTTGTTGATTGGTTATTGAAAATGATGGTGCTTCAACAATAACTTTTATATGACCTTTTACGATATTATATATAGTGTAGATATCTAATATCCACTTTAAAACCTAATAGTTTAATACTAAAAGAAATTAATAGGCAACATCTTCAATTCAACACTGCGCTTCTGCCGTTTCCATGTTGCTGCCTCCATATAAAACAACCTAACAATTAACATCCAAGCTTTCTATTTCTTAATATGTGTTACATTGTCATGAACTATTTCTATTTTGTTGTTTAACTTTCTAGGGACGTGTAGACTCTATTTAATTTGAAATCGTGGACTTTTATTTATTTTTTTCTTTGTTTAAAAACCAAAAAACCGACCAAACCGAATAGATTTTGCCTCAAAACCGACATCAACCAAACCGATTTAAATCGAAAGAATTTTCAACCGACATGGTTTGTGTACTTAAAAACCCGATAAGAGCGGTTTCACACAAAAAATTGGAAAAACCGAACGAACCGAACCGATAACATCCCTACTTGTATGATTCTAATGTGGTTTATAAAACAAATCATGAAGAGCAAACCGAAAAGATCAAAGTGTCGAACCACTTGGATGGTTCATAAGTGTATGTGGTTTGCAACAATTGAAAGAGCAAACTGATTTGGTCAAAATGTGTATCAACTGGATGGTGTAAAGGCTCACGAGCTATTGGGAAAGTATTTACAAGGAGCCTTGGTCGAATAAATCAAGAATTGTGAAGATCCATCAGTTATTTATTTATTTGTCAAGTCCGAGATTCAGAGGGGGAGGATTGACTGAAAGTATAGTGATAAGGCAAGACCAAGTATCTTGGAGTCTTGATTGGAAATTACACGAAGATAGGCGGACAAAAGGATTTGAGTGAGATCTGATTGAGGATAGACGTAAGTGCAAAACAAAATAAATCAAATCCATCAAGATTGTCGATCACAATCAACCCACAAATTAAACGGGAGTGGTCCATTCGTCTAGCTATAAAAGGATATCTAACGAGACTCACTGAATATCATCGAAACAGAGAAGAACAAATATCTAGCATTTAGAAAAGTCTCTTGATATAGCTATCTATGACTAGGGTGCAAGTCTAGCCCCGAGTCTGATTGTTAAGTTGCAATTCTTAGGCAACCCTAGGCCTACGTGGTTATTATTTATTTTTATACACAAAGTCTACATCGAGATGATGAAGACATAGATATAAGATTCAAATTTAGTGAAAAATTTTAGTCAAGGGTGAATGATATAAGTCCAGGGGAAAACCTAGGCTATGTCTAGGATATTCACATGAATATCTTATCAAAGTTGAGAAATAGCCTAGTGATAATTACATTGGTTCAACAAACTAGTGGTTAGTGGTTCGAATCACGGTAGCTACACTAATTTTTTTTCACATCATGACACTCAAAAGTTGCTCACACAAACAACAATAACTCTTTGGCCTACCGTTCATTCATTAGCTAATATTTATATTAATTATTTGTTATGTACCATCGTAAATTATATTTGATATTATTTGTTAATTTTAATTTTTTTTTAATCCCTTCATCTAATTTAATTATTTTAAGTAATAAACTTAAGAATTTAATTAGATTAAATTTATTAGTTTTCATACATTTCAGGTTCTTCATTAAACTGGAACACTTTCACAATTCATAAATTCTAAGATAGAACAATTAATTTAAGATTCTAATCTAAATGACTTAATGTAACTAACTAGAAAGATTAATATGGTTAGTATAATATTATTAGACATTTCATAAGAGAAATATGTAGGTACCTAGATTGATTATTGTGTTAGATATAAAATTATTTGTTTAATCATTTTAATTAGGGGGACAATTGTTATAGACTTTTTTTGTTTTTTGTTTAAGGGATACATAAGTATTTTAAGTCAATAATGAGATTTAAGGATTCAAGTGTAATTACAAGTTCAATTAATGTACAATCTAAACATGCACTTTAATCTCTGATTTTCCACCTTAAACTCATATTTCACCCTCAATTCCAATTATATTTGGAGGCTATTTCATTGAAAAGAATAAAAGATCATCAACACTAGTACCATCCGAATGAGCAAGATGAGATAAGAAGAGCTTACCTTTTCAATTGTTATTACTTTTTATCATTGTAATATTCGCAACCTTTGAAAAACGATTGACCAATTTTATATATTGCCGTTAACAGGGGTGGAGCTGGTATTGTTCAAGGTGGTTCATTTGAACCAACAAAAGTATGTGTAGCTTAGTTAGTAAGTATGTATATGAGTGTTAATGATGAGGTCATGGGTTCAACACCTCCTAGGTACAATTTTTTTTATATTACTTATAACACCTATGAAGTCGATTTTAACTATTCATTGTTAGATTATTTATAATAAATAATATTATGGTCCATGTAATATTAAAGTCTAATTATAATATTAAGGTTTAATGTGATGGTTATTATACATTAAGGATTATAATTAGTGGGTATAACTTCTAGCCCTCTCATCTCACTCATTAAGGATGTATTTAGGGTGATCATTAGTAATATTAGACATTTGGGTTGATAACTACTACTATATAAAGGGACTTATGCATCATTGTTAGACACCATCTGAAAAACACAAATAAAAGATAGAGTAGAGAAGAGAAAAGGAAGAGGCTTAGTTAAGTGATCTTCATCAAACTCTCATCATGGATCAAGGTATGTCCTTGTATTATTATCGATCATAGTGTATATAATTTAGAGTGTAAAGATCATAATATAATAGTTTTATGCTTACAATTGGTATCATGAGCATGGTTGAACACTCTTGATTATTACATGAATTGTTATTTAGCCTAAATGAATTGCTAAATATGTTTTATTGCTTCCGCTATGAATATGAAATACTATAAATGGATGTATTGTTAATTTTCCATTATAATATTATATTATTTCGCTTAAATATTCATCACAATAATTGACAATATTTGATCATGTATATTAAAGGTTATTGTATTATATGACATAAAAGATATGTTAGATTGTCAATTGTTTGATAAATGTGTAATGTTATATTTATACATACATGTTCTTTGTTCACATAATTTCTTTTATAATGAGTATCATGATATTGATATATGATGGAAAAAGAAATGTGTAAACATATTAAATTTGTCTTGCACATATTTGGAGATAATTAAAAATATCTATTATTAAGAAAGCTTGTTAGTCACCAAAGTGGCCTAGCTAAATTGTTAGATATATATTTTATCTCCTATTATATAAATTGTGCAAATTTTGAGATATTATAATCTCTTTTATAATGGGTATCATGATTTTGATATGTGATGGGAAAAGAAATGTGTAAACGTATTAAATTTGCCTTGCACATATTTGGAGATAATTAAAAATATCTATTATTAAGAAAGCTTGTTAGTCACCAAAGTGGCCTAGCTAAATTGTTAAATAGATATTTTATCTCCTATTATATAAATTGTGCAAATTTGAGATATGATAATCAATAATATCTATTTACTTTTCAAGTGCTTGTTAGTCACCAAAGTGGCCGAGCTAAATGAGTAATTTGATATTTCATCTCAACTAAATGCTATGAAATCTTGAGATATGATAGTTTATAATACTAATTTAGTTTTAAGTGCTTGTTAGTCACCAAAGTGGCCTAGCTAAATGACTAAATTAATATTTTATCTCAATTATAGGTTACAAAAACTTTGAGATATTACAGTAAATTATCTATTTTTATAATGCTTGTTAGTCACCAAAGTGGCCAAGATAAATTACTAAATAGATGATTATCTCATGTTATTGAATAATAATCTTTTAAGATATTACTAAAGTTGTCTATTTTAAATTGATTATTAGTCACCAAAGTGGCCAAATTATTACATAGACATTATATCTTACTATTGTTATTATTGTTTAAATGTCTAATATGTTCAAGCTTGTTAGTCACCAAAGTGGTCTAGCTGTAGAAATTAATTAGACATTTTATCAAGTATACATAATTATAAGAGATGTTTAACATGTACTTTTGGAGTCATTAACCATTATACGTACATGTATTTATGCATATGATTAACGTTCAAATTTACATGTTTAAGGATCACCCAAAGGTGAACTTATATATGTTATTAAAGTTTTTTTTTTTGAATCCATCATAGTAACTCAAAGTATTAATATATAAGTTTGAAGGGAATTTCTCATGAAAGTTATAGAGTGCTCTCAATCGGACATTACTGATAAGTCCAAAATGAGAAGTTTCATGAGTGAGTTAGCGACTACTACATTTGATTGGTCTAAACCCATTCATAATCATGTAACTAGCATGTCTAACAAAACAGCAAAGTTAAGGACAATGGGCATGGAATTGAGTGAGACATTTTTTGTTCCATTCACCATCAACTCTCTTCCTCCGGAGTTTGGTCAGTTCCAAGTACACTATAATACTCTAAAGAAAACATGGAACTTTCAAGAAATCAAAGCCATGTTGATTTAAGAGGAAGGGACGCTGACGAAAATAAAAGATCACTCAATTCATCTCACTGTCCATGAAGGAGCTTCTAGCAGCAAGACTAAATCAGGAAAAAGGAACAAAAGAAAAGACAATGACTCAAAGAATGACAAAATCTCAATAAAAGCTAATGATGACAAAGTTGGAAAGGAGATCAAGTGTTTTTTTTTCTGTAAGAAGATTGGACACTTGAAGAAGGATTATCATAAAAGAAAGGAATGGTTCAAAAAGAAAGGTACTTACTTTGTTTCCGTTTGTTTTGAATCAAACCTTATTGAAGTTCCTAGTAATACCTGGTGGTTAGATTCTAGTGCAACTACTCATGTTTCTCATGTTATACAAAGATTCCTTTCGATCCAACCCATAAGAGGAACTAAAAATATTTGTTCATGGGAACAAGATGAAAGCACATATTGAAGGAATCGGACTTATAGATTGATCGTAGAGACTAGTCGTCATCTAGATCTAGAAAAGTGTCTTTATCTTCCTGATTATGCTAGGAATCTTGTTTCCGCTGGAAGTTGGATGAGTGTAAGTTTAATGTCAAGTATGAAAACCGTACATTTTCCTTGTTTAAGAATAAGTACTATTATGGTTGTGGTACATTAATGGATGGTTTGTATTGTTTCAATCTTGATAATGAATTTGTGGAGTCTTTGTTTAATATTGAACATGTTGTTGGTAGTAAACGTAGTGCACTGGATGATAACTCTGCTTTCTTATGGCATCAAAGACTGGGTCATATATCCAAAGAAAGGATGTTGAGGTTGGTTAAAAGTGAAATCCTTCCTCAATTAGATTTTACAAACTTAAATGTATGTGTTGCTTATATTAAAGGCAAACAAACTAAACACACTACAAAGAAAGCTGCCATAAGAAGCACAAAACTTCTTGAATTGATACACTGATATTTGTGGTCCATTTGAAGCCCCATCATAGAGCGGGGAAAAGTATTTCATTACCTTTATTAATGATTACTCACGTTATGGATATGTATATCTTTTGCATAAAAAGTCTCAATCAGTAAACACCTTGAGGTGTTTATTAACAAGGTAGAAAGGCAATTAGATACAAAAGTAAAGGTTGTGAGATCAAATAGAGGTGGTGAATATTATGGTAAATACAATGAAAATGGACAATGTCCTGGTCCATTTGAAAAGTTTCTTGAAAGTCGAGGCATATGTGCTAAAGACACTATGCCTGGCACACCACAACAAAATGGTGTAGCTGAAAGGCGGAATCGTACTCTTATAGAAATAGTTAGAAGTATGTTGAGTAATAGTAATGTACCTTTATCTTTGTGGACATATTCTTAACGACTGTTGCATATTTGCTTAAGAGGGTTTCTAGTAAGGCCGTTCATAAGACCCCTTATGAATTATGGACAAATAGAAAACCTAGTTTAAAGCATACACGTGCATGGGGTTGCCAAGCAGAAGTAAGAATATATAACCCACATGAGACGAAACTCGATTTAAGAACCATCTCTGGTAATTTATTCGCGTATTCAGAAAAGTCAAAGGGGTACATATTCTATTGTCCTAACCATAGTACGAGAATAGTTGAAACTGGTAATGCACGATTTATTGAGAATGGTCATGTCAGTGGGAGTGAGGAACCACAAACGGTTAATTTTGAAGAGAAACAAGTGGGAGATATCACGTCTAGTGTTCTCATCAAAGTGTGTCTCCTCAAAATAGTGGCTCACACAATGATCATATCAATATTGACCCTATCAATGACATCACACATGTACAAGTATCAAATGAACTACAAGAAATAGCATTAAGGAAGTCTTCAAGATAGAAAAGACCAGCTATTTCAGATGATTATGTGGTTTATACACTTGAACATGAATGTGATTTAAGTGTTAATATAGAACCAGCTTCTTTCAATCAAGCCATGGAATGTGATAATTCAGAATAGTCGTTCAATGCCATGAAAGAAGAGTTGAAATCAATGGATGACGACAAAGTTTGGGACTTAGTTTAGTTGCCTAAAGGTTCAAAACGAGTCGGATGTAAATGGATCTTCAAGATCAAACGAGACTCTAATGGCAACATTCTAACTTTCAAAATCAGACTTGTTGCTAAAGGTTTCACTCAAAAATAAGGTATTGACTATAAAGAAACCTTCTCCCCAGTTTCTAAGAAGGATTCTTTAAGAATTCTTTTGGCTTTGGTGGCTCATTATGATCTAGAGTTTCACCAAATGGATGTCAAAACTGCCTTTTTGAATGAAGACTTAGAGGAAGAAGTTTATATGGATAGCCAGATGGTTTTGTAACCGTTGGAAAATAACAGTTGGTGTGTAAGCTAAGGAAGTCAATATATGGACTAAAACAAGCTTCTCGACAATGGTATCTAAAGTTTAAAAATACCATCACATCATATGGGTTTGAAGAAAACACCGTGGACAGGTGTATCTTCATGAAGGTCAGTGGGAGTAAGCTCATCATTTTAGTCTCATATGTTGATGACATTCTCCTTGCTGCTAATGATCTTGGTTTGTTACATGACGTAAAGAAATTCATCACTAATAATTTCTATATGAAATACATGAGTGAAGCATCATATGTGATTGGCATCGAAGTATTCTGTAACAGATCCCAAGGAATATTAGGCCTATCACAGAATGTTTACATCAATAAGAGTTTGGAAAGGTTTATAATGGAAAAGTGATTTTGATATTTTTCCCATTCAGAAAGGGGACAAGTCCAGTTTATTCCGATATCCTAAAAGTGATTTGGAACGAAAAGACATAAAAGATATTCCCTATGCACCAGTGGTTGGAAGTCTGATGTATGCTCAGACATGTACTCGTCCACATATCAGTTATGTTGTTGGTATGCTTGGACGATATCAAAGTAATCCTGGAATGGACCACTGGAAGGCTGCAAAGAAAGTCCTTAGGTATTTACAAGGCACCAAAGATTACATGCTTACTTATAAAAGGTCAGATAGCCTTGAGGCGATTGGTTATACAGATTCAGACTATGTTAGATGTTTGGACTCAAGAAAGTCTACATTTGGGTAGACATTCCTAATAGCTGGGGAGCTATATCATGGAAAGTGAGAAGTAGTCGGTCATTGCTACTTTCACAATGGAGGCCGAATTTGTTGCATGCTTTGAGGCAACAATTCATGCTCCATGGTTGCGGAACTTTATCTTAAGACTTGGAATTATCGACAGTATAGCCAAGCCGTTAAGAATTTATTGTGATAATTTCGCTACTGTCTTCTACTGTAAATATGATAGGTACTCAAAAAAATACAAAACATATGGATATTAAGTACCTATCTGTCAAAGAAGAAATGCAAAAACAGAAGGTGTCTATTGAGCATATTTGTATAAACTTAATGGTATCGGATCCGTTAACTAAAGGATTACCACCCATGACTTACATTGGCCATGTAGAAAGGATGGGTATTATAGAAAAACCTTGTTAACCGGAAATGAATATTATAATTTATACATATGTATGAATGGTTTTTTGCTCAACTAAAAGTTGACCCTTGTGAATTCAATAAAAGCTATGTTTTTGCTTAATAAAATTGTTGTCCGTATTATGGTTACGTATATGCATTATTATAGTGAGACAACATAGTGATCTCCATAAAAGTTGTGACTTAAGGTTTCTCACAATAAAAGTATTTTGAATTGAATTGACTTGTGATACATGGAAGGAATCATGTCGTTTGAATGACTTGTGACCGCCATGATCCAGTTGGTTTATTTCATATTATAGAATTGAAAATGTTGATTCATTGAAAGGTGTACACTTATAGTTATTTTTGAATAATCAAATAATACATGGACCAAGTGGGAAATTGTTAGATTATTTATAATAAATAATATTATGGTCCATGTAATATTAAAGTCTAATTATAATATTAAGGTTTAATGTGATGGTTATTATACATTAAGGATTATAATTAGTGGGTATAACTTCTAGCCCTCTCATCTCACTCATTAAGGATGTATTTAGGGTGATCATTAGTAGTATTAGACCTTTGGGTTGATAACTACTACTATATAAAGGGACTTATGCATCATTGTTAGACACCATCTGAAAAACACAAATAAAAAGATAGAGTAAAGAAGAGAAAAGGAAGAGGCTTAGTTAAGTGATCTTCATCAAACTCTCATCATGGATCAAGGTATGTCCTTGTATTATTATCGATCATAGTGTATATAATTTAGAGTGTAAAGATCATAATATAATAGTTTTATGCTTACATTCATTAGTTATAAAAATAAACTTTAGACATTTTATATATATATTTATAGTTAATTATGATGGAATTAATAATTTACTTAGTATTTTAGGGATAAAATTCAATAAATATTTAATATATTTCAAAAAAGTCTTGCATGTAATAGAAAATTTGTCATAAATATTATGTTAGTATAATACAAAAAATGAATAAAAATCTTAATGTATATTTTGAACAACCACACCAAAATCGCTAGATCCGCCCCTGGCCGTTAACAATAATTTTTATATATTTTAAAAGATAAAATGAATACCCCATATAAAATTTCTGGGTCCGTCCCTGTATAAGTCCTTTCTTGTAAACAATCTTCTTCTAACGAATTCTGGGCAAGTTGCTCTCCCGATATAAGTATCTAATTAATATTGAACTGGATTATTATATCATGTTTTGTTAGATATATTGTTTCAAGGACACTATAATATCAACTGCTTTAACAGTTGGATGATTTGCACTTTCTAACTGGTGATTCACAATTTCACATACATCATATTGTGATATTGATATCATATAACCCAAGGAACATATCTTGAAAATTTCTGCAATTGAATTAGATTTCACCAAAAAGTATTATGCAAGTATAATACATACACATGTGCATATGACTGTGTCACTGTGTGCCCTTTAATCTTTATTCAAATCCAAACATTTCAATCATGACCTAACAAATGAAAGGACCTACATAAACTGAGAAACATACAATATTAATTCAAAATTACAAGTTCTGACGTGATCACAATCAATATACTAAAAAAATCAATAAAAATTAAAATATCCGTTGTGTCATTTATCTATATGATGCAAGTGTAGACTGTCCCTTAAATAATTCTACAGAATTGTTTTGTAGTACAGTAAACATGCCTCAAATAATAGTGCACTTGTCTATGGACGGATCAGCCCATCATGTAAATTATCACCATGTTAATAACATAATAATTATAATCAACATTATAACAATATATAGATATATTATTAAAAATGATTGTTGTTTTAAATACAATAGAGATAATTATATTTATAGCTAAACTTAATCTAATAATAGTCTATATATGGGTTTATGGACTTCTCACCCATTAGCCCTAATAACTTCACTCAAACTCATAGTATTGCAAAGATATTTTTTTTTAAACGAAAAAATTAGATCTGAAACAAAACAGTTAAATAAAACTCGGATCTACTAACCAAAGTTAGAGGAAAAAAATAAAATGTTTGAAGTCCCACCAGTGAGTATCATATAGTAGAAAACTCATGGACAGGGCAGCTGAATTTGTATGTAGGCCTCAGATATGCTCAATACCATATAGAAATATAGAGATGAAGATATTTATTGATAATAGTTGTTGTTGTTGTGAACATAATATAGAAACTTATATTTATAGGTAAATACTCGGATCCGTGGTTATGGGTTATTCACTCCTAACCTAATATATATATATATATATATATATGTGAAAAGGTGTTAACTCGTCCGCTCAGTCATTTACTGATTTCGATTTACGTACGGATATTATTACTATAAGTAACTTTTTATTCATATTCGACTCCAGCAGATTATTCAACCGAAATTATATAAAAACATCATTTCAATATGCATACAAATGCATGAACAACGAGAAAATTGCCGGTTTGGTCCCAGTAAATATGTGTAAGTTGTACTTTGGTCCCCCTTAATGATCACGCTGCGAATATGGTCCCAGTAATTGTTATATTTGGTGCACTTTAGTCCCTCGACGTTAAAAGTTGACGGAAAATGGTAACTTTGGGCCAAAATTGAAATTTTAGCATAAATTCAAGGTCAAAACGCAAATTGGATAGAATGTAGACTTTTATAAATTTTTTTGGGTGCACTTCAGTCCCCATAATTAATTTGTTTCCTATTTCTTTTCTTCGATTGTTTTAGCTTTTTATTTTTCTGTTTTTAATTCAATTTCTTTACGATTTTTTTTTTCGATTCCGTTTTTTTATAATTTTTCGATTTTTTCTCCTAGTAAAAATGGTTCGATTTTTGGCTTCGTACTTTTTTGACAAAAGTGTTCGGTTTTGATAATTGTTTTGGCAAAAATTGTTCGATTTTGGTTGTTGTTTCGAAAAAAGTTTTGATTTTGGTAGTTGTTTAAATTTTTCCAGTTTCTTTTCGATTTTTCGATAGTTTTCTCAATTTCTTTTGGATTTTATTTCCTATTCCTTTTCTTTTTTTGATTTTTGTTTGATTTTCTATCCTAGTAAAGTTGTTTATATTTTTCCGATTTCTTTTACATTTTTCAATTCTACTCTCGATTTTTTTTCCGATTCATTTTCTTTTTTTGATTCCTTTTCGAAATAAAAATGGTTCGATTATTCGGTTTCGTACTTTTTTGACAAAAATATTCGGTTTTGATAATTGTTTTGGCTAAATGTTCGATTTTGGTAGTTGTTTCGCAAAAAAGTTTTGATTTGGTAGTAGTTTCGAAAAAAAGTCAAAAATCGAACATTTTTGCTAAAAAGAACGAAACCGAAAAATTGAACCATTTTTTCTAGGAAAAATAATCGAAATGAAATGAAAAAACTAAAAGGAATCGAAAAAAACTCCCAAAACAAATAGAGAATACAATCGGAAAAAATTGAAACAACTACCAAAACTTTTTGCGAAACAACTACCAAAATCGAACATTTTTTGCCAAAACAATTATCAAAACCGAACATTTTTTTCAAAAAAGTACGAAGCCAAAGAATCAAACCATTTTTACTAGGAAAAAATCGAAAAGAAATTAAAAAAAGGAATCGCAAAGAAATAGAAAAAATAAAAAAAAAATCCAAAAGAAATCGAAAAAAAAATCGAACCAAAAAATTGAAAAGACATCTGAAAAAAATTAATTTCGGGGACTAAAGTGTACCAAAAAAATTATACAAGACTTACATGGTATCCAATTTGCGTTTTGACCTTGAATTCATGCTAAAACTTCAATTTTGGCCCAAAGTTACAATGTTCCGTCAACTTTTAAGGTCGAGTGACTAAAGTGCACCAAATATAACAATTACTGGGACCATATTAGCAGCCCGACCATTAAGTGGGACCAAAGTGCAACTTGCACATATTTAGTGGGACCAAACCGGCAATTTTCTCCATGAACAACCATGCAAATTAAACCAGGGACGGAAGCACATTATAACAAGATTTTGGCCTATAAATTTATTATTTTACTCTTAATCCAAAATTATTATTTTATCTTTTCTACGAGAATTACTGTTATACCCCTCTTGAATACCTAGCAATCTAAAATTACATAATTATTAACCTAAAAAATTAGCAGTATTCTTCTTCCGTTACGAGAAGAATAATCTGCCGCTTTATCCCTTAACGTATCACAGAGGTTAAATGCAAGAGACATGGTGTGAACTTTAAGCTCGATTCACGCATCTTCGCCACCTACCACTCTTCAATGTCCTTCAGTGTTCAGTCTTGGATCTCCTTCCTTTTCAATTGGTACGAATTTGAAAATCTAATTCTCACAATTCTTTTAACATAAATACTAGATTAGTTTATTTCATTATTTGCCGATCAAATTTCATGTTAATTTGGAAGACATACATGATACATTAGTACAATGGATAAGAAAATGTAGTGTTCATTTATTAAATTATTTATCACTAGATTAATTACTGTTCATTGAATTTATTAACTTACTAGTAACTTGATGTTTGGGCAACAATGACGGAATTAGGTTCAGTTTTACTTGTAAAGCATTGAATTTCGTGTAGTGTAATTAGTTATATGGATGTAATGTTTTCTTTACTTTTATCTTATTCATCCAATATTGTAAAATACATGATATTAAAACTCAGAGAATTCTTGATGTTGGGAAAGAAAGAGGGGGACTTTATTTCTTAGATTCTGAGTCTTTCCTACCTAATATCATAGCACACTATGCTAGCTGCACTCCTTTATTTCATGCTGTTGAAAAGTCTGTTGTTAACAATGTTAATAATACAACCAAAGATCAATCACTTTGGCATTGTAGACTTGGACATTGTTCCATTAATGTCATGAAACATTTACCTTTTCTAAGTAATTCTGATTGTGTTAAATTGAATGAATGTTTGATATGTCCTGTTTCCAAACAACACAGACTTAAATTCCCTAACAGTCAATCTAAAACTCTGGAGTCTTTTCAATTGGTTCACATAGATGTGTGGGAACCTTACAAGAAGCCAAACAGACTAGGATCTAGATATTTCATTACCATTGTTAGTAGAACCACCTGGACTTTTATGATTAAGTGGAAACTCCAAGTTCTTGACATTGTTAAAGCTTATATCAAAATGGTCCAGGTTCAGTATAACAAACAAATAAAACAAATTAGAACTGATAATGGTGGAGAATTTATATCAGCTGAATTTTATTCTTTGATTTCTAGCTCTGGCATAATACATCAAGAGACCTGTCCTTATACTCCCCAACAAAATAGAAGAGTGGAAAGAAAACACCAGCAACTTTTACAGATTGCCAGGGCATTCATGTATCAATCTGTAGCTCCATCACAGTTTTGGGGAGATTCTATTTTAACAGCCACTTATGTTATAAATAGACTCCCTACTGCTGTCTTGGACTGGAAATCTCCCTTTGAGGTCTTGCATTCTGTCACCCCTGATTATAGTCTTCTAAGAGTCTTTGGCAGCCTATGCTTCTATACAAACAACTCACCATATAAAGCCAAATTTGAACCAACGGGATATCCTGCTGTTTTCATTTGTTATCCTCCCAATCAAAAAGGTTATAGGTTGTATGATCTTCACATTAAGACTGTTGTTGTTTCTAGAGATGTTTCTTTCCATGAAACTGTTTTTCCTTTCAAATGTAATCAATTTCAGTCCACTGAATGTTCCACTGATGTGCTACCACTCATTCCCATCAATCACCCCTTACCTGACTTTGTTCCAAATCTTCAACATTCTGAAAACATTCCCACAAATTTGGAGAATCCAATTGAACAAGACTTCACTGATAATACTGATGTTTTTAATGATATTGTTCATCATATTGATGACAACATTAACAGTGATAATGGAACTAGAAATTCTGACTCCGATGTTGTCAATGACAACTCTCATAAATCTATGCTAGAATCAGAAAACCTCCTGCCTGGCTTGATGATTATGTTGTCAACTCCTTTACTGATAATTCCATTTTACCTATTTATCATGCTTCTTATGTGAACTTTATCTCAAATATATCTAAAATTCATGAGCCTTACACTTATAAACAAGCTTGTACTAATGTTGAGTGGATAAGTGCAATGCAACAAGAGCTTAATGCTCTTGAAGCAAACCATACTTGGACTGTTGTCAGACTTCCTACAGGTAAAACTCTTATTGGCTGCAGATGGATTTTCATAGTAAAATGTAAGGCTGATGGTACTGTTGACAAATACAAAGCCAGAGTGGTGGCAAAACGATATAATCAGGTGGAAGGGGTGGATTATCATGAAAGTTTCTCACCTCCTGTTGCTAAAGTAGGAACTGTCATATTGCTCCTAGCCATTACTGCTACCAAACATTGGAATTTACATCAGTTGGATGTTAACAATGCCTTTCTTCATGGGCATCTTGATGAAGAAGTGTATATGCTTCCATCAGAAGGATATCTAGTTGCCACAAAGGATCATGTATGTAAGCTTGACAAGTCACTATATGGTCTAAAGCAGGCCTCAAGACAATGAAACATGGAATTCACATCCAAAATTACAAAATATGGGTTCAGGCAATCAAATTTTGATCATTGTTTATTCATTTATAACCATGGAGGTCAATTTATGATTCTACTAGTATATGTAGATGACATTCTGCTTGCTGGTCTTAATGAGGAAGCTCTTGTTCAAGTAAAGAAGTTTCTACACAAGGAATTCACAATAAAAGACATAGGCCCTGCCAGATATTTTCTTGGAATTCAATTGGCAAGGTCAAGTTCTGGAATGTATCTCTCTCAATCAAAATATATTACTGATATTGTAGCTGATCTCAAGATGAAAAATTGCAAAGAAGTTGCTACCACACTGCCACCTGATTGGCAAGCTTATGAGCCTGATTCTCCACAGTTAGCAGATGCTAGTGCCTTCAGGAGACTGATAGGAAGGATGCTCTATTTAGATTTCACCAGACCTGATGTCACACATGCTGTTCATCATCTAAGTGAATTCATGCAAAATCCTACAGTTAATCATTGGAAAGGAGCTCTACACATAGTTAAATACCTAAAAGGAACCATCAAACATGGATTGTTTTATTCCAGTACATGTGCTCTGAATTTGCAAGCATACACAGATGCAGACTGGGCAAGATGTAAGATAACAAGAAGATCTGTCACTGGATATGCCATCATGATTGGAAACTCATTGATTTCCTGATAATAACCCTCACCCCATCTTCCTCAACACACCCCACCCCCACCCCTTCATATGAACTAATATCGATCAAAATCCATATCAAACACATAATTATAATGTAAATATATCAGAAAATCTCGAAAGGGAAGCAATAGTTACCTAAAATCCGAAATTGACAGCAAAATACAAAATCATGGTCAATATTTAATAATAAGAGCTCGTCTTCACAAATCTCGATCTGAATCAACACCAAATCATTCCTTATTCTTGATCTTCTCGATGCGCTTATTCAACACCTCGATCTTGACAACAAGCGCCGTGACCGACCACAGAAGCCAATAAAAGATGAGAGCCGAGCCCGATCAGGAGAGCGCTCCGTTGCGACTTCATGATGGATTTCTGGTGACGATGATGTTCGGCTTGGGAACAGTTGTCAGAGTCGCAGGTGGGGCGATTCTCGTATTTCCAGTAGATGTCCGCGAGGAGGAAAAGGCAGAAGGGGACCACCGAGAGCATCGGTTTCAGGCATTGTTTAAGAAAAACGGGGTGGGGGTGGGGTTTGGGGGTGGGGTGCATTGAGGAAGATGGGGTGAGGGGTTAATTTTAATTATGTAAAATAATTAATATTGCCCCTTATACTTTATAATAGTGTTAAGGGTACAATAGTCATTTCATTGTTTAAAATCACAAAAAATGGTTGAGGGGGCATCTCTGAAACAACCAGTAGAATAGGGGGCAATCTGGAACGAACGAACTTTAAAGTATAGGGGGCAAACAGTAAATTAGCCTTTGTTTTATGACTAACTAGCTGCCTCATAAGGTGGATATTGCATGAATTATTAATAGGTCATGATAGGACTCTTACAAAAGGTGATCACAACTAGCAACAAGGATAATTAAGGACGAAATTAGGATGAAATTTAAGTGGGGCAAAATTTAAAATAAATACGTAGCAGGGGCATAATTAAAAAATGATAAAAGAAGAAGAATATAATATAAAAATAACAGCTTAAGAACACAAAATGGGTTCGAACCCTGATCAAACCAATGAAAATAAGGGAGTGTTCCCAACTGTTCCGAGATTGTCATTTGTAAATTACTCAACATTTATATCATATACCTTTAATTATACCCCTACCTGTGATTCCGTCCTTGAGGATAATGAATTAATATGTCTATAATTTTGGCGACGATGAAACAAAGTCAATAATTACAAATTCACATATTCTTCCCTAACTAAACTAATTCAAATAATCTTTAACACCTACGAATAGAATGAATATTTTTTCCTTTTTTAGTTGTCGTTTTAGCTCTTTCCATGTTAACTGAAAAATAATTACATTTTGCACATAAGTTCTCAAGTATTGATTAATCAACAATTACTTTCATATAGCGTTTGATAGCCAGGAATGAAATGAAATATATGAAAATGGAATGAAATGTAATTGCATTCTTATATTATTTATGGATGATAAATTGTCATTTCATTTCCTAGATAATCTAATTACCCCATTTGGGGTCTTAACTCATTACCACCAATTTGGTGGTAATCAATGATTACCTCTTCGGATGTAATCAAATTATAAAAATTTGGACAAAGTTTCCCCTCTCATAGTCATACATACTTACTACTAGGGGTGGATAAGCACCGAACCGAATCAAATTTCAATTTTTATAGCACTATTTGAATTCGTATATTTAGTAAAACTTCTATAAATTAATAATGTTGGGATCGGCCAAATTTATTAATTTAGAGAGTTATTAACTTATCTATAAATTAATAATTTATTAATCTAAAAGGTTTTTGCATGATATGAACAGTTTTGCATAAATATATATAGAATTTAATGACATGAAGAGTTTAATGATAATACTACTACCATTGAGAACAATGTTGATGATGAAGATGATACCGTGTCTTCAGAACCTCTTACCCGAAAGGAAGCACTTTTGGCGTCTAGAAGTCTTCACAAATTTATGTTACAATTCGAAAACACAACACCGGAACTAATAGATGTAATAAGAAAAATTAGAAATGAACTCCAATGTGACTTGAACGTTAAGAAAAAACAAACTACTATAGAGTTATATTTTAAATAAATTATATTTATATTATTTCAATTTCTAAGGATTATTAGTTTATAATTTTCGTGAGACCTTATATTATTTTAAAGGAATTTGGTTTGAAAAGTATTTATCTTATTATTTTATCGATTTCGTTAATTTTTTTAACTAGCCCATGTCGGGACTGGACAAATTTATTATCTTAGAGAGATTATTAATTTATAGAGTATTAATTAATAGACGTTTTACTCTACATATTTTCATATAAATTAATATTATATATATAAATGTTGGAACTCCAATTGGATATACATATTTCCATATAAATTATTAATAATATATATGCAATACATATATAAATGTTCGAACTCGAATTCGAATATAATATTTTCATATGAATAAATAATATATATTTCCATATAAATTAATAATATATGTATATATATAAATGTGCGCACTCGAATTCAAATTCAAATATACACATTTCCATATAAATTAGTATTATATAAATATGTATATATGTACATATATAAAATGTTCCAACTCGAATTCGATAAATAATACATATATTTGAAATGACAGATTTGTTTTTCAACCTAGATGAAAAAGACCGAGAAGTGATGGTCCTGGGATACTTGGGGGAAAATTTAAAATTATGTTATCAAGATGATTTTAGTTATATTTTATTCTTAATAGTTTAATATTTGATCGTTTATGGAGACTATATAAACGTTTATTTTATTTATTTTTCAACTTCAATTGTGACATTGATATTTATTCTTTTCATGATTTATATTTTCTTTTTTGGTAATATATAAAATATTAGAGTCATTTAAATATGTCATTAATTACAACTAATAAATTTACTTTGTTGTGACTAAATAATTATTTACTTCATGATAAAATATCCATCTTCAGAATTCTGTATTATTTTGTTGAATTCATTTAAAGGGTATATTAGTAATTTAATTGTATTATACTCCCTCCACTCTCTTTTACTTGTCTGTCTAGCCTCAAAGGTTTGTTTCTAAATACTTGTCTATCTAGCAAAATTAATTACAAATTTATATTTTCAATGTACTTCTTTTCGATTACTTTTTATTATGAGTTTATCAACCCACCAATTATATAGTTTCAATTAATTGTTATTTTATATTTTCAATGTTCTTTTTGACTATCTTTATTTTTTCTTAATCTATGTGCAAATGGTTAGAAAGACAATTGAAAGACAACGGAGGGGGTAATTATTATTACATCATACGAAACTGTAGATTGTAATGATTAATGATAATTCAATCACAATACCATCTCCATGTTCATCCCAAACTAAGTTATAAGAATGAATAATTCATTCATTTCCTTTATCCATTCCATAACTTTAGTGATTCAATTCCTACGTCATTCCATTCCTAACTATCAAACACCAAAGATTGGTGCTTTAAAATTATAGGGATCCATACAACAAAGCCTAAAGATTCGTACTTCCTTCAAGATGCCAATTCTCCTTCATCATTTTTCGTCATTTTTATTTCATTTCGAATCTGATTTTTTTTCATCTTCTTTTTCGAATTAAAGTTATATTAGTTATTAATTTATTTCGGACTGAAGCTAAAAATTTATATTGAAGCTTAAAAATATAATTATTTCAAATTTTATTGTTTACATCTTCTTTTTCAAAATAAAAAACTAATTATTAATTTACTTCAAATTTTATTATTTTT